>JAQOOD010000005.1:32763935-33173246 GCA_029633175.1 Citrus glauca
GTACATAAGTTTTGCCCCAACATTAATGATCTCCGGATTCTCACCCAACATCATTGATTATTGGACCAAGCTGACCGACTACATTATTCCCAACATTAAATTCATGTGGTTCTCATTCTCCTCACCCGTAGAGTCAATTTTTCGATAAATGTGCTGTTGAAATGATCAATTGACAATGAGTTAAACATTTAATAAATTTTATTTTTAAAGATATTATGATAGTGTATGTACGCTATTAACATAGCCTTTGGACGTAAATTGAAAGGCCAACATTAGCTGCACATGGTGGGTTCTATCATGTGCAGCCAACCCACCATGTGCAGTTAAAAAAAAAAAAAAGACTTATGGGTCGTTAGATTTCAATTCAACAACCCTTAAATAATTATCGGATACTATTGAAATAGTGTCCAATATATGTGTGTGTGATATTATTAAAAATTAAAGTGATATAATATTATAATTGACTAAAAAAAATATAATATTAAATATATAAAAGATAAAACTACTTTAAAAAATACATTAAAGAATGAAGTAATTTTATTATAAGTAATTTTTAAATAAATTTATCAAAATTAAAATTATTTTAATTTCTCAAAATCACTTTTTTATGATTTAGAAGAAAATAAAAAAATATCATGTTCGTCATACAATAAATAGATAACATTATGATATATGTATATTTATATTTAAAAAACCTGCATATAATTAATATTAATTAAAAATTCAACTACATATAATGCATTAATTATCAATTAATTATATTACTTTGATATATTTTAGAATTCCCCTATCACCGGAGATGTTTCCTTGGCTCTAAACACACTAATAACCGGTTGTTGTCATATTTACAGCCCACCGTTAATCAGCCACATCTTCGTAAAAATTATTCGCGGCAGGTATCTTAGCATAATCGGAACGACTAACAAAAGATGAGCATCTCAGCAGATTCAGCATCAAGGATCTCGAACAATACAATCTTCATCTATGTTCATATTTATATGCAATCCAATTATTATCATCTTAAATTTGATTTAAGTTACGTTCACATTGTGATTCGGACTAAATAAATATATCCGCACATATATCCGTATCTATTTAATTTAGGAGAGCACGTTGCAATGAACAGCATCTGATGGTGATTGGCGTACGTGAATCATGAATGAATGCGTGTGCCCGCAATAATCCGAAGATAAATAAATAAACAAAGTGAAGTGGGGATTTACTCATTTCCTTTTGCATGCTTTAATAAATTTATAATATGCCTGAGGGCAAGTTGATTATAACGAGAAGCACATGAGACACGAAATTAACGGTCCCAAATAATAAAAACCCTACAAAATTTATTTTGGTCTCTATCTATCTATTTATAATTTGATCAGAATATAGATATTTTTTTTGGGTGGTTATCTTGAACAAGTCGAGATTGAAATATTGTAATCATGAATAATTCATATCGAAATAAAACTTACTATGGTGACTAGCCGATTAACGGCATTCCAATGGTTAAACTAGTTATCATGGATTAGGAATTGGCATTTCTGTTTCTGGAAGTTGCTCCCGCTTCTTCAACTTCTTCTTGTTTTTAATCTCACCATAGAAATACGAAGCAAATCCCCAAAGAGAAAGTGCAAGAGAGACTCCCTTTTCAGCTTGAAATTTTTCTTTGTAGAAAATGACTGCTAGAATCTCGGTAACTGGTAGCAGAACTGCGATTATGATTGCGGACAGCAAAGACGAGCCACAGTAAATGACTCCAATAGCTCCTAAGAAGAAGCACTGCCAAATTAATGCACTCGCCACCACCACCGCATAGTACTTCCCTTCGCCTAGCGTGTACGCTCCTGCTTCTTTTCCAATTGCCTGCACCAATTAACTTGTTCCATTAACTGATTCATATTTTTGCTTTAACCTTTCATCACTTTTATCTCTTTTTTCATAATTAACGACAAGATATCCACTAATATTTTACAACAATAGGTTGTTAAAGACATATATTTGGAGAAAATATATATAGCAAGATAATGATTTTTGTTTCCCCCTTTTTATCTAAGTGTGCTGTACATGTGTCGTGACAGAATTGAAACCTATGAATTATGATGAGTTCGCCCAATACTAGGTCCATTTCATCACCACATTGTCGTTTATCCAGCAAAGCTGATTCATTAATCAATTAACAAAAGAAGACAAATTTCAAGCTAGCGCATGATGGTAATTTTTTTTTTCTCCATACATTTGACCGTATATATTAGAGTAACTTATTGTATATGATTACATGAGTTTTAATTGACTTGTTTGATCAGCTCAGTCACGTTATAATGTTATTAATTTTCATATGTTGATTTGTGCATGCATAATATTATAATAACGGAAGAATCCGATGATAATTGTACGAAAAAAATGGACTGGCCGGCAAAAGAAGGAGAGAAAATAAAGTGATAATTAAAGAGAAATGAAACCTGGAAATCTTTGTTGACGACCATCCCCACGGTACCGACAAGAGTTGCAAAAAGACACATGACCATCTGAATCTCCAAAACAAGAGCGTAGGTGATTTCTTGTCTGGCCCTCTTGTAAGTCAACTCCATCAACGGCAAAACAAACCCATACAAGACCGCAGCTCCGACCGTCATCAGAAACCCTACTAGATACTGTCTTGCTGACTCGTTATTCGGCCGGTCACCGTTGGTGTGCAAACCCAATACGACTGCCGCAAGCGTTAACAAGAAGACAGCGTTGAGTGAATAAGATGTAAGCTTTTGCTTGACCAACAAGAAGGCGAAAGCGGCGGTGAAAGCCAGCTGCGCGGCGATGATCAAAGAAGAAGTTGAGACAGGCAAACGAGCAACGCCGTAAGCGTAGAGGTAATTGTCCAATCCTGTCAGGATTCCAATGATCGCTGAGGCGAAGAACACGGGAGGTCTCATCAAGATCAACTTATTATTATCATTATTGGACGGCTGCGATGATGTTGATGATTCGTGATCGGTAGCAGTGCTACTGCGGCGCCGCTGTAGGTAGGATACTGTGATGGGAATGAGAATGACAGGGCAGCCGGCGGTTTCGAGCCAGCTTGAGAGCCAAATCCTTTTGCCTCCATGGAGGAAATATAAGCGCATGATCAAAGGGCCAGCGCAGTTGCCTATAGCCAAGAGGATGATGTTCAGGATTAGCAGAGCTATTTTCATGGTGGTTTTTTTCGATTTAGTAGTTTCCATCATCTCCGCCATGTTTAATTAGTCGGTACACACATGAAAGTGTGAAACTGCGCTGGATGTTATGTTTGGGGGGCAGCGAAGGTGAATTTATAGCTAATTTCCGCAAGAGTTTTCTTGTTTTTTATGAAAACAAATGTCAAATTAGGCAACTACAACTCACGCCTACTCTCTCTGTTTTCACTGTTTTATATAAGACAAATTAAGCGTCACCATATGATTAATTCTTATGCGCTACGGTAAAGGACTTTTCTCAATTCTGTACGCACGAGGAGTGGCAAAAATATGGAGAATCAACAATTCAACATAACATGGCTAGGGCCTGGGAGGGGAGAACACTGTAGATTTGCATATATTGTATCTGATAATTATTAAATGAACATGACTAAAATTGAGAGTATGCCCATTTTTGTCACTATGCGTTTGAAAAATTAGAGTTTGAGGATTTATTTTTTTTGAAGAAAACAAAAGAGTCTGCGTTGTTTGAATTAACAATTAATTAGGAATTGTCTTTTTAATATGAACAAAGTAATAATTGCTAAAAGGTCTTGGTACTCTTGGTTCCTACTCCTACCAATGTTCATAAAGAAGTTAATAGAAACATAAAAGGAAAGAACAATACCGCGAGGAGTACTCAAGAGACTCTTACTGATCTCCCTATTTTCATGAGCTTACTTGGATAAAGTACGTAATGTAGAAATATTAAAAATTAACTTTGAAAAAAATTGATGTAGCGAGCTGGTGGCTTCGAAACCTTTCAAAAAAATAAAAATAAAGAAAGTGGATCATTTAAAAGGCAAGGAAATATATGAAGGATGTCATTCTGACTTGTTGTATGACTAATTATTTTTATTTTAATAACATCCCTCACTCTTACAAGGTTCATATTTGGGAAAAGAAGAAGCCTATCGGGATACTATTTCTATTTCATTGGATGAAGTTTTTATATCCAATTCAAGACGTATCTATTTCAGTTGATCCCTTAGATGACGTACATCTATCCTATGTTTTAAAGTTCTAATTAACTAGGATCGACAAAATTCGTTGGATATTTTAAGGGTAAAGGCAAGTTGTCATATTGGAATCTTATATTTGTCCTCAACAAAATAAAAGTTTAATTACTTTTTCTTGAATTTTGACACATATATTATACTCTTCCAAGTCCTGTAATTATGAAAGACTTCATCGATCTGACTCTAAATTAAGAAAAGATATGTTAACCAACTTAACTATCTACTTACCTTTAAGGGAAATGCTTAACATGTGCTATCGTTTCCCCTCTCCCCTCCTCTAAGCCTCATAATAATTTTTTATTATTAAAATTAAAAAAAAATTATAACATGATTGATGTAAATAAATAAAAAAAAATAATGATACAGTCACAAACACTTGTATAAATTTATTTTGTATAAACTAACGAGGTATAAATAAAAATATAAATTAATAAAAATAAATAATATGGGCCAAGTGACATTTAACCTCATTCACTCGAGTCTATCTGACTTTCTCTCTTCTGGCAATTAGTAATTTTCATACAATTAATATTCCAAACCAAAAATTCATCTTTATCATGAAATAATTACACCAAAATTTACAAAATTAATCCAAAAATGCACAAAAAAAAATCATTGTCTTTCACTAATCATCTTCTGTATTTGGTAGCCGAGAGAATGAAGAACCGGTGAGGGGTAGCGACAGTTCGGAGATGAGGATAAAGTCGAGAATGAGTAAAGAAGTGAGTGAGGTACGATAAGTTTGAGTCGTGCACTAGTCACACTAGTCATGAGTGAGGGGAGGATCGCGATCTCTCCATATCCACTCACACTGAGAGAGAGAGAGCACTAGTCGAGAGAAGGACAGAGCACTAGCAGAGTGATGATGTCACGCGAACAGAGAGAGAGAGAGATATTTTTATCCCATCAAGCTTTTTTTTTTAACGATAAAAAAATATTTTATGGCAGGCACAAAGGCAGCACAAGTTGCCGTTTGTTTCTCTCGGTCTTCTAAATGTTTAGCACTCCTCTACTTATAATTCACACCATAACTTTTGAGAGAATTTTTTGAATACAATGCGGGTCAAAAGCACTTTGAAATAATTAATTATTATATCTTTTTGGATTGTGAAAATACAAAGAGGCGTGCGGAAATGACAAGCGATAAATACCAAAATTCTCAGACCATGACCGCGTTAATAATTGGAGGGTCAACCTGTCGCAGCCACTATACATATGGAGGCCGGTTGAGAGTCACAGTCGCATTAGAAATCGATCATATAAACTTTTAAAAAAGCAAACTAGTGACTCTAGATAAAAGCCATCTTAAATAAAATACCCGCATCTTTTTTTAATACGATGCCAACAACAATATCACTTTGGAATGTAACGTTGGCGGACCCTTATTACAGATGCTGATCTCTCGGTCTCTGCATGTAGCGTCCCCCATTCCTTCACCGTCTGCACAAAATAGCTTTGGATAAGATTGGATTTTATTTGATTTGATTATTGAAAGCAAATTTCTGCGGTTCTGGCTAGAAATTCAATCATCTGCGTTAGATTCGTACGTCATTTCACGCGGGAGCAGATGTGACCTGAAACATCAACTTTTAAACCAACACGGGAATGAACTCAAATTAAAACCTCGCAGATCGAAGAAATGTTGATGTGACGTGACAATATATTACTTGGAGCGCCTGCTATGGCATCAAAATCGAGGTAGTCAATACTCAATCCGTATGGCAAGCGGCAGTTAGCAGTTTTTTTTTTAATTTTGACCGTGAGATCTTTTGGAAAAAATTTAAATATGAAAAGTTTTTTTAAGTATGTATTATAATTTAAATTAAAATTTTTATTCAAATAAAAAGGTACTGATTTTCTCAATAAAAATAATTTTTTTATAATTCAAATTAAAAAATAAATTCAATCAAATTATTTAAGGGAATTGAAACTAATATTTTATTGGTGCAATTAGCAACTTTGATAAACCTAGTAGTGGCAAATTTGCTTTGATAAAGCTAGTAGTGGCGAATTTGCCTCTTTATTGACTCCTCTTTATACCAGTAAGTATATGCCTGTATAGGTGTCGGTCCCAATCGCGACCAAGTCATTTATTTTTTCGCCGAACTTCCGTTCTTAGGCTGGCTAACGTTTGTTGTGTTTGACACTTGGACTTGAAGTCGTAGTTGATGATTTTGGGTTAAAAGAGATGTCGTCCGCAATCTATCAAGTTGCGACAGGATTTCCGACTCTTTGATTATTGCCCAATTTTAAATTTATAGGCCGTAACATCTTTACATTTTATGGAGAAGTGTGTGTTGTCATTATACCTTTACCGTATGGAGAAGTGAGTGTTGTCATTGCACCTTTACCGGAACGACCGACCTTTTATTTTCATATTTGTGACAGTAATAATTTTAATTTTTATAAACTCAAATTCTCTTTTAATTAAATATAATTAAGCGGGATAAAATATTTATGTTTTCTCATATTTTTATTTTGTAAATATATTTAATTAAAAAAATTAGTACCATATAAATTTTATAATAAGACAAATATTAAATTATATTTTATATAACTTACACCCACACCCATAAATTTACACAGTTAAAATATGTAGATCAATTGCTTACACCTCTCGCCTATCGAATTTCTTTCTCCAAATACAATTTGAATTTCTTCTATGTTCTATACAAGGTATCTCTCTCACCCCCCAAGTCTCCTACGTTACGGGACTTTCACCACAAAAGTCCATTATTATTTATTTATTTATTTATTTATTTATTTATTTATTCTCCAAGATTTGTCGGAGTTGCGGGCCCAAGTGTCGCGGAGCAAAATATTATTATTATTGGAGTAGAGGCCAAGAGTTAACAAATCAGAGTCGTTGGATCATTGAAAAAAAGGCAACGGTCCTGCGGACTAGATTTCCAATTTGATTACATGTAATTAAAGCGTGACACGTGCACCGAATAGCAAAACGACACCATTATTATTACATAAATAAAAAGTGCATATACGAAAATACCCTTTATGAAGGTTTTTGAGGATTTCGGAGGGCACTTACATGCCTATTCGACTGCTTGCATATAATCCGATGTGAGCGAATCCTAATTGGTCCGGCCCAATTATCGAAATAATGGGTCAAGAAAGCCATCTTTTTTTCTTTGAGTTGAACTATTGACACAATGACACCCCTTTGGTGATCTTATAAAACCCCTATTTCATTAAAATTACATTTAAAGACATACAAAAAAAATTTAACGCCACTTATATCTCTTTAACCTTATTTTTTAAAAATTTTTTAATTTATTTTGCTTGCACATTTATGAATTTTTTTTCTCTATTTCTCTTCTTTTTTTCGTTATAGATGAACAATTTTTCATGGCAATGCAAGCCCCACTTTTACAGCTGGATTCATAGATTGACTGGAGAAGAACATTTACTTGTAATTGCATTTGGACTTCTGGAAAATGTTTCGATTGCTAATGCATGCAACTGATTTATATAATAATTTATTCTCATTTCATAGGTACATATCTATTTCCTTGATATTTTTTTCTCAAATGTTATCATAGACATACATATTAATTATTTATATGACAGATAAATAGAAACAAAATTACGAACGAAAAAGATGATTATTTAGGAAAAAGGGTATTTTTGACATTATGTAGAGTATAATTAGAAAAGGAGTTTCAAGAGAATTTTCGAGGGGTGCCAATAGTTGGACTCTTTTTTATTTAAATTCTAATTTTCGTTGTCTCTCATTTTGAATTGGGTTGCTTGCTGTCCATTTTCTTTGATTCAGTTGGAGGTGATACGAGGCCTGAATTTATATCTCTTTTGAACCGCCCGTATTTTGTCCAACGCAAGTCAACTCTTATCAAAGTAATGATGCCTAACCTCCTCAAATTTTCTCTTCTTTTCAAATAAACACATTTTCTTCCTTATTTTGTTACTTAACGGACTGATAATTGCAATAAAGAATTTTGTCGGGAAGTAGACTAATCCAATCCTCCATGATAAATATTCATAATATTGGTATCCAACTGACGAGAAATTAATTTAAAAAAAAAATAACAGATTCAGGATTCAGCATAATTAAGAAAATAACCCCTCTGTCGAGGTCTGTCCCATTTTCACCTGGCGAAAAATTGAGTGCGAGTGAAGGCGGCTGTTAAATTGGATTTGCTTAATTAGGAATGTCAGAATCTGTGAAGAAATAATAATAATTAGGAAAAAAATATAGAAAATAACAGCATGTCGTTTAGAAATATAAATTACTACAATACACACGACTAGTATTGTTTTTGTTTTTACTTCTGTAAATTGATCAAAAATACTAACTTAAGTGAGGCTTATTTCTGCTAATGAAATAAATTGAGAAAGTTAAAAAAGTTTCATTAACTATTATGTATAAAATTACAATAGAGACAACAATGCAGTGAGTCAGTCCTAGAAATAGCAAAAAAAAAAAAAAATTGATTTCCCCTGGTCTTTACATCTCAACCATAAGCGAGTTATGGGCATCGGAGAAGAAGAGAACCCTTTCTTACTCTCAAGCATTTATGAAAACGAAACACCACCTCACCTCCAAGAAATATCAAACGATGATTCACTGGTTAGTAAAACATGGAAAGAATCAAAGAAATTATGGCAAATTGCAGGTCCCTCCATCTTCAGTCGCCTTGCTATGTTCTCTATGACTGTCGTTACTCAGGCATTGGCTGGCCATCTCGGTGACCTCAATCTTGCTGCCATATCCATTGCCACCACTGTCATTATTTCCATCAGCTTTGGCTTCTTGGTAACCCAAATCTAAACTTTGAAAAACTATTTTATTTCACTTAATTTAATGCCATCTACCATGTCCTAATTAAGTTTTTTTGTTTCCCTTCTTTTAGTTAGGCATGGCTAGTGCGCTAGAGACATTATGTGGACAAGCCTACGGGGCAAAGCAGTACCACATGCTAGGCATTTACATGCAAAGATCGTGGATTGTTTTGTTCATATGTTCATTTCTGTTGATACCCATGTTTGTTTTTGCATCTCCTTTATTGAAGCTCATTGGACAGCCAACATCAGTGGCAGAGCAGACTGGTATTTTTGCTGTATGGCTGATACCATTTCACTTGTGTTTACCATTTCAATTCACTTTGCAAAGGTTCTTGCAGAGCCAGTTAAAGACTGCAGTCATTGCTTGGGTCTCTGGTTGTGCTCTTCTGGTTCATGTGATCGTGAGTTGGGTTTTTGTTTATAATCTGAGAGTTGGACTTGTTGGGACTGCTATTACTCTTGATTTTTCATGGTGGCTCTCGGTTTTGGGTCTTTTCTTGTACACTGTTTGCGGCGGGTGTCCTCTCACATGGACCGGTTTCTCTGCTCAGGCCTTTGTTGGACTTTGGGAATTCTTTAAACTCTCTGTGGCTTCCGGGGTTATGCTCTTGTATGGTTTGCTCTCTCTTGATTTGTTGATTTACCGAATTTTTAGATTTATTAGATAGAGGAATTGAGCAACTGAGTTTGTGTTTTGTGACGACTGTTTAGGTTGGAGAACATTTACTACAGGGTATTGGTAATAGTGTCTGGCTATATGCATAACACTGAGGTTGCTGTTGATGCCCTTTCCATCTGGTAGGCTCCCGATCCCTGACGTTGTTACTGCAACCTACATTTATTTGTTTGTTTGTACACATTTCAGTTCCATTGAATTTTCACTTTTTTTTTTTAAATTAATCTTCAGTGTAACTGTATTTGGCTGGGAATCCATGATTCCTCTTGGATTTTTGGCTGCCACCGGGTATGTTTTTATTCATTAGTTTCCCTTGCCTTCCCTCTCTTAAATCCAGAATTAATTGTAATAATCAACTGCGAATACAGAAGAAAGATTGCTATTTGAACCAAGAGACGGTACTGAGCTAGGTTCTATAATATAAAGCATCAGGGTCCCCAATGTTGGCCCCATGGTTATCATTCTTAATTGTCCACTACATTCTTAACAAACAGTATTAAGTAGCTTTTCCTAATGGGGCGTATTAAAGAGTGTAATATCTCATTATCTCATGACACGGAATTTTTATTAGGATAAGGAATATAGTCTATTCAGATGACAATTCAGCAAAAATT
Source organism: Citrus glauca (assembly GCA_029633175.1). NCBI lineage: Eukaryota > Viridiplantae > Streptophyta > Magnoliopsida > Sapindales > Rutaceae > Citrus > Citrus glauca. Next base: position 32,774,269 of record JAQOOD010000005.1, read on the forward strand.
GAGTATCATGTACTTCTAGATGACTAGGAAGTAACTTTAGTTGGCTTGAATTGAATCATGTTAAACATTCTTTCCATCTCTCAATCTTGTATATTTAGTTTTGTATATATTTATTTTATTTGTTTTTGGGAGTGTTGATAGTGCAATTCTTTTCTACAGGCTTTGTTTACAGTTACTGTTTCAAAAATATTTAGGAAATGTAAAGAAATTTACTCCTCTTATTAGGTGATTTTCCCATTATTTATATCATATCATCAACCTCTGGTGATGGATTAGAACCTCATATGGTTTAGAATATGGACATCACTTTAATATGGTTGTCAAAATGATAAGGTATGAACCTTCGCCTACCAACAATTGGGTTTGGATTAGACCTACAGCTGTTCCATTCCAATGAACATGGTTATACTTTTATCTAATCAGATCCAACATTTGTTTGCAATTTTCTAAGTTTTGTAACTTTTGTGTCAAGATACTTTTCTGACCAGTTGACTGACTTGACTATCTTGTCTTTGGTCGACCATTTTCTGGTTGTTGGAGTTTGTTTTTTTTTCCCCTTATTCACTCACCCATTCAAATTCTGTTACTATAAACTTTTGACTTGTGAATTTTGATTAGATTATCAGGGAATAGGATCCCAAGAGCAAAACTGATACCATTACTCTTAAATATGCCTCTGAAGTAACTACCCTCATCTAGCTTTTCCTGTGCTCTCTTTCTTACCATGTGATAATACATCTTTATACAGAGTTCGTGTAGCAAATGAACTTGGTGCGGGCAATGCAAATGGCGCGAAATTTGCAGCCATTGTGTCAGTGCTGAACTCCCTATTGGTTGGACTTTGCTTTCTGTCAATTATAATAGCCACCCCTGAGAAGCTTGCTATGATCTTTACCTCAAGCTCTGCTGTTATTACAATGGTTAATGAATTAGCAATTTTACTTGCACTCACCATTCTTCTTAACTGCATTCAACCAGTTCTCACAGGTTAGAAGCTCAAAATGACATTTGTTCTTTGCAGTGTCAAATGTTGTTCTTGTCATATGGTTTGATGATTGTGTCTTGTTTTTCCAGGTGTTGCAGTTGGATGTGGATGGCAAGCATTGGTGGCATTTGTAAACATTGGCAGCTACTACATAGTTGGAGTGCCTCTTGGGGTTTTCTTGGGATGGCTGCTCCATTTTGATATAAGGGTATGAATGATTGCTTTGTCATAAGGGCACGATAGGATTTACTACATAATTTGAGAATGATGAAAGTTTTTTACCCTATTAGAGTTCTCAAACCTACCATATTGGTATTTGTCTTTAGAATGTACGATGTGCTTTTCCGGATGTTGAGTCTGGCAATTAATCATATTTATCTGCTTTTGTTTCCCCTGGTTTATGATTTATGCAGGGTATCTGGACAGGAATGATCAGCGGAACTGTTGTTCAAACTGTAATACTGTGTGTCATCACCATAAAGTGCGAATGGCAGAAAGAGGTAATTTACAGAACTACTCTTTGAACATATTCATGAACTTTTGAAGGGCGAAGTATGTTAAGAGTTTTTTCGTGTTTCAAAAACACATTCACAGGCTCAGAAGGCTCGGCTTCACATATTGGATGAGGTTGCATCCGATTGATAATCTTAATTTTGTCATAAGCGAGAGGTCATCATGATTTCCCGAGTTTTGAAAGAACTATGCTTGTTCAGAACGAATACGCAAATTCCATTGAATTAGCCTGCCAGGCAGGCCCATACCAAGATTATTATTCAGTTAATTTGCAAAAGTTATCTCCGAGTGACTGATTTACTCTCTAATTTTATTCTTAAATTTGTTCAAGAATATGCAGCCATATTTAATTTTATCCATTTTCGCTGTTTCAATAATCAATAGTACTGCCGTAATGATACTAAAACTAATTAAGTAAAGAGAAAAAGGTAAGAAAAAAAATAATGACAATAAATAAGATTATGGAAACGGTATAAAAATGTCCTAATTATAAATAAATGATTTGAAGGAATATTATTTTGGTTGACATGCATAAAATGTTCTAGAAACATTAAGATGTTTTTATATTTTAAGTCTTGTTTGGTTCAGGTGAAAGGGTAATTTTTAGGGGTCTCTTCTGAGATTTGGTGTATTAACACTTAGATGGAATGTACCTATGTAATTACGTATACTTCTCCTGCCGTTAGTTATTAATTAGGTTGACCGTTAGTAGACATTCGAAATTATTAAAATATCATTCTTATGTTAGTTATTAATTAGGTTGACCGTTAGTAGACATTCGAAATTATTAAAATATCATTCTTATGTAATAATAAATTATTAAATATAGTTTTGAGAATTCTGTTAGCAGTGAGGATTTCGTTGAAAATTCATTTCAACAAAATGGTTGTTGATGGTGTGAAAAAGTGTGTTACTTGGTCTGGGGTTGTTTGATGGAATGGACGACAATGGTATGGAACCATCACTGTCCTCTGGTTGTTGCTTCGCCAGCCTCCTCGAAAGTGAGCGAAAATGGTTCAACGTCTCACCCGCACGCGCCACAACTAAGCCACCAAGTCCAACCAGCATCGCGTCGTCAAAACCCTTGGGGAGAAGCTCCTTTACCAAAGAACCAAGAAGAGAGCAAGTGGGCCTAAGTGTCCTATCACTGGAAAAATGATTTAAAGAATTCCTCACTTAAAATAAATTATTAATTTTCTTATGAAAATTTTACTTGTATGAATTATTTACAATGGCATTTTGTGCCGTTCCATTTAAATGTGAATGAGCATTTGGTTTTTGCTTGGAAGCTTCTTTACCCAAAAAAAAAAAAATTATAACCATCACTGTCGGCATAAATTGTGGTTGTAGCATGTGGCGTGACAAGCCGCGAGCGAGGGTTTTGTGATTTATGTGTAGTTGGGTTTTGGGATGTCAGAGGTTGCAACGTGGTATCAGGATGGCTCAAGGGTGATGGTAGTTGTTGTTGGGTGGCGTCGGCGATGGCCAAAGGGGTGGCAACAATTTAGGGTTGTTGTGAGACAAAAGTCGTGTACTTAGGTTAATGTGTGTTGGTGGACACAGTTGATTCAAAGGCTGCCGTGAATGGGGTTGGTTGCTGACGTGAGAATTGAGGAGGGAACTCCAGCACTAGTAAAGCACCACCACCAGTGGAGCCATGATCGGCCGGTCAAGGTTGAGTTAACAGGGGGCAAGTGGTGGTCAAAATTTTATTGATCTAGTAAAAGCATATATTTTCATTTTTTAATATGTTTTTACACATTTACTCTTATATAATGATGCTATACATATTTTTATACTAACGGTATGAGAGGTATAAGTTATTACATTGATACATTTTATTTAAGTTAATACACCAAACCTTAAGGGAGGTCTCTAAAAATTACTCTCAGGTTAAATGGCAGTGTATAATAAAACAATAAACCCAACAGAAAGAATGTTATCAACTTATCGTACAACCAAATTGATGACTTCATCTCTTCTTAGACACATGGAAATGTGTTATAGGTGGCCGAAAAATCTGTATCCCACGTAAGATAGAGTATTCTTTCGTAACTATACATAATTAAAGTTATAATAAATTTTATAATATTTATAACTATGTACTTAAAATTCATATTCTATCATAAATATACGCCAACATAGGGACAAAGCTACATTACAGACTCTGTATGTAACAGTTCAATGAAAATTAGTCTTGTATCTGCTAAGTTCCAGCAACTTTTCCTCTCTCCTGCAACGCGTGGATGCTCCCCAACACAGCGATAGCCGCATCAGAAAGGAGCTTCGTTCACCTAAAACTGCAGCAGCTTTAATTAATCTCCACAGTAAACATCAAAGGGATAAGTATCACCAACACTGAAATCGTGTTCTCGCAATCTGATCGTGCCATGTGTTTATATTTAATAATGGGTCCCACGGTTTCCATCGATGGCGCAGTCATGATCGTTTTTGTTTTTTTTCAAAGACATCTTATAGCTTTCGCGGGCAAGGTATTTTCAATCGCATGCAATAGGCAAAATTCTAGTGATTTTATAAGTTGAGATAATTTAGATCTAGCTTGCTAAGCAATTCGCGCCGTGCGTTTGGCATTTTTTTAAATTTTTTTTGTTTTACGAAACTGAAATAAATAAGTGTACGAATAATTATTATTTTTCAAGAAGTAAAAATTATATATGTCGAGGGATTTTATTCTTAGACAGGACTTCGAATAAGACATATAGAAGCAACTCTTAATTGACTTCCAATGCATTTATTACCACATGCATTCTCAATTTTATTTTAACTTCTAATTAATGTCTTTAAATCAATCTGCCAAACTTTTTAATTGTTTGAGAAACAAATGCCAGAGCGCAGCACAACAACTTTAGTTTTGTTTCTCCATGGGTTTAAATTATTATTTTTACAAAAAAAAAACAAAAATAATTTAATCACCTTTCGTTCTTTCGAATTGACATTTATATATCTCATTAGATCTTTTTTGTGAGATTATCATTCGAGTAACGCTAACAGTTACAAACGAGAAGTGCCGTTTCAAACGTGTCGGGGGATGGTGAAAGATATTGATTCTAGATTGAATAACAATACGGAATTTTTTTGCCTGATCGATCAATTTCGGCATGATCATCACTTCAACGGGAATCTGATTTTTATTTGATTGGGCAGTGCAGCTGTCTTGATTACGAGTGTTCAAACGTGGAAGTATAGTGCGGGGACAGGTATATATCTTGTCCTGGTTGCCGAACAATTGAGAGGATAAATATACTCTTATCAATTTTCGTAAAATTTGGACTTCAGCTAGCATATGAAGAGAGATTTCGACCAATAAAGTGTTGACTCAATTAGTAATGGAGTCTCCTTAAGTTATTTGATTAGATTTGTTTCCCAGTTCGAATTGCTGGAAAATCGTCTTTATTGGGAGAGTATGTGCCTCTCGATTCGAGCGAAAACTTTTAGTCTGGGTTGTGGTACGAGTTTAAAGGTGTCGTCTATAGTTGATCTCTCCCCAAAATACCTCGTGGTTAAGACCTAAAAAAAAAGATAAATTTTGTAATTTCTTAATATCATTATCTTATACATCTATGTTACAATTTTTTTTTATAAAAAAAAAAGTGTCACATTATTGAACTATTCATTTTATAAACCAATTCAGTATAAAATCTCATGCTTTTTTTTTAATAAAAAGCTTCAATACACTGTGTAATCTTTTTTTGTTTAATAAAAACAAAGTTGAAAAGCGTGACCTCTGCCGATTGCCAATTTTTCTTGCATGGAAAATGCTTCAAACTTTGAGTGGCTTCCACTTTGTATTCAACATTTGGTGTATCTATCTAAAAAAAAATTAAACGGGTGTGTATGTATAAAATAGGCATGAAATATATAGAATATTAAAAGATACATTGCACGAATCATAACACCAACATAATTATAAATTTTAATAGATTTTTGATAATTAGGGATGTTAATTTTATATGTGGGTATTCGATTTGAACGGGTATCCGGAACGAATAAGATTACTTTTTATTATATTTGTATTTGTCCAACCTTCATATTAAATCTAAAAACTTATTTTTAATTTAATCAATTAAACCAATTTAGCTAATATGCTTTCACAATACTGTAATACAATATAATATAATTTATATATTATTATTTAAGTTAAATAAAATTTAATTTGAAGATGGAAACCACAAGAAGTAAAATATTGATGTTAGAACAATAAATCTTTTGGTGAAAATCATCACTTATAATTCAGGAATATTCATGTTTTATTACTAAGAATTAATAACAAAATATGCTTAATTGCCCCTTGAGTCGTGTAGTTGGCTTCCAAATCAAAATATTTTCCTATTGAAAACCTTAATAAATCAATTTTAATTGGGCTTAACCTTGTATTGATAGATTACAATGCATAATTATTCACATTTTAGCTCAACATTGGATTAAGGATCCAATAATGATGGATTAAAATCTAAAAATTAATTCTTTAAAAACTAAACACTTATGGTCAGCACAATTATTTAATGAGAGATTTTAAAAGACAATTTTCCTTCATTCTCTCATGATGTGATATGCATAAATAAATCTAAAAATTATTTTTATGCAAGTGATTTAGATAATGTAAAATATTCAAACTTATTTGGTGGAGTAGGTGATATATATTTTGTGTGCATTTAATTAGATACTGTAATTTATAAATGATGTGTAAATTTGTATAATAAATTTTGAAGAAGTGAGTAGTGAGAATTCTCCTAAAAATCCGCTGGTATTTAGCAGATTTGGTATTGCTAAAAATTTAACGAATAATGGATAAGAGTTTGAAAATATCACTACCCATTAGAATCCAACCCGCATCCCTAAGTGTAACAATACATATCAGTGTTAAAAAAAAATTGAATTAATAAAGCATCACCATAAAACTATTTTAATAAAATTTTACTTCTTATTTAAAAAATAGATAAGCACCAAAGGTTTTAAAAGATTTTTTAAATAAAGTTATTCAAATGAAACAGTTTTTCTCTCTCTAATATTGGAGAGTGGTTTTTCCTTCTTTAATTGATATTATATTATTTTTTATGTCATCATATTAAAGAAAAACAAGTGTTATAACTACTTTTTTATGAAAAAAATAAATTATCTTATATTTATTTTAACTGTCTTTTAAAGCGAATTTATTTTTTTCACTCTCATGTTTGTTTTGCAAGTAAATAAATAGGAATTTAAATAATAAAATGAGAAGAGTGTTTTGTTGATCTTATAATGTTTCCATATTAACAAGTGAAAAATAACAGTCAATTCGACTTACGTGGCAATAAATTTTCTGATCAAGCGAAGCTTTCCAACTGCTCTTTTAATATCACTTGTCCACCTGACAAACAAGAGAAATTGACCCGAAAGCGCTGTTTGATTCGCGTCCGCTATCTCACCACTTCAAGCAAAATTAGTCACGTAAACGTATCATTACATTCTTGACTCACGTACTCTGCAAAAAACCAACTTTCCTTTTGCTTCTCGCTTTCTTCCAGAGCAGCCAAAAAAAACATCTTTTTTCATGGGGGACACAGCAGATCAGAATGAGCGGCCCTTGTTAACAGATAAAGATGATGATCGTGAAAATAACAATAAAGATTTGACATCAAGGGTGTGGATCGAATCAAAGAAGCTATGGCAAATAGTGGGTCCCGCAATGTTCAGCCGGATTTCTTCTTTCACCATGAACATCATCACTCAAGCCTTTGCTGGCCACCTTGGTGATGTTGAGCTCGCTGCCATCTCTATAGCCAACACAGTCATCGTTGGGTTCAATTTTGGCCTTTTGGTAATCACTATTACGAAAGTTATTATTAATTTTCTCTTTATTACAATAATTAGGTAGCTAGCTAATCAAAGCTATAATTGAATAGTTGGGAATGGCAAGCGCACTAGAGACACTTTGTGGGCAAGCATTTGGAGCCAAAAGGTACCACATGTTGGGCATATACATGCAAAGATCATGGATAGTCCTTTTTCTATTCTGCTTCTTGTTGCTGCCGTTTTACGTATTTGCCACCCCGCTTCTGAAATTACTGGGGCAGCCCGATGACGTGGCGGAGCTGTCGGGGACAGTGGCTGTGTGGATGATACCACTGCATTTTAGCTTTGCGTTTCAGTTTCCGTTGACAAGGTTCCTGCAGTGCCAGCTGAAAAATCAAGTCATAGCGTGGGTTTCACTCGGGGGCTTGTTGGTGAATGTTTTGACGAGTTGGCTATTCGTTTATGTTCTAGATTTTGGTGTTGTTGGTGCGGCGCTGGCTCTCGATATTTCTTGGTGGGTTTTGTGTTTTGGGCTTTTTGGATACGCTGCTTTCGGCGGCTGCCCTCTAACTTGGTCAGGTTTCTCAACGCAAGCATTTTCTGGCCTCTGGGAATATACCAAACTCTCCGTAGCTGCTGGAGTCATGCTATGGTATCACCCTATCATTATCATTGTCATTATGATTATCATTTATCATTGTCATTATCATTCCTCCGTGGTTGGTTTGCTCGTTTCCACGTCACAATAAAAAAAAAGAATGATTAATGTATACAAATACCGTTGGATTTGAGACCCCATCAGTAATCCATTTACTAAGGTCACTTCATCAGTTTTCGTTATTTTAATTTTTATTGTTAACTTTATATTATTTATACAATTGTCGTTGGTGTAATTTTGTCTTATCTGCTTGTGTTTGTGCAGTTTAGAGAATTGGTATTATAGAATTTTGATACTTATGACTGGGTACTTGAAGAATGCCACGTTGGCTGTGGATGCACTATCTGTCTGGTAGTATATTATTTTTAGTCAACTATTGCGGTTTTTTTCTTTTTCCTTTTTTTTTCCCCTCCTACTCCAGTTTTGTCGTATGTTTATCAGGAAAACAACTCCACATTTAGTATATGGTTTAACAATTTTATGGCATTTTGATGCAGCATGAGTATCAATGGATGGCAAATGATGATTCCCCTAGCTTTTTTGGCCGCCACCGGGTACTAAATCTCAATCATTATTCACATTTTACATAAAATTAATAAAACGTGCGTCAGCATTTTAAAAGTTTAGAATCATTTTTACTATTTATTTGAAATTAAGAACAAACAGAGTTATAAAATTAAAAAAAAAATCCAAAAAGCACCTTTTATTTTTCATTTTTTTAATTTTCTTTTTTAACACTTTTGGTGATCAAAACATTTTTTTTCTTCAATTGATAATTTCTATGGCATACAATTTCCAGAGTAAGAGTAGCAAATGAGCTAGGAGCAGGAAATGGTAAGGGAGCAGGATTTGCAACCATTGTGTCTGTGGCACAATCGACATTGATTGGTCTCATCTTCTGTGTAATCATCATGATTCTCCATGATAAGGTCGCATTAATATTCACATCAAGTAATGATGTGCTTGCGGAAGTTGATAAACTCTCATTTCTCTTAGCCATCACCATTCTCCTTAACAGCGTTCAACCAGTTTTATCAGGTGAATTTCCAACAACATTTATACATTATGTTCAATCTCATCAACTTTTTATCAGAAAAATGGTTTATATATGCATCAGTTGTCACACTAGCTGGTAATTTCATTGTGGCAGGAGTGGCTATTGGGTCTGGATGGCAAGCAACAGTTGCATACATAAATCTTGGCTGCTATTACATTATAGGACTCCCGCTTGGATTCCTGATCGGATGGGTTTTCAAATTGGGTGTTGGGGTAACTTCAGCTGTTCCTTTTTCTTCTGTTGTTACATGACAATTCACATGAACACACACACACACTACTTGGTTTTGAAAATGCAGCAGCATAGTCTAAGTAATCGTTCATTGATGCACCAGGGTATCTGGGGTGGGATGATCTTTGGTGGGACTTTTGTTCAAACTGTGATTTTGGCCGTCATAACGGCACGGTGCGATTGGGAAAAGGAGGTGGGATTTAACATTGTTTCACTTCCGTTTTCTTTTATCTTTTTCTGTTGAAATGGGTGTCTATGTCAGGTAATTTATCATTTTGGTGGATTTACAGGCTGGAATAGCTAAGCATCGTCTACAGAAGTGGTCGAATCCCAACCCAGATGATAAAAGAGCGGACCGAAGCTGACGGCAATATATCATAATGGATTTTGCACCAGTGGACTACCTCTTATTTTATGAATTTTTGTTTCTTTCTCCACTGCATACTCAGTTTTCAATGATTTATTATATGATGCAATTTCATATTGAAAACAAAAAATGCATTCCTTTCATCCATCATCAGTTTTTTGCCAACTTCGAGTTCAAATTCTAACGTCAGAACTGTTAACTCCTGGTTATTCCTATCCTGCGTTAGTTCGTGTGACCCATAATTTGGAGGTACTGAAAACATTTAATCACGAGCTTTCGATTATAAAGCAAAATCAACACCTTTTCATAAGTTCTATGACTTCAAAGAATCACCAGTTTATATGAAAATCTCAAGACGACTCAGTAAGTGCAGGATATACCATTCAAGATGAAATTCTGAACTTCTCGTTCAATAGAAATGCATTGATGCATCATATCATCTATATAAAGAATTATCTGATCTTCAGTCAGTGAGGAGCTCTCAACCGTAAGATCTTTTATGTCAGGCCGCCAATACTTGATAAGACAAGAATCGCAAATGCAACAGTTCACATCTATATTCCATACTTGGCCAGAGCCCAGTGCCCACAAAACCACTGTAATTCAAGCAAACAACAGATACATCTTTACAGATAAATATGATTATCAACTTAAAAAATGATGACGACTTAAACCAATTACAGACTTGGTGGCTGCAATTAATGATCTAGAAAAGAAAATGCTGCCATTTCAGCTCATTGATAATACAGTGTTAAACAGTGGCACATAAAAAAGAGGAAGATAGAGCAGGGCATGTTAATTCATTTTTTATTTATTTGTATAGTAGGAGTCAAAAACTTCCCTGACTTTCTATTGAGAGCTTATAAATTATCTCATGGTGCTATAATTACTCTCTCTCGAACTAATGGCACTCTAATTCCATCCTTGTCTGACAGAATTGGAGTACACCAAGGATGAAAATTTGATGAATGCACAGCTCTTCTTTCCCTTCCTCTCCTCTGTATCAATGTGCAAAACATGTTGGACAGCACTTGGGCTAAAAACATCAATGATGTTATATAGACTATGACACATTTTGATAAAAGAGGACATACCTAAAACATCATAAACACAAAAAAAGTCCTATGATAACAAATCCAAAAAGCATCGTCCACCAAAGTCACATAAACCAATAGTGGCACTAGGGATGGCAAATATCCAATTATAGATGAATAATATTCATCCAAACACAAATCCATAATTATCCATAATGAATATATCCATATTCATATTCAATATTTAATATTGGACATGGATATGGATTTTATCCATATAGTTATGGAGATCCATGGATATTTTATTTTTATTATATAAAAATAATAATATAAAATAGTTAAAATTTCGATATCAAATTTGGCTATTAAACTATTTATAGTAGTAATATATATATATATATATATATATATATATATATATATATATATATATATATATATATATATAATGGCAGTCCAGTGGTCGGTGGTTACGGTCCAGCAACTTTCCGATGAATTCCGGAGGAGGTCCGGCGACCTTCCTGCGAGGTCTGGTGGTGGTCCGACGATTTTCCAGTGGTGGTCTATTTATAATATTAAATTAATAAAATGAAATAATAATTATTAATAGTGTTAAATAAGTTAAAAAATTAAAGGATAATTTTTAAAACTTTAGTTTTTAATATAAGAGGAATTAGTTAATATAATATTTTTACAATTGTTTGTTTATTATATTTTTTATTTTTTATTTTATAAACTTAAAACTTTTTAAATTTGTGTTGGGTTAAACGGATATCCATTAGGTAAAAATAATTATCCATATTCATCCATATCCATCTGGATTTAATTTTAAAATATCCATTTTAAGATCCAAAAAATTTTGGATGAATATTATCCGTTTCAATTAGATAGATGTTGTGGATATCCATTATGAAGTGATTCAGTTGCCATCCTTAAGTGGCACTGGTTCATTTGAAAATAACTCAAGATTCCCAACTCTCAAAGGAAGTGAAGGGGAATATCCTCTGAGTTTGTCTAGATTAGAAGTAACCTTGATAAATGAAAGTGAACAAAGAGAGGGAAAAAGAAAATTAGAAACTATAAACAAAAGTGACAACACTTAAAGTGAAATTTTAACACTGTATTCTATGAAATTTGTAGACATGCCTCGCTTGAATACAAAGATAGGCTTAAGTTTTAAATTTCATTGGATACTCCAAGAAATTGCTTTACATGAATGTACCAATGAGTGTCAAGATCAGCTTTATACTGAAAGCTGACGTCCCATGGACATGAAGCATTCAATTGCAGGAGTGAAATACTAGCTTCTTCAGCTGATTCTTGAAATCTAAATCCTTTTGTGCAAACAACAGCAGCACACCAAGAGATCCTCAAGCAAGGGAAATTTTGAGATAAGGCAATGAAACTCTTATACAGAAATTAACGGTATGTAGCTTTTTCAGTTGTGGAGACCTCTCTACCTCAGTTACAGTGGCCTCGCTCCCCATTAAATAGAAGGGTCCGCTGTTGAAGACTTGGAATAACAATTTCAACAATTTCAATTTCATCGGCAGATGAGTAAGTCTGCATAATCTTGAATTTATAAGCCTTAGAGGCAGAGATGCTTCAGAGCCCAACAAGAAGAAAAACACAAATCTTCATGTAAGGCAGTAAGGGGCACTGACTAGTAAACTTTTGGACCATTTATTCCTTTATACAGACTCCGAACAGAGTTAGCTGTTTGAGAGAACTTAACCTTACAATATCAGAGGGCTGCTTCAACATACATCAAACTAGCCATAAAGTAGTTTCTGAATTACCATTAATGATTGTCTGAACATAGTGTACAAAGAAATTTTCATGTGACATGACCCGAAAATTTATCTCGTTCACCTCATTCCCTATAGCTGATCCTATCCAATTGTCAAAGAAATTTCAACATGCGCAAGACTTACTGATAGTCTCTACTTCTGCAAGAAAAGCTTAGGCTTGCAGAACCGAACCAGGGAAGTATCCAGGAATTTCTTTATAGTTTCGGGAAAATTTTCTTGTTGCATCTTCGAGCTAAAATTTGGGTAATCCAACCTGCTTTCTCCCATGAAGAAGTAATTTACATTGAAAACCAAGATGGGGAATGAAATACGAAACCGGTTCCATCTCCTTGACAAAATACTAGTTCGACTTACCTGTTTTTGGGGAGATGTAGGACATTATGTGATGAATGATAAAAGTAGGCAGTTCCGATATTCGATCCAAGGCAATATGGCATCAACTGTCTCTCCCACAATCTCCAACTCCAAAAATCTTCAACTCCAGAATAACGTGTTCGCATTCATCATATTAAACAAAGCAAATAAAATGAATCATATTTTTTAAAAAAAGGAATATAATTAGTACATAAATGTTTTGAACAAATGAACCCTAAAAGGTACAACTATATGGAGGTGACAAATCCAATAAGGGACAAAATCTGGATTGAATCAAAGAAGGTATGGTGCATAGCCGGCCCGGCACCCTTCAGTCTACAAGCCGCCGACTGTCCGAACATCTTCCTCCAAGCTATTGACGGTCACTTGGTGATGTTCAACTCGCTATCATTTCGATAGCCTACACTGTCATCGTCAGCTTCAATTTCGGCCTCGTACTAAACTGGTTTTTATTAATATTATTATCATCCACCTCTCTAATTCTATACACAGATTATACACACACACACATTTGAATCTTGTATTCTCCAATATGCCATCCTTTTTTATTTTATTTTATTTCTACACTGGTTGGGAATGGCAAGCGCATTGGATAAACTTTTCGGATAAGCTTTTGGGGCCAACAAGTATCACATGTTAGGCATTTACCTGAAAGATCTTGGATTGTCATACTCTTATGTTGATTCTTGGTAGTACGTTCTGGCCGCAGCAATCTTGAAATATCTAAGCCAGCGAGATGAAGTGGCAGAGCTTTCAGGGCATGCAGGACCGGCTTTAATAGTTTGGAGGCCTTAAGCGAACATTTCTTTTAAGGTCTTTCTACATTAAACAACATGACTCTGAAAGTAATATAAAATAACTCAATGTTTAACCGTTGTTAATTATAATATCATGAATTTTAACAATTATCGACAAAACATTTATGGTATTTAAATCACAAAGCTCATAGTTGATTCAAGTCATATATCAATACAACAAATAAAAGTACAATAAATTTTAAAAAATAAGAACAATAATAATTTAAAATAGTTAAAATGATAACATATACAAAGTTGGCTAGTTAAGATGGATATGGTTGTTAGATGTCAGATGATGGCATTGAATTTTATAGAGAAGATCAAGGATTTTCTTTATTGATATGAAAATAAAAATATTTTTAGTTGAATATTGTTGATTCAACATCTATTATTTTTGAGTTTTTTAATAGAGTTAATAGAATAATAAAAGTTTTAAAATCTAACAGAAAAATTTTTAATAGAGTAATTAATTTTTGGAAAGTATTGAACTTTTTTCTTATAATTATTAATAAAAGTTTCAAAGAGTTAAAATCATTACTATACCGTGAAAACCAATTTTTATTAAAAAAGTATTTTTAAGGTAGACATTATCAAATATAAAGATAATTATGAATGGAAGTAATAATAAAAAAATATTTAAAAATTAAATTTTCATACCATATATACATATCTAAAAAAAATTAAAATCTTAAAATAATTATTAATATTATATTAATAGTTAGATGTTTAAAATTTATAACCTTCCTAAATATGGGACCTTAGACAATAGTTCGCCTGCTATTAAAACCGCCCCAAAGTATCTGTCGCGGTGTTAGGTAAACCATTTGCTTCAGCTTGCATTTTCGTTTCCACTGCGGAATTCCTGCACGCAGAGCCAGCTCAAGAATCGAGTGATAGCTTGGAGTTTTCTTGTTGCTGTTCTCTCACGTTATGTACTTGTTTATGTGCCAGATTTTGGTGTTTTTGGTGCAGCTGCTGCTTTTGATATCTCAGGATGGGTTTCAGTATTTGGGATGTTTGGATACAGCGTGCTTGGTGGCTGTCCTTTAACTCGGAATGGTTTCTCAATGCGAGCCTTTTCCGGGATCTGGTGTGTGTGTGTACATATGTCTTTTAATACTTTAAAGATTCAATTTCTGTACTAGAGGATTTCAAACCACAGTATCATTTTATGTTTTGATCTTGTTGCATTGCAGTCTGGAAAATAGGTACTGTAGAATACTGATAATGATGACTGGGTATTTAAAGTGCTTTGTCTCCAATTGGTTATGAGGGGGGTTGTGTGTATTTTGGGGATTGGATGGAGAGAGCTTTTGTCCGTTGTAGTAGTGATGATTGTGACCTTGCTGCCATGATTTGTTGGAGCCTTTGGTTGAATAGAAATTCTAAGGTTTGGAAGAACAAAATGGGAGGCTGTCAAGTGTTCTTAATCTAGCCGGCCAGGTTCTTTTTCAATGGCGTTCTGTGAGGAAGCTTCAGCTGTTTGGTAACACTTTTGTTTCATCTTCTCATGGGGCAGTGTGTTGGCAAAGGCCTAGTGTAGGGTGGTTTAAATGCAATGTTGATGCGGCAACCTTTTCTTCCAGTGGCAAGATCAGTCATGGGGCTGTCATTCGTAATTAGGATGGGGCTTTCATAGCTGCAAGGAGTGATTGCTTTATGGGCAGTTTTGGTGCTCGGGAAGCTCAAGCTATTGGAGTGCGAGAGATACTCAGCTGGCTCAAGGGATTACCCGTCCTTCCTGTAATTGTTAAAATGGACAGCTTGCAAGTTTTCAATGCTTTGACTACTACAAGTTTTAGTCCTAATGGTTTCGGTCTTATTATTGACGACTGTAGAGTTTTAGCTTAATTTATAAGAGATGTTACTTTTTTTTTTGTTAGGTGATATGCGAATTCCGCTGCCCATTCTATTGCTCAGGTGAGGAGTTTTTTGTCAGGTTTGGGAGAATAGAGATATGTTTCACTCTTTAGTTGATTTTTAAATTATCTATTTAATGAAGTTTAATTTCCCTAAAAAAGAAAGTACTTTGTCATGAGTCTGGTATGTGCATAATCTTTTTTCTTTTTTTGGGTATTTAGATTAATTAAATTACAATGTACATGTACTGGTTAATTAATTAACTATTTTCTAATTTCTTTATCCCTCCCTGCTTGTACGAAACTGTAGTACGAGTATCGGTGGATGGCAGATGATGATTCCTATTGCTTGCTTTACTGCTACAGAGTACAAATTTTGGACTCAAACATATCTTTCTTTCCGAATTTACTAATTAACAGTTATTGATCCACTGATTTCATTTTCTTTTATAAGTTTCCTTGTACTAATTTTGCGGAGTTTGGATAGTTAATGAGCTAAGAGCTGGGAATGGTAAGGCTGCAAAATTTGCAACCGAAGTCCAAAGCGACATTTATTTCATTAAAATTTGCAAACAAAATTTGTTTCCCACGAATGAAAAATTATGATAATTTTTTTAATTTATTTCATTTTGCATATAAAGATAACATAAATTAAAGCGACATTTTTTTATCAAGGAGATGCAGCTGCATTCATGGGATCCCGAGGCACTCAGTCACTCACTTCATTTTTCATTCATTTTATTCACTTAATCCGGTGATTTAAAAATGGTATTTATGTCTCAATAATCACATGTCAATTTACATTAAAATTTTAAAATTTATTATTATTCGATTGTCTCCTATAGGCAAATTTTGTGACTCCAATCATCCATTTGATATCAAGATTAACATCAATAATTATAAAACAAACTGTATTTTATTAATACTTCAATAATTATTCAAGAGACATACGGATTGTTTATAAATTTCAACATATGATGATAATACAATCCACATCCAGAAATACTCAAAAAATTAAGCAATATGATACAGACCATAAATATAATCCTCACACATATAATATAATCATTAATTACATGATCATCAATTAATAAAAGAGAACAAAGCTTTAGCCACTGCCACCTGCATGAAATTGGCTCCTGGGAATACCGTGGTGGTTAGTTAGATCGATTGCAGGGGCCTCTTTCACATTCTGGTCGTCCTCCTCCGCCAGTACTCGGGCGCTACTCCTATGATGCACGTCAGAGAAATAGGTTTCGGTATTTAAAGCCCTTCCGTTCGCAGCCAAGCAAGAGCTCAGCAGTACCGCAAGCACCACAGCAAGCCCTAAAAGCCTCATTCTTCCACTCATTCGATCTCTTCTCCGATCCCTGTTATATAAAGTTCGGACGAAATTCAAGTTTAATAATGCATCTGAGTCTCATTTATATATACGACAAAATTTATAACAATTTTTTTTCTTTTCAAAAAAGAAAAAGAAACAATAACAAGAAGATTATAGATGGTCAGATAATAACAATATCTACGCTTAGTTGGAGATGCATTTAGGATATTTACTTACCTAGCTAAAGATTGACAGCTAAGAGTTTGGTGATGATTTGTGCGGAGGAATGAGAAGTTTGTAACTCTTTATATAGAGGCATATGCTAGGGTTAATCGACGGATATGATATAAATTAACTTGGTGGAAAACATTTTGGGTTTTCCCGGTGCATGCTCTCTCATCCGTTGATTCTTGCTACGTATGTATGTGCTCTAACATAATTAAATGAGAGATACACATGTTAAGAATCAAACAGATAATAGATTATAAACAAAAAATATCTAAGAGTTTCTCAATTTATTGATGGATTTATCCACCAAGAGAGGCAATATTGAGTGGGATGGCCATATTATCTAATAAAAATTATTTTTAAAACTATTAGAATGATAGAGTTAAGCAAAACGATTTCTCCAAATCAGCACTATAAATAGGAAATTTCCACATTAGCAAATAGACAATTCTAAACCAAAAGTCAACTAGGCACAATGGAGAAGCTGTTGCATTGTGATGTCAAACCATACTCTTAAGTAACTCATACGTCTACAAACCTTCCTTAGAACTTAAAGCGGGTTTAATTTGGCGAGATATTTGGACGTTGTTCTGGATTAAAGATTAAGCACTTATTGCCAAATTAATTAAATTATAGTTTTAGTAGTCTAGTTGAACAATTATAGTTTAAAAATTATTATTTTAAAGAGTTTGATAAATACTCACTGTCGAAGTTTGGAAGTTAGATTAATTTTATTATAATATCTTTACTATTTTTATTAAAATTATTTTTTTGTAAGTAAATATGAATTTAAAAAAGGATATCCTAATTATCTATAATATCTTTGAATACCCATAGCCATAAAATCAAAATTGTGAGTCCATTTGACAACTCAATATGCTACAATATATTTCTTCAACCAAGGAGTTCTTCTTTATTTGTTTATTTTTCCGTTATAAGATTAACTACAAAGCTAAAAGACTTGACTATTGTTAACTTTCTTTATCATTCGTTTGTAATTGCTCGCATTAACTTTGATAAATTTCGCAAACAAATGGCCGCTGAAAGTGCTGTCGGAAGATAAACTTTCTGATCGAAACTTCCTCCTCCACTACTAGTGAATCAAATTCAATTTCTAGTAATTACAAAAGATAGCATTCCCATTTTGATCAATATTGCTTACGTATGTGTGCTTATCGTTATCGAGTTGTGTCTTCATCTTTTATTAGTACCACTGGATGGCAAATTGGCAATGCTAAGCACCAAGCTATCATTAAATCAACTAATTATTATGGTTCAAATTTCATCCCAGTAATTATGATTTTAACATTTGATTGTTTAAGCAATTATTATAGCTGCATCCACCAATAGAATAGCCAGTAAATGCTTAAATGATTTGGATTATGGTAGTAAAAATCATTTAATTTCTTTTTATATTCATGCACCAATTCATATCTAGCGACAGATTGAGTGCCACATGGCAAGTATTTTGTTATTAATATTTAGATTTTTAAAAAAATGAGAAAAATGAAAATCTAAAACAGCTTTTTGAATCACAAAACAATAGTTTTCTGATCTTGTATCGCAATCTCTTGTAATTAGTGTTCCTTCTTGTTTTGATTAAATAATACTAGGGACCTGATATTTGAGTCTCAAGTAGTATGTGCCTCTCATTTATTGGATGACAAATTTCATAAGTTATAAAATTACTATTTTACCATACAAATAAATGAATACCACATTAGCTGAAACTCAAATGTTGAGATATCTAACATTACTTATATTATTTTGTCAATAAAATTATATAATTGTCCTCTCGTAATTTAACTATTGGGGCTAAGGGCCCGTTTAGGATTGCTTTGAAAGACTCAAGATGATTTTAAAAAGTTAAAAACTAATTCTGATGTTTGATAAATTTTTCTAAATATCACTTTTAGCAAAATCATCTATTCTATAGTAAATTTTGAAAAATAAGGAAGCAATAACTTATCAAAATATGATTTTTTAAAATCTTTATTTTTTTAACTTATAAAAAAAGTAATGTTAGGGATGATAATGTGATTTAGAGATTGCCACATGATTAATTAATGAGTAATGATATAGTAACAAACTCTTATATAAATTGTTGTAGTATTAATTCATTGGTTGAATAAAAATATAAAATAATATAAATAAATCATATGAGCTAAGAGATATTTAATTCAACTAATTTTATCATGCCATATCAGTTTCTAAATATCACTTTGAGATAGAAGTCAATATTTTAGTTTTATATTCTAATCAAAATCTTTATTACGTAAAAATTTAGCTGGCAGGGAATCTTCGAGTATTATTTTAAAAAAAATCTTGAGCTATTTCTAGAAAAAGCAGGGGAGAAGTTGGATATTAGACCAAAAAAAAAAAGGTGTTGCCATCAATTTTCCCTTTAATATTCTATAATGATAAAGTCTGTGACGAGCATATGAAAGAATTCCATATCATTTCAAAAAATGAGTCTCCTTAAGTTACATTTAGCTGAACTTACATCTATCAAAAGTAAGGGGAAAAAAAATAAGATATTGAGTCTATGTGGTCTACTTACACGTTACTCATTTTTGCATTATTTTTATTAGTTATAAGTTAAAAAAATAATAATATAATTTGGAGATTGCCTTAAAAAATAATGACGAATTTGAATAATGTCACCAAATTTTACAGTCATGGACGTTCTAGATACTTCCAACATTAAATTATTTGGTTGGTCTACGTTGCATAAAAGGGCAAAAAATTTGTGTAAAACAGTACAGTAATATTTTATCATGTAGTAAAATAATGAATTTTATAATGAATTTTATTATAAAATTTACTGATATTTTAATATTAAATTTAGTGATCCCATAATGAGACTCACTATTGGTCTCCATAAAATTCTCCATTATACCTCACGATAAAATATCACTAGACTATTCCATTAAGTAGGGAGGATAGCCCACACAAATAATTCTCGTATAAAGATATCAAATAGTTCGATAAGGCGCTGAAAGTCCATCTTGACTTTTGGCTAACATGCTGCATTTTTGTTGATTATTTTATGGTGATAGTTCAAACCATTTATTTTTAAAAAGGAAACACTCCTTTACTTATTAGATATGATAGCATGTGTGGGTTCTGCCAGTTATCACTATGCTCCACACGTGGATAATTAATTATTAATCCATAAAATTATAAATAGTACAAGAGTTTCTAACATTTGAGTTTAAAAATTATTTACTACTTTATTTTATTATCTAATAGATGAATAGCACATAACACTTGAAATGCTAATTAAAAATTACATCATTACTCTAAAATTATTAACCAATCTCTTGTTTCAATTTTCCAAAATAAGTAGTTGATTTAATGCAAATTAACTGAAACGAGGATCAATAATTTAGATGAAAATTATCTTAATTTTCAAGAGACATTTTTTTCTTTTTAAGGTTAGCGTAGGCAAAATAAAAAATTGATTTTTAGTTCCCTACTTCTTAATTTGAACATAGGTGAATAAAAAAAATTACTCAAAAACTAGTAAGTTAAGTCCTCAGGGACAAGAAGACATTTGATTAGCCATTTTATTTAGTTTATATAACATCAATTCAATTATAATAAGTTCGGTTGAAAAAAAACATGTTGGATATATTTAAGTTGAGGAATGCCTGATTCATTTTTTTTTTTTTTGGCCTCCCAATTTGTTAAGCCAAGACATGCTAGATAATATTTCTCTTAACGAAAGTTTCTGCTCCTTCAGACAATTTCACGGAGTAAATTTAGAACAACTATCTAATAAAATATCTGTATCAATAATTGATTTTGTAACCTCCATAATGCAATAATTGATTTTGTAAGGATGCATTTCCAAATACAAAATTTAGAACAACTATATAATAAAATATCTATATCAACACATAATTAGGAGCACTTATCAAAAGATAAAAAAATAAATAAAAACACAAAGAGTAATGTTCAGAGATACTTGATAGAAAATATGGGAGCCTTAATATGGTCAAATTATGACCACCATCAATATCAACTATTAAACAAACTTAAATTTGGTCATTAACCAAAAGTAACTCACGAAAATGGTTGAAACAAATGGGACAAATTAAGGCATTGTTTTATAACTCTCATCTTATTACTCACTATATTAATAATATATTAGTATAGCTAATTTAATATTTTTGTGTATTTCGAGATAATAGATCGAATAAATTTTTTTCAGAAAATCAAAATAAATAAAAACAGATTGGACCAGTTCTTTAGCGCTGCTTAATTTTACATTAAAAACAAAATCCATAAAATATAATGACAAGTAATTATCATATTGCTGAATTGTATTGTTTTATAGTACAAAACCAACCAGGACAGACGTCAAAATTTAGATGTTTCTTGCTCGATGTTTATTGTCCGACATGTGATTTTTATTTAATTATATAAGATTTTACATTTCCTTCCAAGTTATCGATCTTTAATTACCTTATTCAAACCTTTGGGGAAGGAAGTAATGAACCTGATAATGCATTCACTTAACGAACAAATTAATATCCAAATTAGCCTTCTAATGTTGTTGCTGCATTCAACCCTAGATTCGTCATCAGAGACCTTAGTCAATTGGAAGGATTCACAAGATTCTTTGTTATAATATGGTTAGCAAGCCCCTTCTTATATGACCTTGAAAAGAACTACGAAAATTCTTTTTTATTACAATAAAGAAACCTTTAGTGCATTCATATCGGAATGGAGGCTATATAAGGAGAGAAGCTCTGATAGCTAGTGGGCAGTTAATCAAATACATGTGTTAATTAAGTCTTGAAAAGATAAAAAAAAAATGGAGAAACTTGCAACCGAACTCTTGTTTTATCGTTTCTTTGCTGTTATTCTTTTGCTTTCAGGCTCAGCAATGTCTAAAGAAGTTGGTAAGAATTATATTGGCCAGAAAGTTGAAATTTACTCTTTTCTTTTCCATCTTTCTCACTTCTAATTTTTTTCATACAATTACTATTTTAAAAAATCAACTTTCGGACAACCTTTCTTGATCATCTTGTTACGTGCAACTGTATGCAATGTGTATCCTGATCTTCGTGTTTTAGTAATCTAATGCGTGCATGGTGCATATATACATCCGGCAGTCTCTCTTTCTCTCTCTCTTGCTTGCAATTGTTTAATTTTCATTGTAAATTTAAAAATGATCTTATGATGGGCATGCAGATGAAGAGAAGGAGTTCAATTATGAAAAAGGAGGTGAGCATGGGCCAGATCGATGGGGAGAGATTCATAGCGAATGGAGTGCTTGTAAAAATGGAACAAAGCAGTCTCCCATAGATCTGTTGAATGAAAGAGTTGTAGTAGTTTCCCATTTAGGAAGGCTTAAAAGAAGTTACAAGCCCTCTAATGCCACTCTCAGGGATAGGGGCCATGATATTATGGTAACATAAATTAAATTAGAATGTACCAAAATGAAAAAAAAAAACATATTTTTTTTTTATTATTTGAATTGAATTCGGTGAAATAAAAAAAATATAGCTAGGAAGGTTAATTAATCCCTTTGAATTATTAATTTTGGATGCAGTTACAATGGAAAGGCGGTGCAGGAACTATTTTGATAAATGGAACTAAATATGTATTGCAACAGTGTCACTGGCACTCACCTTCGGAGCACACCATCGATGGCAAGAGGTACCTTTTTTGATTTTTGGTTTTAAAAAAATAAATAAATAAATGTTCAAAATACATATAACAACTTAAACATAAACTAGTTATACTCTGAATAAAATGGGAGAACAATTTTATTTAACATCTTTACAATATAATTAAACTGCAGATTTGCTCTAGAGGCTCACATGGTTCATGAGAGCCATGACGGCAAAGTTGCTGTCGTAGGAATCGTGTACAACATTGGAAGACCTGATTCTTTCTTGGCATCGGTAGATTACCGAGGGACCAAATCGTGCCGTCTTAAATTTTAATTTAGCTCGCCCATCAGCTTTTTTTCGCTTATTTTCTCTTTCAATTTTTAATCAGATATCGGATCATTTAAGAAACATTTCGGGTTCAAATGAAAGGGATGCAACAGTTGGTGTTATTGATCCAAGGGCCATAAAGATTGGCAGCTCAAAATATTACAGATACATTGGCTCTCTTACAGTTCCTCCTTGCACAGAAAATGTTACGTGGACTATTGTTAGAAAGGTTTGCCACAATTATAACTTTTTAAAACTAATTAATCCTCAAGATTTAATTTTTTGTTAACGTTTAATTAATTATTTGCATCTTATTTGACTGAACTCTCATTTCAGGTGAGGAGCGTGACAAGAGACCAAGTGAGACTACTTCGTGTAGCCGTACATGATGTAAGTTCGTTTCGCGTAACATGTTTATATTTACCCACTTATATTTTAAATAAGTGGGTAAATAAAATCTTAAAAACATAAAAACTTTTGTCTCTCAACTTTGCAGGAATCGAATACTAATGCAAGACCATTACAGCCTATAAACATTCGGTCCGTGAAACTTTACAAACCAGATGAAGAGAATGAAAATTGTTAATACAAATTTAATTAGCTCGTTATGATATTCTTCTACTATTAAAGCTGGACTGTGTGAATTGAAACTGGATTGTGTAACGATCGTCAGAATGCGGAGAGTCAATTAATAATTAATTAGTCTGTGGAAACTGATTTTTAGTCACATTTTCGTGTAATTTTTCATTTATTTTCCTCTCACATGGTCTAACCTATAGCAAGCTGGATTTACTGCTTTCAGCTCGTTATCTTTTATTTATTGCGGCTGTTGTATTTATTGTTGAGGACATTATCTTATATAAACAAGTCCAAATTTTAAATTCAATTATAAAAAAGCATAATTTTTTAGTGAAATTTCAAATATTTAGATCCAATTAACTTGTGATCAGTAGTCGGAAAAAATGAAAATTAAAAATTAATATTCTACAATAATGTTCATCGAGTGAAACTTTCCTAAGTTCATCCTCTTAATTTCTTAAATGTTAATACATGCACATTTATCTGAATCTTAATCAATTGCTAGTTACTACAGTAATAGTGGAAAATTAAAAATAAAACCAGGTGATACGATTTTATTAAGTTGGCTCATATGTTGATACAGTTTATCGTAAACTTATGTTTAGAAATTATAATTGAAGGTTGATAAGCGGTATAATTAATTGAGTGGAACTTTTGACACCTATCCAATTCTTATAAAACTCTTTTTGGATGTTATTAAAATGAATTACAGTTCTATAAAATTTTGCCCAGACAATATTTCTTTAAATTACATACAAATCCTAAAACATTAAATTTATCTTCAATTTGTTTAATTATATGATTTATCTTCATAAATATAAATTGCTAGGAATTTTTTAATATTTTAAATTATAATTTGAAATATAAATATAAATTATGAAATTGAGTGAAATGTAAAAAAAATTGCTAAAAGAATAATATATTTAATGTTTAATTCTCATTCATAATAAGAAATGAATTAATTTGTGTTGGGTTATTCAAATAATTTCTATTTTTTTTTGAAGATAAAATCATTAAATAAAATCGATTACAAATTATTCAATAACTAGTGTGATGGAACAACACTCCACTCGCTAGGACCTGACAAAGAACCTCCCACTCTAGCAACTCTATGGGCAGCAACGTTCGCAGATTGATGGACAAAAGAGAAATTCACTTCTCCCAATTCCTGCGCTAAGAGACGGCATTCCTCAATGATTAGGCCAAAGCCATTGGGACTCGAGAGATTTTCAGTTAAAGCCTTAAACACCTGCAAACAGTCCACTTCAATTATCACCCGAGGAATGTGTAAACATTTCAACCAGCTAAGAGCTTCTCTAACCCCAAGTGCCTCAGCTTCTCTAGCCCCAAAACTTCCTGCAGAGCAGTTACATTTGGCAGCCAAGAAAGAGCCCTCACAGTTACGAACCACACACCCAAAGCTAATCTTCGACTGAGATGGAAACACAGCAGCATCAACATTACATTTAACCCAGCCATCCTGAGGTCTTTCCCAGCACACAGCCCCATGACTCAAACTGCTCTCAGTTACATCATCAAACAGGAACTGTTTCCTCCAATGTTGCCACTGGTAAAGAAGGTTACCAGCGGAATTAAGGACTTGATAGACCCGCCCACATCTGTTATTCCACACTCTATCATTACGCTGACCCCAAATTCTCCAGCACACCATAGTTGCAAGCTCACACTCATCTTTGCTGCAACGGTTAAATACAATGCCCAGCCATTCCATAAAGGAAGAAGTCTGACCGATGTAGCCTATCGGAGAAGCAATCCAGCAAGCTTTGGCAAAACCACAGTCAACCAAGCTATGAATTATAGATTCATTGCAAGTGTTACATACAACGCATATAGGCATTACCTGTACTTTACGCCGAAGTAAGTTATCATACGTAGGCAGTACATTCGTAGCAGCCCGCCAAAGAAAGTTCTTCACTTTGCTCGGCACTTCCAACTTCCACAAGCGTCTCCAGAAACTCAACGACAAATTATTCGTATCATACGTCATCATCTTATAACAACTCCGCACTGAAAATACACCCCTTAGATCAGCCAACCAATGCCACAGATCACGATCCCTACGACTACTAAGGGGAATTTTCAGGATAAGCTCTCTATCCCTGGGATTAAATAAATCTTTTACAACATCAGAATCCCACCGCCGCTCGTCAACCACCATCAAGCAGCACACTGGAGCCACCATGATGTCCTCAGGCAGCTCAGAGGTAATGAGTCCATCCTCAAGGTCCGGGAGCCACGGATCTTTCCCAATGGTAACCTGCTGCCCACTTCCTATTTGGATTCTGCTACCCCGCACAACCACATCCTTCGCAGCCATTATGGAGCGCCAAATAAAGCTCGGATTGAACCCCAATTTAGCATCAAGGACTGAAGGCCGTGGGAAATACCGAGCCTTAAGCACCTGTGCCACAAGTGAAGTTGGGCTTGTCAATAGCTTCCACACTTGTTTGCCCAATATTGCAATATTGAAAGTATGAATTTGCTTGAACCCTAGCCCCCCAAAATCCTTCGGCTTGCACATGCGGTCCCATTTCATCCACTTGATTCCACCCCCACCATTTCGCCGTCCACCCCACCAAAAAGAATTCATCATTATCTCCAATTCCTTGCATAGATCAATCGGCAGAAGGTAGACATTCATCACATACTTAGGCATTGCTTGCGCTATTGTTTTCAGCAAGACTTCTTTTCCGGCACTAGATAACATTTTTAGGTTCTATCCTTGCAGCTTCTGCCAGATTTTATCTCTAATACTCTGGAAAACAGCCCTCTTATTTCGACCAATACAAGAAGGAATCCCCAAGTAAGCTCCATGGTTAGCAGTGACATTAACTTCCAGCTCCCTACACACCTGACTAGCCACATCCTCCTGCACATTAGCACTAAACGAAACCGAAGATTTGTTGAAGTTTACTTTTTGCCCAGACGCACGACTATATGCAGCTAAGATATTCTTTACTAGAACTGCTTCCTGCTGGTTTGCTCGGAAAAACAAGAAGGAATCATCAGCGAAAAATAAATGGGACACCATTGGGGCACTTCTAGCAACCTTCACCCCATGAATCAAACCAGCCTTCTCCTTTACTCGAATCAGGGAGCTCAACCCTTCAACACATAATATGAACAAGTACGGGGATAACAGATCACCTTGACGTAATCTTCTGCTAGGTATAATCGTTCCTACTTTCTTGCCGTTCCGAAGCATATTGTATTGGGCTGATGAAACACAAAGCATTATCAAGTCCACCCATTTTTGCTCAAACCCCATCTTTAGCATTACATCTTGGAGAAACTTCCACTCAATACGGTCATATGCCTTAGACATATCTATTTTAAGGGCCGCATAGCCATGTTTTCCTTGTCTCTTTCTTTTCAAAAAAATGGAGGACTTCTGCCGAGATAATTATATTGTCAGTAATAGCCCTGCTTGAAATAAAAGCACTTTGTGCCTCAAAGACAGCCGAATCAAGCACTGACCTCATTCTGTTGACAAGCATTTTAGATATGATCTTATACAGCACATTACAAAGTGAGATGGGTCGCATGTCAGCTAAGGTCTCAGGCTGCTGCTTTTTCGGAATCAATATAATAGATGTATCATTAAAACCCACTGGAAAGGAGCAACTATTGATAAAATTCAAACAAACTTGCACCACATCCTTGCCAACAATGTGCCAAAATTTTTTATAAAAGGCAGGGTTCATACCGTCAAGCCCTGAGGATTTATCCAGGTGCATATCAAATAAGGCATCTCTAACTTCAACAGCTGAGAATGGAGCCAAGAGCATCGTGTTCTGATCCTTTGTGATGGTCCTCTCTACACATCTTAAAACCTCATCATTGCTGCAACCTTCAGTCTGAAATAACGTGCTAAAATAATCCACAATCATCTCATCAATCTCCTCCTGATTAGAGCACCAAATACCTTGTTCATTTCGTAATTTTTCAAAAGAGTTCCTATGCTTCCTTGCGGATGCCGTAGCGTGAAAAAACTGCGAATTCTTATCTCCCTCTTTAAGCCAAAGGGATTTGGCTCTCTGCTTCTAGAATACTTCATGGCTATGGAAGAGAGTATTATATCGGTTCCTGGCTTCCACAAACTCCTCCACACTACCTTGGTCACGCCGCCCCCTTAACTGAGCCATAAGGCTCTTACACTCGAGATACGCTTTCGAAGGTCACGAACCAAATGACCCCCCCACTAGAACAAGTCAGCGCCATACCTCGCAATCTTTTGCTGGATTGAACAGCCCG
This sequence comes from Citrus glauca, assembly GCA_029633175.1. Classification (NCBI taxonomy): domain Eukaryota; kingdom Viridiplantae; phylum Streptophyta; class Magnoliopsida; order Sapindales; family Rutaceae; genus Citrus; species Citrus glauca. The sequence continues at coordinate 32,802,109 of JAQOOD010000005.1, forward strand.
CAGCAGAGTTCTAGCTATTTGTAACAACCTCCACTCAGTCCCGCTCTCTCAGCCACATATTTTCAAAACGAAATCGCTGATGCCTACTGGTGGTAGTTGTAAGCTGTGGATCCATAAAAATCGGTAAATGGTCAGAACAAGAGGCCTCCAAGCTTATAACTATAACCCGAGCAAAGCGATGCAACCATTCAGCTGAGACTAGAACTCTGTCCAATCTCTCTTCCACCTAATTCTCTGACCCTCGGGACCTCTCCTAGGTAAATTGGTATTCTTCCATGCCAACATCCAGCAATCCACTATCAAAAATCGCCTGCTTAAATCCCTGCAACTTCCACTGTGGGTGCTTGAATCTACCTCTTTTCTCACTTGCTGCCAATAAATCGTTGAAATCCCCAAGACAAACCCATGGGGCAGTTGAGGTAGAAGAAAGAAATCGAAGTAAATCCCACGACTGCCGCTGCCGACTCGACTCCGGGAAGCCATAAAATCCCGTTAGTCTCCAATCCCCCAACCCAGCAACCGCCACATGAACATCAATAAAGTTCCTCGCGTAACGCAATAGAGTGACATTTGTGTTGGCATCCAAAAGAAGGGCAATTCCCCAACTACGGCCCACACAATCAACCACCAAAAGCCCATCAAACCCCAATATTCTTTTGATACATTCTAATTTATCTTTCCCACATAGCGTTTCCATAAGAAAAATAATAGCAGGTTTTTTACATCGGACTAGATCAATCAAAACTTGAACTATCCGTGGTTGTCCGAGCCCACGGCAGTTCCAACTTAACACACTCATTGCTCTCGGTGGGCCTTGAAATACTAACTAGGCAACCCAAGAGGGGGTGAATTGGGTTTCTATAAAATAAAACACTAAAAATAAATTTATCATGCAAATATAAAAATAAAATAAATACAATAATAAATAAATTGATCACAAATTAAAATGATAGGGAAAGAGAGAATCAAACACAACAATGTTTACGTGGTTCGGCCAACCTCGCCTACGTCCACGCCTCCAAGCTTTCCGGGCTTGAGGTTTTCACTAAGCAAGCCTCCAAGGCTTCAATTGCTTACACTTGACTTCCAAGGTGTCAATAACCTTTACAACTAGATATTATCCCCAATCTCTTAACCCAAGTGTATCCCAACACTCACAATCCCTCAAAATGAAATATTACAATTTGTTTTCTCTCACACTAAATCAAATATTACAAGTAGATGCTCAAAGTGTGAATAGATGAAGTGAAACTATATTTCTATCCCTTGTGAAGATTGCAAACTCGAGTATAAGCTCAATGGTTGTGTTGTGATCAATCTTCTTTGAATTTGAATGAACTTATTTATAAGGAAAGCTAAAAAACTAGCCGTTATTTGCTGTCTGCCCGAAAACGGTTCACCGTTAGTTGTTAACGGTTAACCGTTTGTGCTGGTCAAAGTTACCGTTAAGACAGAATTCAAATAAACGGTTTGCCGTTTTTAGGTTACCCTTTCGCCGTTTACGTCCAGTGACCTGAAAAAGAATATCGGTTATCCGTTTCAAGTAATCGGCTAAGGCTTTGCATGAGATGACTCTTTGGACGTTATCGGTTCACCGTTTGCAAATAAACGGTTCACCGTTAATGTACAGTAACCTACAAAAAGAGTAACGGTTATCCGTTTAAGTAAACAGCTAAGGTTGTGGGTGACATTACTCTCTGGACGTTATCGGTTAACCGTTTATAAATAAACAGTTCACCGTTAGTTTCCAGTAAGCTCTTTATTTCCGTTTTCACTAATCGGTTAGAGCTTAGACAAACCTTTGCTCTCTGGTCGTAATCGGTTAACCGTTTATAAGCATGAAAGGAATAGTAAGCATGAAAGTTTGTTAAACGGTTCACCGTTTTCTGCTAGAAACATATTTTAAACCAGTTTTTCCAACGAATCATTTTCCAAATTAAGATCCATCTTTTATAAGCATGAAAGGAATAGTTTTTATGACTTTAATTTATTTAGGAAATAATTCCAATAAATTTATCAAAAAATCATTTAAAGTTTGTTATTATCAAAATCAATATTATTAACATATTTATTTAACAGGCCTTGTTTACAAGACCTACCGTTTGCCCATTTTTTTTCCATCTATAGCAATATCCATCTTCTGAGAAACTACCATATCCTCGAAGCCCACAGTGCTCCGAAGCCCACCCTGAGATCTTCTTCTTTTTGACTCATTTACGATTAGTCCAGCATCCATTTCCTCATCAAAGATTTCTTCCCCGCCCAAATCATTAATGATTCCAAATGGTGACTTTCCATTGATATGCAAATGGCTCCCGGATACATTCAAGCTGTTACTTTCCTTATTGATCCCCTCAGGTTCCATATTAAAACTACACTCTCGTATGTTACGCCTGTTGGCTCCAGATTTGTTGTTAATGCCCATATCAACTGCCATTGCACCAGCAAACTTTCCACTATTTCTTTTTTCAGCAATATTCTCTTCTGGCATCGTTGATCTCAGCCACTTGTCCTCAGAATTCATCTGACTCCTCCTACTCGGCGCTTTCAGCCAGTGACCATAGACCTTCACTATCTCACTCGACGGACAGTCATACACCTTCGGACATTGTTTCTCTGTGTGCCCCAATATTCCACAAATGAAACAGAAAATATTCAAGCGTTCATATTTAAAGTCAATCCATATCCAGTCACCACCTTCTTTTTTGAGTTTCATCATTCTCTTAAGGGGCTTCCGAACATCAATGGACACACGAATACGCATGTAGGTTCTCCAAACACCCATAAAATTATGCTCGTCGGAGCTCAAGAAAGTGCCAATACAATCGCCAATGTGCTTCAATATTTTTTCAGACATAAAGCCAATGGGTAAGTTATATATTTAGATCCAGAAATCTGCAAGAACCAGGGGAACATTCTGCGACTGTTCATCCTCACTCAGCCTTTTAACCAATAGAATGTGCTAGTCAAAAGTCCACGGTCCTGACTCCAGTACGCGATTTAGATCAATCTCATGGAAAAATTGAAATAAAAACAGGGTAGGCGATAAATCCGTGATACATACACCCTTTCCTGGCCGCCAAAGAGAAGCCATTGTGTGCTTCATAGCAGCAAAGTTAATCACATTCTCTGTTAGAAATCTACCCACCAAGCAATACCTGTAATCGATATTGACCCTGTTTCCATCCTCAATGTCCTCGCCCTCAATAATCAACCCATCATCCTCCTCGTCTTTAAGGGACATGCTGGCATATCCGTTATCAATATCAAAATCCGATTGCCTCCCATTATTGGCCATCGCAATGAAAGAAAAAACAAGTAAACACTGACCAAACACTTGCCCTAAAGACAAGACAAAATTAAACTTGCCCTAAAGACAAGACGTCGCGCGGGTAAGAAGGCTTTTTTTACCTATTTTAGTTTATTAACATGTGAGACAATTGTTTCTCTAAAACTGGCTTTTGCTTGGGGAATTGGTACCGTATGGCTAAATAATTTCTATTAGAAGAATGTTTTAAGTGGAATTTTGTGGAGTGTCAAAAGACTTAGGTAGCGTTTGTTTTTTTTTTATCTAAAATCTAAATTTTTTTAAAATCTGAATAGGTCCGAATACGAAAATCTGAATGACATATTTATTTTTCTTTTTTTAATATCTGAATAAAAGTGGTATCTTTTTTTTTTACAATAAAAAACATCTTAAACTAGTTTGACATTTATGTCATTGTAAATAAAAAAAAAAGAGGATTACATTTTATAGTTTAGGAAATAAGTTATTTTACAGAGATACTCTTGGAATTTAACATTTACGTGTCATTTAGACATTTTTTTCATTCAGATAAAAATCACAAAAGTTTAATTTTTTTATTCATATGTAAATGTCTGAAAATTAGACATAAGTTTCAAACAATAAACAAAATAAATTTAAAATTAATAAAATTTCAGACTTCAAATATTTAACAAATAACTTTTTATTTTAATTAATTATTTGTCGGTGGGTTTGTTTCTTGGGCTTTTTGGTTACAATATGTTGGGTTGGTGCCGTTTGGCATGGACTGGATTCTAGAGACAAGCCCTTTTTGGTGTCCAACTCTCAGTCTCAGCCGGCTTCGGGGTCATGCTTCTGTATTTATTTGGTTTCTTCCTCTGTGAACTTCTCATCGTGCGTCCAGAATTATCATGAATCATATGCAATTGAACACTTCATTGACAGTAATCAAAATTGATGTTTATTTGCTAAAAGATTGCGTTAGCGGGTAAATACTGCTTGAGTTTCTAGAGTTTGAGCTAATTACCATTTGATTTATATGTTAAACATCAAGAATAATGCTATAAATATAAAAGTTAGATCAATCATAAGGATTAACTCCATAATTGGCACAGGCCTCCTAATTAATACACTAAAAAAAATTATTTTTACCTCAAGTCTATATACTTAGTCGAGATTTATTCCCCATTAGTTTGGCATAATATCCCTATCACACAAAGTAATGAAAATAAATATTTTGGAAAACACAACATCAACATTCAGGAATGAACTAACCTTTAGAGTAATTTTTTAGGGAAAAAAAGAAACAAATAAGAAAAATATGAGAAATCAGTGATATACACACATTAAAATTTATAGCACCACAAAAATCTAAATATCAAGAATTATGAAGAAATTCCCATTGTATTACATTAGGGAAACCCGGCTACGTCCATATTCTGTTTTCTATTAAAAAGGTATTATTTTTTCACACATAATTAACATAAAATTCAGTCAAAAACAACCAATCTATGCAGCAGCAAAATGAGAAACCGGATTCATTTGTACAGGTCATCTAACAGTTAAAGAAACCCGGTCCAAGCCCAACCATGAACCGTCAGATGTGAACCGGAACGGCTGGCGTACCCACTCCCTTGTCTCGTCCCTTTTAATTATTCTCACCAACGCCATCTCCTCTGCCTTTTTATTCATCGTCGTCTCGATTTTCATCTTTGTTTCTCCAATCACGTGCCACAGTCCATCATTCTTCTTCCTATTCACAAATAACAATGACAATCTCTCTTTACAATCTTCAAATTTCTTCAAAGCACTCATGAACAAAGTCAACTGATCAACACTTAAACTCGTCATTCTCTCATCAACTTCAACAACTCGGAGGGAAATTTCGCGTTGTATTAGTCTGTAATCTTCACTGACCAACCTCACAATCTCGTACACCAGATTGTTCCTTTGAAGATGCAACGAGTTGGGCACGTTGCTTATCTCTTGAACAAACCCTACAAGAGCATCTATCTCTATCAACAAATCTGAACTTAACAGTGCAAAAATCTTCTCTTCTTTGTCTGTATGATTCTTCTTGGAATCAGAAGAAGAAAGGTGATAACCTAAAACCCTAGACACCGTTAAATTTTGCTCCAAGACGGTCGCGTACCACCTTATCCATGCAGACAGCTCCCACGATTCTGGGTCCGAATCATCATGAAATTCAGACAGATTAAGAAAGTTTCGGCCGCCGAAAGTTGGAAATATCGAAAGCTGATCTTTTAAAATAAACGAATCCTTTGTAATGATATTATGGATTGTGTACAGACACTTTAGGGCAACAAAAGTATCGCGTGTGCCATGCAGGCGGTCCATGAGAGCTTGGATGCATGTGCATGCCCTCGGGCGGGACCCGTTTCCGGAGGATATTACGGCGTCGATGCGATTACTAGATGGTGGAAAAGACGAGCTGTGGGTGGTGGCTCGGAGGATTGCACGGCGGATGAAAGAGGTCTGTCGTTTGGTTGATAATGTTGTTTTGATTAAGGAGGCTTTGTCTTTGAGAACGCCATTGAAAATTCTTACCTGCTTTAGGCGGCCCATTAATTCAATGGAGATGGGTGGACTTGGGAGAATTTTGAGATCTAAATAGACACAAGTGAAAATGAGATGCTTAAAGGCATACATGTTCAGCATTTCTTTTTTCTTGTTTAATTTCCTATTAACATTCAAAATACACGCGTAAGAAACGTATAAAGATTGCTTAATAATGTTGTCAATGGTTGAGCCAGTCTATTGTCAAGTGTCAACGTTTACACCAGTTCAAAACAAATTGCAAATTGAATACCAACACTAATTATTGACCTTTTTTTTTCAATAATTTGAGTAATATAACAAAAATATTGTATACCTTTGTTCAAGTATGGTGTATATGGTTGTAGACTGAGTAGATTAAAAAAAAACCTATAATATATGTATATTTGAGAAAGTATTGTTGTTGCTGTTATTAACAATAATTATTTTAAAAAAAAATCATCACAATTATTATAATAAGTGATGACAATAATAGATTATTTTATTAACTTACAACAATTTGTTTCGATTCCAGACAAAATAAATATATTAATGGCAATGCAGTTCATTCCAATTTTAATTTCTATAGTTAAAATAAATAATTTATTATGATTTTTATTAGTCATTCTCATTTTAGCCCATTCTAATTTCAATTCATTTTAATTTCTACACATTCAAATTACTAATTAATAAATGCACTATAAGTACTCTCAAATTTTTTTTCTTTTTGTTTGAAATCAGTCTCGACCAATAAGATATTTGTAATGAAAATGTCTTGTGCGTTCATAATTTATAAAAAACATATACGGGTGAATATATGTGTGAAAAAATACAGGAGAAAGTATATATGTACTTAAAATAGCCTTTCTACAGACAGTTTCTTAATTACTTTTAGAAATTCTTGAGATGGATCGCGCACAAGAACCATTTTGACTGCTTCAACTATTTATATAAATCAAACACAATCATGTGCGCCTTAGACAACTTGATTGAACCCCTGGAAAATTAAAGAAACGAAAAGGCCGAGTACTTTTGATGCAATGGGACAGCGTTGCTGGAGTTGTTGAGCTTTCATTTTTCAGAAGGAAATGACCGTATTGCATAAGTTAGAAAAACTAGGGAGGGGAAATAATAAATATGACAAAATTAAAGCTTTGAGCCGGCCACCTCCAATTATATGTTAAGAGTTTAATAAATTATCTTCCATTAACATAACAAGTAATAGAATTTATTTAATCTACATCTCTTATTGAAAATAAATTATAAAGCTGAACATCACAATCATCTCATCTGGACAGTGATAATTAAACAAATTTATTTGCAACACGTATCATTGGTATTGACTTTGACGTGGTCCAAGCAGGATTTCCCATTCAGTTGATTGCTCTGTTGAAGCTGCAAATACTCTCTATATTTGATCCCACGATACAACGGGGGTCGGTTCTCATTGTCAAGCAAATCCTGAGCAGGGCCCACGACCGCGTCAAGAGGAGGCCCGTGTGCCGTTGCAACGGAGATTCTTGTTGCTTTGCTGTTCACTACTGCTCTGTGCAACACGCTCTTGTACTTTCCGTTACTTAGTATCTATAACCAAAATACAATTTTAAGTGGTTATATATACATACACATATACACTATACAATTAGCCATCAATTTAACTTTCAATATACATACTCAAAAATTTTTCAAAAATTTAAGTCGAAATAACTCCATCCCAATTAATAAAGATGGTACATAAGTTTTGTTAACTCGGGTATTTTATACCATAGCTAATACTTACCTTAGTTACTTTAAACACTTTAGAGTTTAGATGTGTCACACATTTGAATATTAAAGCACCTCAATCAAAATGGACAAAAATAGCTTAAATCTCATTGGTTTCTATAACTGTGAAAATTTGTTTAGAACTTTAATGAAACAAAATGTAAATGATAAAGAGGCTAACTTAAGTTGAGAAATCTTAGAATATATCAGAGATAATATAATCAATTAATGAATCGTGACATGTATAATTTAATTTAATATCATGATGATTTTTCAAAATAAATGCACACCTATTATAATATCATTAGCTTGTTGTTCGACTACATATCACCTTTTATGTATTCTAGAATTCTCACTTAGGTGATACATATTTTTAAACCTATATGCCTATTTAGTTTCTTTTTTCAAACATCAATGCTTGGGGTGATTAAAACCCTAAATATTATTGAATAATTGATGGCTTGATGCAAAGCAAGAAATTGAAGATATCCCAATTAGATTTAAATTTATGATATTTAGGATATCTTAATTAATTTGTATTATAGTTTAATTTGGTTTCCTATTTAAAATTTCATTGCCTAGGCATAACTTATTTAAGTTGTATTACTAATTTAGGTATGAGCCTTATTGAAAACTATTTTTTATTCAAATTAAGATAAGTCATAGTTAGTATAAATATGCGTCTTTTGTAGGTTTCATAGGAGTGTCTTGATTATTTATTATTATTAATTCATGGAATAAGCTCTTGGTTTGAGTTCTGTTTTGTTATTTTTCGGTGTTCTGTAGAATCAATGAGTTTTAACATATAGATTCGTGGGTATTCTTAGAATCAATGTTAATTTAGTTTATTTCTTTATTCTAATATTATCAGGAATCAACGAAATATTGAAAATATCCCTATCTATCCATCACCTACATCTTTTATCCTTTCGTTGTGTCAAATTCGTTGCAGAGTTTTCTGTTGAAGACCACACTGCATCAATAATTGTATTGACTTATATTTATCTATATATATATATATAGACACACACACATAGAGAGAATATGTTGAGTGAAGATATAAATAAAAATGGTTTGAAAGAATTACCTCCATGTGGTCTCCTATGTTGACTACGAAAGAGCCGGGTGGAGGATTGACGGGAATCCATTTGCCATCGTGCCGTATGTGAAGACCTCCATGGTCATTCTGCATAAGGATGGTTAAGAGGCCATGATCCGAATGAGGGGGCAGCCCCATCACTACTTCTGGCTGTGGACAAGGAGGGTATAAATTGACGACAAGCAACTGATGAGAGTCTGTATCAAGGTCCATTGCCTTTTGTATGTAGCTTTCTTCCAATCCTAAGCTTTCCATAATCCCTTTCAGTAATTCATTGGCCAATTCTCGAACTCTTTTGCAATATTCTTGTATGGTTTCACTGTAAGAATATAATAATTAAAAGAAAATCATAAATGGTTAGAAAGCAAATTAAATCAACCAAATTAAGTAACCTTTTTTTTAAAGTAAAAACGAAACATAAATTGTATAATTCCCACCAATAGGTGTGGAGCTACATCTTGTGCCAAAACATATAGACAAATGATATCTCTGTAATTAAAGGTGCCAAAATGCTCAATTTGACCCAATCGGTTTGACTTTGGTTCAAAATTTGAACCAATCAATTTCTAGTTTGTAAGGGTGTTCGCAGATCGGATTTTACAGATTAGACATCAATTCATATCTGATCCATGATTTTGCAGATTATAATTTTTCAATCCAAAACCAATCCATACATCTGCGGATCGGATGCGGATTTGACTCAATCCTTATTCAATCCACCATTTTGCGATTAGTTTTTAAATTAAAAATTTTTAGTTCTTCCAACCAATGAAATAAAAAAATTTAATATAAAAATAATTTTGCTACCAATTAAATTTAAAATTGAATAAAATTTAAATAAATTAATTGTTTAAATAAAACTAAAATAATACATATAAAGTTTCAAAATAACACACATCAAGACTAATTCAAGATTAGTTTTGAGATATATACCTGAAGCCAAGAGGGTTTTGAGGAGCATTGAACTGGGGATGGACGTGGATCTTCAGGTAATCCCTCCAGAATAATGTCTTGTCGACATTAACGTTGAAGCTTGTCCCCCATCTTATTGGATCAAACAACTTCTTTCCTGCGTACTCTCTCTTTTGTTCGTCCGACAGATTGAAGAAACTTTCACTTGCCCTTATCATCTCATCTCGCAATGTGTTCCGTACTCCATGATTAATTACCTAGTATTAGTTATAGTATAAATATCATCGAAACTTAATTATATATGCATAATATATACCTGTATTAACATACTTACTTATATATTCAAGAGCATACATATATTTATATACCGCTGTTGAATAATTACAGTAATATATAATTTTACCTCAAAGAACCCCCATTTGAGGCATGCATTGCCGATGGTTTGGATTGTCTTGTAACGTTGTTCCGGAGAACCAGAAGTAAGCATGGAAAAGTCTATGATGGGGATTGTTTCTGCTTCTGAGTTTATGCAATCATCATTAAGATCTTTTTCAAAGAAATACCCAGAAGGAACAGATGTGAGACGACCTGATTCGATTAATCCTTTCACGCAAAACATTTTTCTTATATATGTATTTCAAGGTGTGAAGGCTTCTGTATAAATATTATGAAACTATCTATAGAATTTGCTAGTCCTGTATAATAAGAGGAAGCAAGTAAAGTGGTTCTTTCATTTTAGAAGATGCCCTTTTAAATACTGAAAAATGTGGCACAGCTGATGCCAAGCATGTGGATGTCAAATTTTAGGCAAGCTACTAAGATTGAAGTGCTCAGACGCTTCATAAAACTTGCCCTGTACGTGTTATCTCACTCTCCATCTTCAGCCACATTAATAAGCTGACGGGTCGCCCTCAACAATTTAATATCATCTTTTCCGTAACTAGAAGAGAGGCCGAAGGACAATTTTGCTGCATGTGACCATGACGGTGGTGCGTCATAAAATTGATCAAAAGAAGTTAAAATAGTCTTTGTGGTTTTGTGACCACTGGACAGGATGGTTAGGATGATTATATGAACTCAAGCTCACAATTATTGGTATTGGAGTATTCAGTAAGGCTTTTGCGCTCTTATTAATTTTTTTGTAGCAGTATATTTTCGTTTTTGCTGAAGTCTGAGCACATGTTATTTAACGGTTACTTTTCTATGGACGTATTTATGTTTGTATTCACCATTTCCAAATTGAGAGGATTATTAATTATTTCAAAACAAGCTGCGGTGATTGCGTAGTAAACGAACATAATAATGCCAGTCAATACGAAAGGTGACTGAGTCCGTTGCTTATTGCAAGAAATAGAAAACGTGAAAAACGAAACTTGTCTTGAACACAACAAGGTATACAGAGGATTATTCTTCAAAAAGAAGGAAAAAAAAAATCTAGGACCATGACTCTGGCCTCGCATATCAAAAAGTATAATTAGTGTTAAAGTTGTGTCCAATGTAGTAGGCAGTAGCCACATTTTTCTTGTGGAAGCTGCCGACATGCAACAGCATAAAAAGTTGTGGTGATAACTGATGATTGTTACAGGTAGATGCACGTTGTTTGTAGTTTTGTGCGCTAGCTTTTGCTCTCGTGTGGCTCCGTAATGTCCAAGCTTAGGAAAGGATATCAGTACCAAGGCAAATTTCTAAGGTAGTTGAAGTTTTCTGGACCACATTGGTACCCAGTACATCAGAAAAAAAAAACTAAAGAAAAGGTACATTTTATTTAAGGTTTTCCTTTTTTTTTAGTTTTAATTATTATTATCGAATTAATCTTGACAGATCTTGAGGAAAATATGTTTGAAGGAAAAAAAAGAATAACGATACAACTAATTAGGGGAGGACACAACAAGATTTAATGAGTAGAAATCAACAGTATACTTAAAGAACTAGCACAAGAAATATATGTAAAGCGGACTAGAAACCACAAAATATATTTATGGATCTTGAATTTTACTATTTTTTCAAATTTTTTACATGTGTCATTTATTACTTTAGATTATCAAATCTATTAATCTAGTGTTTAATTTAACAATCACTAAATTTTTGAGTCCCCAAATACTTCAAAAACCAGTGCTACACATTTCAAATTTTTTATCCCAAATATTTAGGATATCTATCATTACTCTACTTCAAGGAGTTGATATTTAATGTTTAATCTCTCTCATTCATGCACTCTCTCTCTCTCCCTCTCTCGCTAAGGTTCCATTCTCCATTTTCAGTATTAAAATCAAAAGAGGCACGAACACTTTTGCAAAATTATGAATACTTATATGAGAAAAGCATAATCATCTTTAAGGATGTTTGCACGACATTAACTAATTTGGAAATTTACATTAATGATAAACAACCTGAAAGAGCATCGTTTGAATATTTGTTAGCAAGAGAAAGGATGATAGAGAAAAAGAAGAAGTGCATTGGAAAGAATTCTCAATCTAAATTGAGAATGAGGAATATAGCTCGAGATGAGTGTCTTTTGTCATAAAAATAGTCATTGGAGGAAAAATTGCCCAAAGGTTTAGAAGAAAGATAGGAAGAAACTAGTAGCAACCAATATAACATATAAAGATGAAGACTTTAACTATTCGCTAAGTATGACGCCTACAACATAGGTGGCTAACTTGAGTGAGGGGATTCTTGATACTATAGTAACCTATCATTTATGTCCTATAAGGGAATAGTTTACGGATTTTCAGAATTTAAAATTAAGTGTAGTTATAATAAGAATGATGAACCTTGTCGCATAATAAGGATACGAATAATTTAAGTCAAAATATTTGATTGAATAGTCAGACAACTGAAAGAAGTTAAATATGTTCTAGCATTACAAAAATATATAATTTATGTACGTGATTTGGAAGTTAAAGACTACAAAGTTACAATTAAATATGGCATAATAAAGTTCACATATGTGGTTATGGTGGTTTTACAAGGGGTTCGATGTCATAATTTGCATTGTTTTAAAGGAGGTACAATTGATAAAGCAAATATTTTTGAAGTGCATGGTGATACCACCAAGTTATGACATATACAACTGGGATATAATTGAGAAAAGTCTCTGCAAACTCTAATGAAGCATAGACTTTTGAAAGGTACTAACACCCGTAAAATAAATTTCTATAAGCATTGTGTTATAAGTAAGAAAATTAGGATTAAATTTGACACAGCTAATTACGATATTTGTGATATCCTTGAATATGTTCATAGTGATGTCTAGGGACTAAATAAGACTGCATCAATTGGTGGAAGCTATTTTTTTGTCTCATTTGTTGATGATTTCTCTAGATGTATATGGGCGCACATCATGCAAGTAAATAATGAGGTTCTAGAGATTTTTCGTGAAATTGAAGAAACTAGTAATGACTCAAAATGGTAAAACAATCAAAGTATTATAATATGATAATAGGGGTGAATTTACTTGTGATCTATTCTTGCAAGTATGCCAGAGAGAGTATAAAAAAAAATTCACAATGAGACATAATTTGCAACAAAACAATATGGTTAAGCGTATAAATTGTACTTTGCTGAAGAAAGTATAGTGTATGTCATCTTATACTAATTTAAATAAAAAGTTTTGGGTTAAGGCTATGAGATACACAAGTCACTTAATAAATTGGTTGACTTCTATTGTCATTGGAGGTAAAAATCTTATAGAAATACGGTCCAAAAAGTATGCACATGACTACAACGTCGTTCATGTATTTGAGTGTCCAACTTATTATCACATAAGTTATCTTTGTGAGATTCAAAGATGAAGTTGAAGGTTTCAAGCTTTGGAATCTCAAAGATAAAAAATTTGTGTATAGTGGAAATGTTATTTTTAATGAAACTTCTATATTGAAAGCTTTAAGTTCTCAATATGTGGAAAACAAAACCAGGGAGATATTATAACAGATAGAGGTTGATGCAACTCTATATGTACTAGTTAGTTCTATCATAAAAGAATATAATTTTGAATGCAATCTCAATAGTTAAAGAAAAAGTCATTTCTCTTGATGTCCCACTAAAGGAAAAAAAAACAACTGAAGATGTAAAAGATGATAATGTCAATATAGCAATAAAGAGACTAAAAATAGTAATAAATAAACCCATATAACTTACTAAAAATATGATAGTAGCCTATACATTTTCAATTATTGATGATGATATCCCTAACACTTTCAATAAAGTTATGCGTAGTAAGAAAATTGGTTAAGAGAAATTAAACATGTGAGAATAAATAAAGTCTTTTCATTAAAATTAGACTTGGGAACTTATAGAGTTACCTAAAGGGAAAATGACTATTGACAATGAATAGGTCTACATTAAGCATGGCTCTCTAAATCAAATAAATCTTCGATATAACGAAAGGTTTGTTGCAAAAGGTTTTTTTTAGAAGGAATGTATTGACTATAAAGAATTATTATCTCTAGGTGTAAATTTGTACACTTTTCGCGCGAAGGTCTACATGGGCCAACAATTAATTATCGCCACCCATATTTACAAGGATGAATAGTTGTATAAAAAAATCATTAATTTATCACTTTGTAATATCTAAAATCATTTCAAAATTAAAATCCACGGGATTGACTAGCAATACATACTACATCAACATCCGTGAAAGGTTTCGACATGATATTTTCACACTCATCAATAACACTTACCTCGTCACCAAGCCACCCCATTGAAATATTGTCCGAAAGTATATCGAATGATTTTTGAAACGGTTGGAAAGGGTAAACCACGAAAATTTTACTAGCAAACCACTGATTGAACTCCTTAGATAGCCTTGGATCTTCCAGGCCCCTAAGCAGATTTATGTCCACACTCATTTTGCCATCAATTTCACGGTCTGTTATTTCGAGTGTGGTGGAGGTTTGACGTTTCTAACTCTTTTAAAATGAGGAATTAAGTAATGAATACTGAAGACATTTGATGATCTGTATGAACATCCAAACTTACTTACGCTAGGAGGTGGCTCCGTGACGATCTGCACACTATTACCACATACGTCCTCATAGAGACTATACAATAATATGGGGGTGTGATCATCATAATTGCCAGTATCAGTGTAAGAACCATAATCATTTGGGACTTGTCGATTCACCAAGATGAACATATTAAACTAATATCAAATTTAAAACTAAAAGAACATAATTGGACCATGTGAAACTTGCTCACTATTTATGAGTGTCCAATTGGAGAATTACCATATGCGCGCTTGGAAGAACCGTCACTAAATAAAACCATAAATCTTATGACTGCTTCTCTATATATTGTTGTTCTTTGCGTTCTGTCTGAAGCTCCGAACTTAGTTCATAAATAGAACGCTCCATCTTGTCCATCCATTGAATGAGATAATCATTACGGTATCCTTGACTATTATCACAAAATAAGAAAGTAATGAGAGAGCGTTGAAATCAGTTATATATGTTAAAAGAAAATGATCTTTAAAATCAAAAAGTCACATTTGAATCTTGTATGTCATCAAAATCGTGTCCAGATTTGTGATGGTTGTCGGCAACAAACTTATCCTTAGCGGAATTTTATTGTACATGTGTTGGGCTCGTGGTGTCATGATCCACCTCTTTTGTCATTCTAATGGATGGTGCGTTAATTCAAGTTTTGATTATCTTTTAAATGATGCAGTAAAAGATACCTCACATTACCGATCCAACTTGGGATATATGGCACGTAATCCTCCACATTCTTCTAATATTTTGAGGCTTTCTCATTTGCATCTAGTTCGATGGTTTGTAAAAAGTTTCCTTACTGTAAGGAATAAGCCACAGGCTTCCATTGCACGATTCCAGCAATCTTTCTTTGAGTTTTCATGACCTACTCTAATAGTAGTCCTCCAATCACTTCAAAAATTCATGCTTTCAACAAGGAAGTATATAAAGTCATAAAATGTATCATTAAACATTCATTATTACAAAACTAAATTATAAAAAAAAAATCGTCACACACTTGCACAACAGATGTAAAGTTATAAAAATTGTATTTTTCAATTTTATACTTGGGTTTTTCTACGCAAGCCTTCTTAAATTCATTGGTTTTGTTGTTTAATGCATTGTCAAGACTTTCATATATTGTTTCCCACGACAAATGACCCCATATACAATTTCAAAAGTGATTTATCTCATCTACCTCGTTAAGCAACTTGAAATTGATTCGACAATATTCTTTTCTTCCGTTTAGTATTATGTTTACAAAGTAAAATAATATGATCTTTAGTGCATCGTTGTCATCCATAGCCTCAAAATCTAAGTCCATAAATTTTATCTCGAACTAGCCAATATTTATCTTACGAAACAAACTGCCAAAATACTTGTTAAGTAACATGCACATTGTTTTATGTTTTTTCAGCACGACATCTTTACCATAGCAAAGTTCCGTAATTAGGCATCACTCTCTAATTGATAAGCGTATCAACTCCTCACTAATTTGAAATCATAACTGATTTTTTCGTTACTTTCACCACGGGACACTTGCCCAAGCAACACATTACACACAATTACATTATTGAATGGAAAGTTTCGTTATTCAGTGAAATACCCAAATATGTCATCCTTGAATAGTTTCAATTGCTACTTTGTTAATTTTTCTCGAATGACATTTAAATTGTATTTAACGCCCGAGAAGGTGATCGCCATAAGGTATCTTCATCATTTCTGGATTTTTCGTCGGTCCATGTGAATTATACATTGTTATATTTGATTTCGCCATTTATCTGATACAAGTTATAAAATAAGATTGTTATATTTCATAATTGCATGTCAATAAATTCATAACATCAACAATAACAAAAACAAATGTCATTTGGTGCGATAGGGTGATTGTCGTACCTAAAAAGACACTGTCTCTTGGTGCGATAGGAGCACTCCCGTGCATGCAAAGCTTCTATTCTTTCATCCATCGCCAAATTTTCATGTCATCGCACTTGGTATACGTAAAATAATGCACGCCATTTAACAAATTCCCCCATCACACTTTCAATACAAAATCTAACATAAATTATGTTAGAGGAATTTCATCAAACACCTAATTTGCAATAGTTATAACTCATCATTTTAGCTAAATTTTGTTTCATTATATCACTCCAACTGAAATACAAGTGTGCAACCCAAGAGGGAGGGTGAATTGGAATTTTAAAACTTATCCTAGCAAATCCACACAACAATTTAATCTAATGCCTTAATCAAATCAAAACAATAAATTCAATCAAGCACAATATTAAAAGAGTAAGGAGAAGAGAAAAACGAACACAATGATTTTTACGTGGTTCGGCTATCCCCGCCTACGTCCACGCCTCCAAGCTCACCCGGTTGAGGATTTCACTATCCAAGCCTTTCCAAGGCTTTAAGCTTTTACAATTGACTTCAAGGTGTCAATAAACATTTACAACAAGAGATTATATCCCCAATCTCTTTACCCCAAGTGTTTCCCACACTTGTAATCTCACAATTTGATAAATGAAAAATACAACACTTAATCTCTCTTTAAGAGTGGATATACAAATTGAAGAACAATGATGATACAACAAATGATTTACGAAATGGAAGCTCAATATATGTTGTGTGATCTTGTTTTTCCTTGCTTGGATTCCCAAAAATGAATTGGCTTTGAGTTTATATAGTTTGAGCTCAAAAACTAGCCGTTATGTATTTGTCTGCCCGAAAACGGTTAGAGGTTAACTGTAAACGGTTAACCGTTTCGCTGGTCAAAAGTTACCGTTGGGCCAAATTTCAAGTTACCCTTTCACCGTTTAGGCTTACCCTTTCACCGTTTATGCTTACCCTTTCGCCGTTTACGCTTACCCTTTCACCGTTAACCTCCAGAGACTTGCAAGATGAACATTGGGCTAAATTTCAAATAAACGGTTAACCGTTTTCAGTAAACGGTTCACCGTTAGTGTCCAGTAACCTGCAAAACAAATTTCGCTTAACCTTTCTCAATAAACGGTTAAAGGTTAAAATAAACGGTTAACCGTTTTCAGTAAACGGTTCACCGTTTTGTTCCAGAATCATCATTTTAACAAAACTGGACAAAATAAGCTTTCTGGACGTTATCGGTTAACCGTTAAAAAATAAACGGTTAGCCGTTTTGGTACAGTGACTGCTACAGTGAAATTATTTTCTAAATTCGCAGTTTGACCCTAAAACTTTATCAAACTATAGTATGGCTCAAAAAAATAGAAAACTTTGCAAATAGGTCCAGTTTCAGAAATTCTAAAAATTACTTTATTAACTAAAAACTTTCTGAAATTATGAAATGACCCCAAATAGTTTATTGTTTCCCACAAAGGTCCTTTTCAACATAATACCCATATTTTCAAAGTTCTCAAAACCTTTCACTTTAGTCCAAGATATTCATAACTTATAATATGACCCAAAACATATAAATAGATTCAAATAGGTCCAAATCCGAAACTCATAACAATATTAAAGGTTTAAAACACATTTATTTTAATCCAAAACATTTTGATTTTATAGCCTCATTTTCTTATAATAAAAACACAATTCATAAATCTTTGTTTAATCAATACATGTGATTTGTTATCATCAAAATCAATATATATAGCTAAATAAGCTAACACCAACAACCTATAATCATCTAAAATTCCAATCAAACTCACTTAAATAATTAGAAAATGTTGAAGTTTACTTAGTTAGGATTTGAACTCTTTTCAATTTCTTAGATTCATTTCTAGTTCGTACAGATTACGGTGGATTTGGTTGGATTTTAGTTCGCCACCGTCATTCGCCGTTCAAGACCACAAGTTTAGAGTGTGGCTAGAGAGAGTTTGGAGTTTGAAAATATAAGGGTAATTTGGGGCAAAAAAAATAGCTAAATATGATAGAGAAAAAAAGGTGGATCAAATTTAAAAATTGCAAAAGTTTTAAGGTTATTTTTATAAATTTTCCCATTATTTTGGAAGTATTGTTTCGCTTAAGCTTCAATTTAATGGATAGTGTGCACGGAAAATGCATCTTTCACTCGATGTGATTGGCCACCATGTGTCCAATAGCGGATGAGCCAAATTTTGAATAAACTCCTTAACAAGCAATAATATTTTCATAGAATCTTTGCAGTGCACATAGTGGGCACGGAACAATGCAAATTATCACTGCAATGTTTTGTGAATAAATTCGGTATAAATTTCATTACTCCTTATTCCTTAACACACTATCAGACCAAGAGATCATAACTATAAATAATTCGCAGGCCAAAGACAGCAGCTTTAAGTAACTCATCAAGGGGTAAGGGCAGCTCATGGAAAGTGTCGGACACGGGCCAACCCAACGTGCTTAAATTTTGAAGGCTATCATGCACGAGTCTTGTGCTGGGCCGTTATCGTGAACGATATTACTCAAATTTATTTACCCCAAAAAAAAAAAAATGCAGGCAGTATCCGAAAAATTGTTCCCAAGTGTGCGCTCTCAAATTCAGTGAAAAATTTATAGGGACTACTAACGGGACTGCTGTTTTTACAAACTATAGAATCCCTTTTATTTTCGGTAAACAACCAATCTAAGGGATGTGGTCGGATCTTTTCTTAAGTTTTCTGGGGAAAAAAAATTAAAGGTGAAAGGAAACAAAAACAAAAAAACTATATACATAAAATTCTCAGTGGATCGGGCCCATGCAAATCAAACCCAAACAGGAATTCAAACTTGATTATCCGGTCGGAGCCTATCAGATGATCGTTCCCCTTCTCTGTCATCTTCGAACGATGATGATTTTGCAGAAGTACATAAATTCTTTGATGGAAGACAAGATACCTCAACACCATCACCCGTTGTTCTTGGAGTCCGAACCGAACCGCTTCTTGAAATACAAGGCGGAGTCAAACTAAGCCCCCAGTTGCCGGATCGAGACGGTGGACCGAACCGCTCGTACAAATGGTGATTGTGGTTCCTTCCAAGCACAAATCCTCCGCTCCCACTTCTAAAACCCCTTCTCGAACTCCTCACACTAGGAAACGCCACGCAACTCTTGCTTCTACTCAAAGAAGAGTTCATTAGTTGACTCCGTACCTCCGCCGGTAGCCTTAGCGTAAACCTCTCACAATCTTGACCCGGTTGGACCACTGAGTTACCGGTGGAGTGTGAACGTGGAAACCAACCGGACGGCCTCCTCCACCCTATCGATCTCGATCTAGGTGGCCTATTCTGATTGGTCACGATCAAGTCAGGAGCTTCTTCATCTCTCCTCTGCACATCAGTCGATGAAATCTCTTGAATATTATCTGACCCTTGTTCCAATCGACTCGAGCCAACATCCGGGTTAAGAAGTGGAATGAAGCTGGAGGGAGTTTCGCCAGGTTGTGGCACCAAATTTGCGCGGCAGACGGGACACGTGTTATGAGCAGACAACCAAGCGTCGATGCAATCCATGTGAAACACGTGGCTACACTTTGGTATCAAACGCAGCGTTTCCTCATCTCCAAACTCGTTCAAGCAAACCGCGCATTCTAAAGAACCTTTGCCGATTTTAAGCTCTCTGACCGCCGAGTAGAGGAAGGTGGGAAAAGTGTTGATAACAGAATCGTCAAGCCCGCGCGCGCCTCTGCGGGACCGTTGGTTGATCCCTCCAATTATAGTAGCAAAAGCGTCAGGGCTGTTTCGGCCTAAACGCCGTTCAGTGCACTGACGGATGTAAATGGAGAAGAAGCCCAAGATGAAGAAAACGCTGACCAATATTACGGTTACTATGGCCATAGTACCGTTGAATTTCGGCCCCGTAACAGAAAACGTGTCCGGTGGCGGCGGTGGAGTTTGGGCGGTGACATACGGTAAGGCGTGGAGATAGAGAAAGAGAAAAAGAAAGTTGACCACGCCATGATCGCATATCATAGGATTGAAAATTGAACGGCTCGGATTAGGCGTTAGAACAGTCATCACTTCAAGTAAAGTAATTGTAGTTGTTGTTCATGATCATGAGTGGTTCTTTGCTCGGAGCTCTGAAGAGTTGTTTCTAAGACAAAGCAAAAGCATACGGAAAAACGAAAGAAAAAAAAATAGGAATGAAAATGGCGGGTTGACGACGGCCAAGCCAGGGCGTGTCATTGTTGACTTTGAAAGGCCGACGGACCCCACAAGAGAACAAAACTCGACGGATGAATAGATGTCAAAGTATTTTGTATGATTATGACGTGGACGCCAAGTGGCAGTTAGAGTATCCGTGATCGGTCGGGTTTTGATTACTAACGAGGATCTTGAATGAGCGTAGTGTATGTGTGTTACCTTTTTTTTTATGGAAAATAAATTTTGACAATATGTTAAAATAAAAATGAACTACAATTTTATGCAATATTAAAGAAAACAAAAAGATAAAATAATTAACCAATCTTATGACACATCCACATGTTGTTATAGTTTATTTTGTCAGCTGAGTCTCTTCAACATTTTTCTTTTTGTTCTTTATTTTAATTAAGATATATGATCCCATCAATCTGTTTACATCAACAATTGCGATTTAAAATTATTTTATTCTATTTTTTTTGAAAGGGATTGAAGCTTGATAAAGATAATGCGATTTCACCATTGAGCTTCTAGATGTGTGATAATATATCTATTGTTGCAATTTAAGTTATCAGGCAGTGGTGCAATGTTATTTAACAAGTAAACGAATTCAGACAACATCCTTAACGTGTTGTCGTGCGTGTGGTGCGCGGTATCTATGCGGCGTGCTTGCATACGAGCACGTGTGTGGTTCTGAACTTCTTCATCTGTTGCGTTGAATGGTCATCATAATCTCAAGTAATTTTCAGCTAAAAGGATAATGTACGTTCATCCGTCACGATGTTATAATTTAAAAACGAGTAGGACCTTTAATTACAAGTAAATGATATTATCGTTTATTTAATTAAATTCATTTATATCCAATAATTATTCTCACTGACGACATCAAAAGGAAAAGAAAAAAACAGTATTAAAAGAATTGATAAGGATGGCTCTGCGTTCGTGCCTTCGTTGTACGTTCACATGTTCTCATTCCATAGTGGTACTCAACAACTTAAAAGAAACTAAGAGGATTATTCAAGGGGAGGACTAGGGATGGGGAGAAGCGCCAGAAGAAATTTAATTTTGATTTTAAGTCAATTATCATATATGTATCGTTCGCTAGTCACTCTCACTCCTCTTATCAATTCAAGAAATTAAGCTTGAATTTTGTATAGCCCGCGATGACCAAGTCTTTTTCACACACATGGATCATGGATGGTTCAATTAATTTTAATACCAAGAAATTTACCACAAAATCAACAACGCCTACACACACAATACACACATTTATAGTCATTCTCAGGTGGTGATCCTTAATTTTTTTAACGTAGACATGCTGTTAAGTTATATATTTTAATAAAGTTAATTTTCAATAGATTATAAAACTATTACAATTTAATAATATTAAAAACCGACTTTATTAAATCCCACAGTTTAAAAATTTGTTAGCATAAAAAAAGGAAAAGAAAAAAAATACGTCCGTACTAAAAAATGACATTATATATATCTATAGTTTTTTTTTCTACCGAAGATATCCTCATTTTAATATAATGAGAATGCATACTAAAATATAAAAAATTACCAATTTCAATATTTTAATAATTGTATTTTTTTATTTGTTAGTGTATGTGACGATAACCTCACTAAAGAATATATATATATATATATATATATATATATATATATATATATATATATATATATATATATATATATAATTTAAATTAATTATGAAGTTTTTGTGTAGGGTAATTGACGATTTGTTTATATATAAGTATATATATTCATACACGGAAAGATGCATGTAAATAAATCTCCAAAACTAATCAATTTTATCTCTATTGCCCATAAATTTTTCATACTTTTATGTTGATAAGGGAAAATCATGAGTCGACTTGTTAAACTCCATCAAACTAATTAACTTCTTAAATCTTCACTCATTAACTAGCGTTAATTAGTTCCAATATGGTTTATATACAATATTTCAAGAAAAATAAACCTAGTAGGCTTTCATAGATATGAAAAGGCTACGAAGCAAACAAAGAAATATCTCGCGAGTTGTAATTATCAACCAAGCTTTATTCTCTGTTCTCCTCGTGCGGGCGGGCCTCAGTTTATTTGTGTAAATATGGAAGAAAGTCATTTTTTTCCCTACAGAAATTAATATATATCATTTATCCCCTGTTATTTTTATAATGATCAAAAAATTCCCATAACAGTATAAGTTTACAATATTACCCTTATTTTTAACTACTCTTTTATTATATTTATTATAAATTAAATAAATCACATGAATAGAAACTAAATAAAAAAATTAAGTATTAAAAATAAGAAATATATGTTTTGATATGAGAAAAAAATTAATAATAAAATTTTTTCTTGTAATTATTTATTTTGTGAGCATTTTCTTATAATAAACATTTTGTAATATTTTAAAATTAAATGTAAAAATATTGGCAAAATATTTTATTATTTATCTTATAATATTTTGCCAATATTGAAGAAAACGCCTGTTTGGAAGCATGACTTGTATTTTGTAGCCGTTCCGAAATTTGAATAACAATTTCGGTATGTGAAATCTTGGAAAATGGGTGGCCGGTTCATCACTTAATTCTGTTGACGTGTAATCAATCCATTTTAGAAAAAATAATAATAATAATATTTTAAATTTTTTTTATCTTAGACTTTATTTTAAATAATAAATATTATTTATTAGGTGGTTTTCAATTTTTTTATGATCTAAGTATATTATTTTACTAATTAATTAACGAATGGCTTATTATTTGAATAATTTTTTAAAATAAAAAAATAAAATTGAGATGTATAAAACAACTCTCAAAAAAATTTGTATTTGTTGAATAATATTATATTATTTGTTTTGCTTTCAGACTAGTCTATATATTCAATGCAGGTTATGATTGAGATGGGAAAAAAAAAACTGATAATAAGAAAAGACTTTGACCTAGTTTTTTTTTTCTTGATTTTTCTCCCATTTGAATAACAAAATTCTTTGAATATGTTTGGGTACAATTTCATTTATACAAAGTACTTTTCACTAATTTTTTTTTTGTCGTGTGTATTATTCATCTATCGGAATTATATAATTATATTTATGTCGCATGTAACAATTTTTTTTGGTTTTTATTTGGAAGGATATATTCTTGCTTGCTTTGAAAACACAAATTCTTAGGGCGGGCGATCTCTCATTTGACTATGTTTTTCATATAATTGAGAGAAATTCTTTTTAAGAGAAAAATGAAAAGAAGAGAGTACATAATAAGGTGGAATTGTATAACGAATCAGAGCAACTTTCAACAAATCTTATCTGATTATATTGGGCTATACCCAAACGTGAAGAAAAATGCTATCTTGCAATACAATGAACTGTATCAAAATAAATATACTACATACAGTTCACTGATTTAAATATTTATTTCTAATGTAGTGTACACTATTAAATTGAAAAAAGTGTTATGACGAGCAAAATGGAAAATTAATGATTGAAAAGATCGTCTTAAAAGAATTGGGTGTATAAACAAAATATCCGGAATGTACTTAGGAATTGCAAACCACCATCCAATCATGTAGCCCACCCAGTCGAGGGCCCATATTTCGAAATTGAGAAAAGAGATGTCACGCCTGCGCGTAAGTCGTGGAAGGCTACTACCACTACATATAATGAGTCGCAGACAACGACTAGGGTGGGCAGGATACGGTTCAGCTCGGTTCTAAACTGATTGGTTAACCGAAATTGAACCGAATCGAACTAAACCGAATATATTTTAGTTCGATTAGGTTCATGGATGCGCGAAGTTCTACTAAAGTGAAATTTTGAGACCAGTAGCACCATCTTCTTTGAGTTGACAACAAATTAGGCTTTGCAAAAAAAGTATCCAACTGTATTAAAGATGCGTTTGGAATTGAGGTCATGTGGTTATAATTTAAAAGTTATAATATTGGAGTGTTTAGTAAATATTAATTACTATATCTTAAAAGAAATGTTGATATAATTTTTTACTAGTATGATAAAAAAATTTATTATATTTTTAATAATTTTATAAAAATTATTATAAAAAATTTATATTTACTACATATTGTTAATTTTTATTTTATACTTATAATTTTTTTTTCAAATCAGCTGTTGTTGTTCAAAAATTACAACGCTTTAATCCCAAACAAGACTTAAATACAAGAAAACCAATGAAAAATTCAAGCTTCCTAACTTGTAAAACAAGGACACAAACAATTAAGGTTTTCCAGGTTACTTCAAAAGCTAATAAAGTAATTTCACTTTGATAATTGATTATAAACCATTGATTTTATAACTATCTTAGATGAATAGTATATGGGAAATGGATCAAGATACCCGATATTGCTGCAATGCTAAAAGCTTCAAAGTACTCTACCAATTAGAAGAACACCATATCTTCACTTGAATTTTGAAGAGCATATTCAATACAAAGGCCGTTTTGATCAAACTAGACGAGTGTCAGCTGCAGTGGAGGATTCGTGAGTGACGACCATCGACCAACACAAGCTAATGACAAGAGACAAGCAAGCCGCTGACTATGGCGACGGCTTGAATTGTGATTGATGGTTGGTTGATGCTTGATTCGTGAGTGACAAACGGTGGTTGGCAAAGATGATAGCAGGAGACAACATAAATTGGTGTTGAGTTCGTGACCGCTAGTGTGAGATCATGATTGTGTAAAAGCTTGTTGATTGCCGGCAAATGCCAATCTAGTGTTAGAAAATTAGGAATTACTGAATTGATTTTGATTTTTGTTATTAAATAATAATTAAATTGACCGAACCGATTGATTTGTCAATTTGGTGCGGTTTTGAGGCAAACCGAATACAAATGGCTTGGTTTGATTATTTTTGAATTGTTCGGTTTTTGCCTTCCAAATCATTTTGAAAAAGATACTCCTAATCTTCTTTTCAAAATCTGTTATAAAATATGGTGACTTTATCAAATTTGATTTCTAAAGAAATTTACCAAGAGTTAAAATTAGTTGTAACTTTTTAACCTTCCAAAAGCAGAGTAAGAAGAGATATATATATTTGAGGATATTTATTAAATATAAAAATAAAATAAATGCCTTACACATTTTATGTGAACCACATAAATTGCAGGTCTTATAATTTTATATAGTTCACATGAGAGGTATAAATTACAATGATTGTAACTTAGAGACTCCCTAAAAATAATTCTCAAAATGAGATTTTGAAAAGCTACTCTTTTTTTTAAAAAAAAAAAATTGTTATAATATGAGTAATTTTACCAAACTTAATTTCTAAAAAAATTTACCAAATATTAAAATTAATTTATTTCTCAAAATTACTTTTTAACCCTCAAAAAACAGTTCCGTCCTAAAACTTTCAAAATCAATGCGAATCCGCCTGTCAATATTTCTTTTTGGCCTCGGCGGCTACACTAGCAAACCCTAAATACAATCTTTTATTTTTCTTAACAACTCGTGAGACCAACCGAATACGACATTAAAAATCACCAATCTAAGAATAAGAAAAGACGTAACAGCTGGTCATAAAAACATTAATTCTAGGGGGGAAAAATATTCATCTGAAAATTCTTAATTAATGTTATTTAATTAAATTGATCCTATTATAAAATCTTGTACCTGGGACTCTCGAAAATAGATCATTCAGATCGTATGTCTTAATGTCTGCACTAACAAGAACATTAATTCGGAAAAAAAAAAATTAAATATAATTTCAGTTATATTTTATTTACGGTTGCTTCTCAACAAGGAATTTAAGCAAATACGGGCCCTGGTATTTGAAGGAAAGCCGCGGTTTCGTTACGCTTCAATTCCTGACGCTGACAGGAATCAGGACCTTGTAGTTGGGCTTAGAGAAACACGTGTACGGTTTAGAATTGCCAACTTGTTCACTGTGCGATCGAATTGGACGAATCAGATGTCACACCAAATCTACTGCTTCAGCTTGTAGACTCTTTCCACACTCCTTTATTTTTTTTTTTCTTGGGCGGACGTGTTTGTTTTTTCTATTTTATCTCGACAGCGAATCGGCAATTAGCTTCTTTCGGCCAAAAAGAAGTCAAAAAACAAGTTATTTGATTAAGAAAAAGCTATTTTATTTAAATCTACAAATTGAATTACAGAATGATGTATTGTCATTTATGACTTATTATCTAGAGCCTATTTGTTTTTCTCTGTTTCTTTTTACTGAACACTGAATGCCCGTCAGTGTCAATAATTAAGTTATTTTAAGTGGTTTATTTTTCCTACAAAAATTTAAAAAAAAAGTACCTTTATTTTGGTCAAAATTTATATTGATTCAGTTTTAAAACCAAAAACCACATAAATGAAAATGATCCTCTTAATTAATTATTTTCAATTCATCACACAACACAAGACGGCGGTACTGGTACATGTTCTTTTCTTCTTTTATTGGTTAGATTGATTGATGGATCAACTTCCTCTCAAAAAAAATAATTGATTGATTAATTTATATGAAAAGACAAAGATCACCGGAATTTTGTTAACATGCAAAGCATTATGGGGGGGAAAAAAGATTATATAGTAGTACCAGAAAGCATTTTTCTATACATCAAAATAAAGTTATAATTATTAATTTATGTCACATGTGAGGGAATTTTTTCTTTACTAAACTAGGAAGGAGGAGAAACTTAGAAGCAATTGATGCAGATGTTGAATAAATATTATAAGAGACAACAAGCATCGCATAAATTTTTGTGCAAAAAGTTTTGTGGTGGCTGCCATTAGATTAATTAACATTTACATACTGGGTTGCTTTCCAAAGAAAGAAAGAAATATAGAAGAAAAAGTGGATCCGGCTAAATGAATACATTTTTAATATGCAATAGATTCATAAAGCTGATGCATTGTTGAATATCAATTTCTTTTCACATTCCATGCATACAACAACCCAAAGACAAAACACCTTTTGGAAGTTTGAAAATGTTTGTCTTTTAAATATCTTGTTCCTAATGCTAAACATGCACTAAATGCTATATAATGAAATAAACAACTGCCATCCACCCCCCCCCCCCCCCCCGCCCCACCCCCCTTTTTGTTTTTTTCCTTCTTTTGCACTCTATTGGTTTTTTGCTGTAGGGGTGTAGATTCATTGCACTTAATTTGCAGTTTCGATTGTTTTGTTGTGGGGAGATGACGTCTTAATAGTGCACGTTGGTGTTGGGACGTGATTGTGAATTGCCACAATGCTCTCATAATCATAATCATAATCATTTGAGCAGATGCGCCAACAACAGCTTAATTGATATTGTGGGCAGGCAAGATTAATAGATACGGTCTTTTAATTATATGGTGATAGTTAATTAACAAGACAATGTTAGAGCTGTAATTGAACAACATAAAATTGTTCTGGTTTTGATCATTTTATGTGTCATACGGAAACGTGGTTTAGTTGAATCATCATCATAACAATGATACTGATATCTATTAGGTTAGTTGCACTTCATCTCATCCCAGGAGTAGAATAAGAGGAACCAATATTTAATACTCCATTCGTTATGATTTCTCCATTGACCAAATGAGTTTTCTCATTGTCTAAAGCTTTTTTCAATTTTTTTTACCGTTTGGTTTTAATTGGACGAGATTTTTTGCGATTAAAATAACTATTGTTTCTACTATGAGAAACTCAAATTTGGTGTTTAAAAGTTATTTTCAAATGCTTATTTCTGTATTCATAATATTAATTTTGAATATGTACATTTGTAATGTAGATTTTAAAACTTTTATAATTTTTCATATCAAAATTACATTTTTCTGTACTTAAAATTTATTATTGGATGAAATGATTTCACCGTAAGTTAATAGGTAAATTTTTTTCCAAACATCTAATTTGACGTTTAATTTCTCCCAATCATTTATGACAATTGCAACAAAAATATTTAGAAATTGCTCTTAGTAAAAGCTAAATCTGATGAGCAAACAACTCATTTTTATTTTATTTTATTTTTGTTAAATACCTCTCACCATTACTAAAAGCTCCTTCATTAATGTAGTTAGCGAAATTTACTTTGTATCACCTCCCTCGTGGCAAAATTTCATGTCGTTACTACTTACGAAGAAACTTTAACAATGGCCACGCATCACATAAGTTTTGCTTTTTGACTTTTTTTGTATTAACCAACTATTTTATCATTAATATCATTAGAAGCAATGAAAGAATATGTACTAAAAGATTATTTTACCCTTACAGCAGTTTCTTGATCTCTCTATGCATCGATAAAACTTAGAAATATTGAAAAGAATAAAGCAAAATAAAGGAAAACAAAATCAATTTTGGGTCTTAATTAAGTTTTAATTTGTTTAAAAAATGAAAATTTTCACTTAAAGGTTTAGGGTTGTTGATAGGGGCGGAGGACATATGGGGCTAAAGGGTGCCATGGCGCTGTATAGTTTAAAAAAGGATTTGGGGTGATTAAATAAAATATAAAAATTTAGTGTAAAAAGTCTATGTTAGCCTTTGCACATTAATGTCTAAACTTCAAGTAATTTATTAGTTCTACTAAAGCGCATTAATGTTTGATAGACATTGTACTTTAAGGCTTGGAAATTTATATGGAGCGGGGGTTCTTTTCCTTTGTAATTATGTATTTTTCTTCATAGATTATAAATATAATTTTTTTTTTACGTGGTATTGACAGTAAATGATAGTCTCAATATATATATATTTTTTACTTTTAATGATTCGGTTTGTTACTAATTTATTTTTTTTTAAAACTTGGAAATTGAAATTAAATTTGATCACGTAAAATTTTTCTCTGAGCTCCGCCCTTGGTTATTGAAACGATGTAATTGATGCCGTGACCACATCAAATTCCTAATGGTCTTAACGATATAATCATTATTAATACAAAATGTAAACTTAGAAGCTATGGAGTCATTGTCAGAGTTAGTGACTACATGAACTTTTGCCCGATTGAGGTGATGGAGAATAATTTCCAATATATCGACCTAAAAGAAACAAAATGCCCCGGCCCCCTAATGACTTTTGGTTGCTTGCTTCCATTGTAGAAGGCGTCATCAACTTGGAAACGAATTAGGGACAAACTTGAATAGGCCTACAGGGACCAGGGCACCAGGCAATATTGGAGTTGATGTAACTACAAGCTTCAGAATTCACGAACACTTAAAATAGTAGGGAAATCCTTCATGTTCGATTGAAGAATTGCGTACGTATTGAATTATTGAGAGTCATTGTTCAGTAGTTTCTGTCTTTTGTTTAATCAATTTTCATGTTGGAAAGAAGTTGGATGCAGATGTTAGTTAGCCCATGCATGAGCATGGTGCATGCCTGGGGCTGTCGCAAAACTGTGCTAAATTCAAGGCTCTGAAATCTGAATAATGAATAATGGCCCATCAGCTAGCTAGATTTGCTTTCAGAGATTGTGCAACCCTGGTCTGTTTGTGACGTGGCACACGTAGATTGGTGCACCTTCCCAGTTGCAATGACTTAACAGTATGCTGGCTGTGTAAGATCAGAACTCATTGTGAGAATCTGAGCTATGTCAGATGGCAACAAAAGGAAACAGCAAGCAAGTTCCCAGAATTTAAGGTCCATATCCCCGGTTTCTTGAACAAGTCAACAAAATCGACCCAGTTCTTGTGATACATACATATACATATATATATATATATAATATACACGAGAGCCGGACCAGTACATTGAGCCCACATGCCCAGGTTAGAATTTTTAGTAGCGTACTTCGCGCTTTGAATCACATGCTACGATGAACGACAAAATGATTGTTAATTATGTATAAATCATTTGTTAAACATATTTAATCAAAGACTAATCTTAGTGTTTTGCTGGGTGATGAGCTGTGAAACAAGCTAGGGCATATTTTCTTATTTGCAACTTGTTCAATTTCTCGGCAGCCAAAGCCTTAGGCATCGAGAGACTTGTATTATCACCGCCATATGTTAATCTCATTCCATAAATCAATCAATTTATGACAAGTCAGTTAAGGTTTCTTCTTTAAAAATAAAATTAAGGTACATATTAATTAATTTTCTACAAATGATAAATAAAAGGGACGATATATATACCGTCATTTTCTAGTATGGATAGAGTGTATATAGAGTATCTGTATTTTAAAAGTTGCAAATATTTATACTTAAAAATAATTATATATGTATACTTGAGGAAATATGTATTACCTATTGGTAAATGGGAATTATAAAATTATACAATCAATTTCACTTGCTTGAGAAATTTCTTCTTGCTAGCTATTGAAGAAAACTAGATATACAAACTGTGATGCGTGAGTAATGTACTAAAATTGGAGTCTGAAACTTGATACTAAAAATAGTAAATTGATTACAAATCTAATTTAATATATTAAGCGAATATTAATAATAGATCCGCAAGCGAGCTATATCTTTCCGAAGAGATCTTAAGGAAGAAAATGACTGGATTAAAGAAATAACATTAGCCAAATTTCATTTCTAAATTACACTTAATCAGTCACAGGAATCTCATATATATTAACTACAATTTCGGTGATACATTCAAAGGAATGCCAGTTGGTCATCGATTTTCCTTCTATTTTAATCCTTGCATCGATACTTTCAAATTGCACAATAATATAGAAATTATCAACTCATTACTCACAAATTCATCACCTAGATAAAAATAAATATATAAAAATTCGGTGTAGTCAATATTCCATGGAAGTAGAATGCCCCAAAAATAAGGGAAGGAACCCCAGAGAATGTCTTATTGATGTGAGTTAATTATCATTTTCAATACAAGTTAGGTACCATTAAATAAATAAGAATAAAGGTGGAGATAATTCCACCCGATTATTTTGTAAACCCACCTCGCTTCTATAAATAATCATAATATTTTATAAAATTATAAATTAACGATAAGTTTAAATAAATAAATAAATAAAATCATTATTTTAATATATATTCCTTTCTTTTCCGATTTAGGTCTTTGACCATTTGAATTACTTTAAAATAAATTTAATGTGATTATTTTATCATTATAATAGAAAATAACTAAATTGCTCCAAGAAACATATATTATTATAAGTAATAGTTTAGACATGTAGTTTTATGCTTTATAACCTACTATGTTATAAATAAAATTTAATAATTTTCAATATGTTACTTGTCATAAAAATATTTTGTTAGCTTGCTTGAATATTATTTATAAATACATTATTTAGAAATAATAAATTTTGCATAAAAAATCAAAGTTAAAATATTTTTTTTTTTATATTTTGGTACTTTTAGCTTATGAGGCTAAAATAGTCGTATTAAATTTATGCTGAAAGCAACTTCAATAGTCAAATCTAAATAAGAAAATATATTAAAAAAATGAAGATGGATTTAATTGATAAGTTCTCCAAATTTATTCTTCATTTGAAATTTTTATAAATAATATAAATTTACGATAATAATTTTTTGAAAGTGGAGTAGGTGTTTATAAAAATTGTGGGATGAAAATTTCACCATCCAAAAAATAGTAATTGATTATAATATTGGTGGAAGTGAAACTAACCAAAACCTTCTTTTTAAAAAAAGAAAAAAGAAAAAATTAACCATTCTTCTTCATGTTTTAAAAATTCATCTGAATTCTCTTATGTTACGATACTAAATAGACCAATACTCGTTTTGGAGGACACTTCCATCCCTCACACAAATTTAGAAGTGGAAAAATAAATGAACTTCAAGGGTAAAATGATTAATTTTGCTAAAGGTTAAAGAAGAAGGGGTGGGGTTTATTTTTGCGGTGAACGAAGTAGGAAGAGGAGAAAAGAGGACCGCAACGGAGTATGTCTTGGGAAGGAGAGTTTGCGAGTAGGCACATAGTCTTCATCGTAGATGATTACAGGGTGACTGTTTGTGGAGAGTCACATGGATTCCTCTGAACATGTACCGACACCTGAACTCAGCTGAATCATCAATTGTGTAGACAGGCTCTCTCACTTTTTATTTCTTATACACCTTCCATCAGAATCTCAAATCTCAATGCTGCTAGCTACTTTTACCTTTTCGTCTCCTTTCTCCTTTTAGCGTCCATGTGTCCTACCCAGGCCATTATTAAATCCATTATTAATTCTCACCCAATGAAACAACACCCCTCCACCCCATCGTCACATATAATTAGGCATGATGCACCTCTGTTTCAATCCTAAATAGTATAATATTTTTGGACATACTAGACTCCTCTCGTGATATAGATTTATTTATTTATTTATAAATTTTATATTACATATATTTTAATATTATTGTATGATTAGAATTTAATTTTTTTTATTTTTTTTTATTTATTAACTACTAATCACATTAATAAAATTTGCTCAGAAGAAATAAGATTAAGAGAGAATCTTGATACATTTTTGTAACCCAACCAGCTGAAAGACAACTTTGACCTCTATCTTATTGCACCAAGAAATGTTTTTCATCAAGGAGACGACCGTTATTCCACTAAAATTGGTGCTGATTTCACCATATGCCTTTGGACCCACGACGCCGCTTCCATAATTGTCAAATTACTTTTATTTTTTGTTTTTTTTTTCTTTTCTCTGCAAGGACTTGGCTAGTGTGGTGTATGTTATTAGTTTGTAAATTTTGAGGACAATCCTGAAACAGTATGACTAGCTTATAGCTCCAATTGCCAAGAGAATCTCTCTGTCTGAGTGGTCTAAGTGACTACTGGTCTACAGTGCAATCTCACGTGCAACACGCTGTAGCTTTTGTTTGTTATCTCTCTCAGATTAAAACATCTATAAAGCCGCTTAATCTTCCTCACAGGGAGAGATCTATCATACATAAAAGAGCAACTTTGTTTGGTCTTTTGGGAATGTAGTGCTTGCCTTGCCAATTAGCTTATCTCAAACTCAGAAAGCCCAGTTTCTTTCATTGGGGTTTCTTCAGAGGAAACAGTTTCACCTTCAACAAGCTTTTATCCACCACAACTTCTCTCCTTTATGGCTTTAGAAGCCGTAGTTTACCCAAAACCCCAAGACCGATTTGGTTATTCTTGTAATAAGGACATTTACGCTTTACCAGGAGAAGGAGCGGGAGCCTGGGGCTATGACTTTTGCTTTCAACAAGAAGACAGAACTCTTCTCGGAATCATTGATGCTAACATCATAGAGCAAGGCCTCCATGCAAATTGGGACTCATCATCATCTCCTTCATTTATGCAACATGCAAACGAATCATGGGGTCCCAATTCTTCTCCCGACGCCTACGCAGCTGACAAAACTCTCTCTGCAGGATCATTTTCTCCAGCAGCAGCAGCAACAACGGGAGGTAGAAGAAAGCGAAGGCGCACGAAGAGCAGCAAAAACAAAGAAGAAATTGAGAATCAGAGGATGACTCATATTGCTGTTGAGCGCAACCGCCGTAAGCAGATGAATGAATACCTAGCTATCCTTCGATCTCTTATGCCTCCTTCTTATGTTCAAAGGGTAAGTATTTACCATCTCTTAACAGGAACTCGGATCTAGTGCTGATTTGAACAGTGTGTGCAGTTGAAAGTTTGCTATATATTAATCATCAATCACAGACCTTATAAAATGATTAGCTCTTTAGTTAGAAAAAGTGTTTTCTCTCTTTGAATTAAATGCAAATAATTTTATCATGTCTGCAGGGTGACCAAGCGTCAGTAATTGGAGGCTCCATTAATTTTGTTAAGGAGCTAGAGCAGCTCTTGCAGTCCATGGAGGCACAAAAGAGAAATACAAATCAATTATTAAAAGCAGGCGATAATGGTGTTTCATCCCCATTTGCCGATTTCTTCACCTTCCCACAGTACTCGACACGTGCAAGTCAGAGCAACAATTTGGCGCCAGATCATGATTCGAGTGCGACTGAAAATGTAGCAGACATAGAAGTGAACATGGCGGAGAGCCATGCCAACATTAAGATACTGACAAAGAAACGACCTAGGCAGCTCTTGAAAATGGTTGCTAGTTTCCAAAATCTCAGGCTCAGTGTTCTTCATTTAAATGTCTCCACCGTTGATCAAATGGTCCTGTATTCAGTCAGTGTTAAGGTCAGTGATACGCTTATATACATATGCAATTTTGCTCCTCTACAGTAATTTTCCTTTTTTTTTTTTAATCAAGAATTTCTTTTATGCAAAATTAACATGCAGATTATTAACAAGAATATAAGAATAGTTAAATTTCAACTATAAACTATTATTAATAAATATGTAACACAATTTTTATAATATCACGAAAGTTCAAATTAGGAAATGATCTTAAATTATTATTGCTGTTGTTTTTTTTAACTAATCCTTATTTTGTGTGAAATTAATAGGTTGAGGAAGGGAGCCAGCTAAATACAGTGGACGAAATTGCAGCTGCTGTTCATCAAATACTACTGGAAATTGAGGAGGAAGCAACAGCTTTTAGCTAGCTGAAACTCAAACAACCCTAATTTTGTGTGTGTCTCAGTGTCTGTGAGTGAGTGTTTTACTATTATGTGAATCTATCATATAATTAAACGTAATGTTTCCCTTTCATTGTTGCTACTTGTCATTTTGGGTCCTTTGAGAATCTTGTGTAGTTGTAGTTTTGTACAACATTTGTCCAAACGGACAAATGGTCATGGAGACGTGGATGTTATTTCAAAGCTTATGCCGTAAATCTATATATGCTAGGCTATTTTATATTATAGACGTCTCTCAAAACTTGAAGTTAATCACTACCGACTTCCTAATTTTATAATTAACAAGACAAAAATGTAGGAATCATCTCGGTTATGATAATTTTGTTCTTATATCTTCAAGATTTTTTTCCCCTTTTGTTAGTCTTTTTCTTTAAAAAATAATTACCTTTCAGTGTGTCTGAAATGAGTAAGAATCTTTAAAAAAAAAAAAAGATAAAGATCCTTATTTAAAATAACAAAAGAAAAGAATAAGCATCCTCTTCTTATTTTTTTTCCCTCTCATTACTTCCATAATTTAATTTAAAAAATGATTTGATTATAATTAAAAAAAATAGTTTGACTCTATCTTAGCCACTCATTACACAAGGAGAGACAAAAAGAAAATAATAGACAATGAGAGAATGCTAATCCATTTCGTAAATAGTTAAATTGATTGATACTTTTGCTACAAGATTTAAGGTCTTTAGTAACAAGTATTTTAATGATAAAATTGTTTTCGTTGCCTTAGGTATGTTATGGCAACGTAAAATATATTTCTTTACCAAATATTTAAGAAATAAACTAATATTATTTTTAACGATAAATATTTTGTAGTTTAGGACATACATTAGCGACAAATTAACTTTTGTTGCCAAAAGATTTAGTACCAAACTAAAAATGTAAGCGCTGAAACATTTAGTGACAGAACCTTCATTGCCAAATAGTTTCATCACGAAAGAGTGACC
Source organism: Citrus glauca (assembly GCA_029633175.1). NCBI lineage: Eukaryota > Viridiplantae > Streptophyta > Magnoliopsida > Sapindales > Rutaceae > Citrus > Citrus glauca. The sequence continues at coordinate 32,838,129 of JAQOOD010000005.1, forward strand.
AATACCAAAAAAATTTCTTTTTAACTTTTTGTGACAAAATTCAAATTCCATCATTAAAAATGAATTTGTAGCTACAATTCTAATTTGTCATAGAAAGTCAATTTTTAAAGGCGAAAGACTACTGGTTTTCTGGCAAATCAAGTTTTAGCAATAAAAAGTTCAATTTTGTCATTAAAAACTCTAACTCCCTATTGTATCTAATGTACTTCCTCTCTTACACTCTTTCATTCTTTCATTCTCTAATTTTCATTCTTTAAATCTTTTATCTATAAGTTTCTTTAATTTTCATTCTGTTTTGCCAGAAACTTAATCTTTAACTCAATCTCTATCCTCTTATCTCTTTTGCTTCTCTTCAATATGGTGTAATTTCTTTCTTTTCTTTTCTTTTTTTATCTTTTTTTATTACAATCTTACATGACTATACTTAGAAGTTTTATTCATTTACAACTAGAAAAATAGATATTGCATTTTGTAATTATTTTTATCTATTTTTCATAAAAAAATAATAATTCTTTCAAATTAATTCTTTTTTTTCTTTATACCAGTGTTAATATTCATTGCATTTAATTTTAAAGATTGTGATTTAGTAATTTTGTTGAAAAAAAATTATTTCTACACTTGTAAAATTATTTATTTTATTTCTTAGCAACAAAATAATTTCGTTATAAAAAAAATTACTGCAAGTGTAACAAATTAAAAGAGTTTGTTACAAAATAATTTCTTAAAAAAGTTGGACACTCTTTTGTCAGGAATCTATTTTGTTGTAAAATGATACTTAGGGCCAGAAAACTTTTGTTTTGTAGTTAAATATGTAGTGCGACAATGTTAGGCGGATAACCTTGGCAGCAAACGTATTTTTGTTTCCTTCTTTTACCATGCCAGAGAGCAGAGATCTTTCCGAAACTGAAAGAGAAATAATTGAGAAGGGCCATATTTATCCGATCACATCCCTAAGTTCAAATTAGCCATTGCCGCTTGGCATGCACGTTGTTGTCCAATTTTACCCATAATTTTTCAGAATTAAAGCATTCTCCCGAATATTTGACTATGTACTTTTGTGAGTTTATATGCTTAATATTTAGTTATTTCCACGTATTATTACTTAATGAATACAATAGACAACGTATGTTATGTACTTGTATTTTGCTACAAAAAAACAAAATAAATCGAGTCCAATTATATATTAAATCTAAGCATATATCCGCTTCAAAATATCACTTTTCAAGCCAATCTAACTAACTCTATTTTTTGCCTAGTTATGCAGTATTTTATTAAAAGAATAAAAGAGGAAAATTAAGACGACTCAATATTCCCCCGCCTCCGATCGCTATTGTGGTGTGCAAATGGCTCACCTCATGCAGGGTCCAACCCTCAATTATCAGCAGAAAGACCGATTTGTAATTTTTTTTTTTGTGACATTTCGTCCCCAATATATATTCAAATTAGAAACATGCAGGGTCCATCCCTCAATTATCAGCACAACAACCAATAATTTCTTAAAAGTTATTAGCTGTACGTGCAATCAAGGGAAATTGAACTTTGAAGCATATACATCGAGACCTTTTATTGGATCTTCTTTGTATGGATATAGAATTGTTTGATTTTATGCTCATTAATCGAGTTATCTACTCGTTTGCCAGATGACTTCCTTCATAATCTCACCCTGTCTCTATGCATTTGTTGGCACTGTAAAATAAAATATGTATGATTAGATTCTTCTGTTGGCACTCAAATGGATATATAAATAATATCTTTTTTTGAAAAGATATAACCAACCCAAAAAGAAAACCATAATAACAAAACCAAATGTTTGATGAAATGATAATCTTGATGACCTTTCTGGCGATTCCTCTAGCCAGTAGCTGGTTAGAATGATGCACAACGTTGACAAAATGTGAGGAACATGTGGGCTGTAACATATCCGCATGATGATATGAATTCATTTAAAAAATTCGTGACAATTTGTCCATCACAAGGATCCATTAGATTCTTGCTTACACTTTAGGGGAAAAGGAGAAGCTATAAAAGGCCGCTAGAGGACGAAAAAAGATTAGCTAACTATTCTCCCATGGAAAAATATTTAAAATAAAATCAAATGTATCATATTAGTTATAAAATAAACAAATAATAATATGATATATGTATATTTATTTTGAAAAAAATAATATAAATGATAATTATATTAAATTAAAATACGTGTGCTTTACATGCATTAAGTAGTTATAACCCCTATATATTTTAGAAAGCGACAAGCTTTTTATTGATAAATAATCTTTAGCTCCATAATTATTGGCATTAATTATTCATTCAGTGGCCCCACTTTTTGATACGTAGAGCTTAAATTTCGAATAAAATCAGAGGTATCATATTAACTATAAAATAAATAAATAATAATATAATATATATATTTATTTAAAAAAAAATATCATATAAGTGATAATTAACTATTTTCCTATGAAAAAATTTTTAGAATAAAATCATAGGTATTATATTAGTTATAAAATAAATAATAATAATAATATGATATATGTATATTTATTTTAAAAAAATGTCATTTAAGTGATAATTAACTATTTTCCTATGAAAATTTTTTTAGAATAAAATCAAATGTATCATATTAGCTAAAAAATAATAATAATCTAATATGCGTATATTTATTTTAAAAAATATCATATAAGTAATAATTATATTAAATTTAAATATATATATTTTATACGCATTAAATAGTTATAACCTCTTACATATTTTAGAAAGCGACAAACTTTTTATTGATAAATAATCTCTCAGCCCCATAATTATTGACATTAATTGTTCGTTTAGTGGCCCCACTTTTTTATATATAGAGCTTAAATTTCGATGTGTTATGTACATGATAAGAGAGATCTCACTCTCAAAGACAGAGACCGTTTTAGAGGTGACATTTCACGTACGTCTGATAAGTAAATAATTTACCAATTGTTAATCCAAAATTATGGGTACATATGATAAAATAACAAAAATAATTCCACTCTTGCTAAGAGTAAAAGGTGTTTATCTCAAACCAATTAACCAAACGACAGAATTCCTTTTACATGGAGTGCTAATGAGAGAGGTAGCATCAAAATATAATTTCATGAATGGATTGGAATGATTGCAAATGGAAATAATAATAATGTATTTCAGTGATAAGATAACAGATAATCCCCAGAAAGTGTACTGTTTTTGCCATTATCATTTCATTTGCTTATATAATTAAGGGGTCATGTTAAGTCATTCATCAGTAACTTAATTTAAAACAATTCAAAATCTTTTTTTTTTTACGTAAGCACCTGTTATAATTTAAGAGTTATTATGCTTTTTAGAGGACACTGTCTTTGCCATCATCTAGAACATTTATTTATTTTTTTCTTATTCTAACAATGACTAACCCTGCCTTTTACGAGTCAACATTGTCTTTTAAAGTTATGAAGATATATAATTATTTGGAAAATAAATTGATTTATTTTTAAAGACACTGAAATTTGATTATTGTTTTAGGAAAATTATTAGAATTCATAAGATCTCACGAGGAGGATTTGCTTTGTTTAATTTACAGGATGCTGTCTCTTCTGTTGCACCAATTAATTTTGACCATCAAATATTTTTGGAAGAAAAGTTTTAGATTCCTGATCAACAAATGGTTTATGAGCAATTTCTCTCACGGAAGACAAGTCACATGAAGAAAAAGATTCTTCAACGGATTAATTATTAAATATAACCTCTTAGTTCTTAATTAAACTATGAATTTGTCAATCATTAAGAAATACTGGGTGACAGGCTGACCAAAGGTCAAAGCACCGGCCAACATGGGTTCTTAATTAATAAATAGTTTTGGGCTTTCATTGCTTTTGACAACATCCAGACCAACATTGAAAGCTTTGAGCCCATCATTGTCATATTTTTTGGGCTTTGGCTACCCATTTTGTGACACCGCAGTCCAGTTCCGGGTTAGCTGTTTTCAAACTTAGAGATTATTTGTTAAATGTTGTAGTCTTAAATTTTATTAATTTCATTTTAAAAAAAATTATTTATTTATTTTTTGTAACTTATGTCTGATTTTCATATATTTACATTTGAATAAAAAAAATAAACTTTTGTGACTTTTATCTGAATAAAAAAATGTCTGAATGATAATTAAATATTATATTCTAGAAATATCTCTATAAAATAGTTTATTTCCTAAACTATAAAACATAATTTCATTTTTATTTTTATTTTTATTTATAAGGACGTAAATGTCAAAGAATCAAGTTTAAGATGTTTTTTATTATAAAAACAAACAAGATGCTGCTTATATCCAAATATTAAAAAAAACATTTGATTCAAATTTTCGTATTTAAACTCATTCAGACTTTTGAAAAATTTAGATTCATTAAGATTTCATACCAAAAAAAAAACTACCTTAGATCAAGTGATTTTCTTTTTTTTTAATGATAATTTATTTGAGAAATTCTTTAACGCGCTGTCGTTGGATTATTGTGATTTTTCCTTTTTATTTTGAACATGCAATTACATAATACTGTAAATCGATTGATAAATCCATTAGCATAAGTTTATCTGAACATAAAACTTAGTCTCATATCAACTATAATCTATCTTGATCTATCAAAATTTTAGCTCGAAAAATTTGTTAGTAGAAAATGGAAAATGTATACTCCTACATATGAAAGGAAAGATTCAAATTCTCAACTTCAATATTAATTGTGACAACCCAATACATCACAATTTTATTGTAGGATTTTGAAACCCAAATACATCCACATTTTAAAGAGCTCACCTTCTCTTACTAATAATACGGGATGTCGCGTTCTTATTTTTGCTCATTATTGAAACTCAACTACCATAAGTGCTCCAAGAAGTAGGCTATAATTAATAACTTGGTTTCATTTGCTGGGTAATGGAGTATGAGAGACAATTAAGTCACTGTCGACTTAGCGTTACGCGGTTAAGGTAAGGTAAAATAACCAATCTAAAAGGTAGGGGATTTGACCATCATCTTAAGAGTAAAGATGAAGGACATGATTGAAAGATTAATTGATTGCTTCCACATCACATCAGAAAGCCAAACTCATCCCAATTTTGAGAAGTGCTTGCTTGTTACTTGGCATTGCCATCTTCTGGAAGGCCAGAGATGTTAGCTGGGTTTTGCAGAATCTTGCTTAGTGTCCAGAGAAGGGGGAGGGGGGGGGGGGGGGGAGCCAAGTAGAAATAAATTGATGTGCGGATCATCACTATAAGCAGAAATAACAGATCATTCTTTCTCGCTACGGCAAGAGAAATCACTATTAAGTTTTGTTGAAAGTAAGCTAGCATGTCCTGAGTCATTAAAACCACCAGTTTCATTGAATAGACGAAGGGCTGGAAGGTACATTCTTATGAACAATTTAAAAAAAAATTGCAATCAAAACTGGAATCATCACATGTTTCATTTGAGCAAAAAAACATTTCTTACATAAACACCAACTCTAAATTTCATTCAACCATCGATTACATAACCCAAAAACAACAATATGGCATGGTAGGGTTTTGAGTGGGGACATTACCTTTCCCCTCAAGGCAGACTCAGCTGAGTGATACAGAATCTTATTCTAGTTATACTTACACAACTTGAAACCATTTAAAAATTAAAACCAATGCTCTCGGCTTGTATATTCTTCTGATGTAGGCTTCTTCTTCATAAAAAAAAAAACCGTCACTTCTTGTGATTAATAAGCTCCCAACTTATCAGACAGAATGAACCATCTTGATCTTGAAGCCATATATGCAAAAGAATTTAAATCTTCACAAGGGAAGGATTGCATTCGGGTTCCTGTTGCTGTTGTATAGAGGCGACAAAAACCTCCCACTGCACGAGAATGATCTTTTCATAGACGGAGAATCTTTATGAAGGCTTTGCACAATCGCAGAATTCCTCGTCAGCCTAAACGAGCTTGAATATGCACCATCTTGCTTCGCAACAATAGCTGAATGAGAATGAGAATCAGATCTCTCGGCATCTTTTGTAATTTGGTCGTATGAAAATTCACCAGACTCAAGAAGACCGAAATCTGCCAGACCAAGGCATATGGTCTCAGCCAGTGAAGAATCCAGTGAAACGGACCTCCTTATTGTTTGTGCTTGTAATGCCTGATCATCATCACCCGAATCATCAATTACCTGTAAAGCTCCATTCTCATTAGCATTAACATTATCCTTCAAAATTCTATCAGCCTCTGTTTCTGTTCTGTTTTCACAATCCTCGCGATTTCTCTCCCCATTCTCACCCAACTCGCGATCGTTTCCCGTATGCTCAGTATGATTATCCACAGCTAAAGAAGAGCTGTCCGAGTTCTGGTTCGCAGTAGTAGCCAAAGGAGCAGTAACAGTCTCATGAACTATATGCGCGCGACACATTGGACAATTAATATGAGAACTTAGCCAAGTATCAATACAAGAAATATGAAAAGCATGGTTACACTTGGGCAGCAGCCTAACAGTCTCATCTTCTTGAAACTCGTTCAAGCAAACAGAACACTCGGATCCTTCAATCAACCCCTCGCCTTTCTTGTACCTGCAAACCGTAATTGAATTAATAACCGACTGCTGCAAACCAACCGTGTGAATCAACCAAATGGGGTGATCAATTCTATTTTCATCAACAAAGTCTGCATCTTCACCGTCAGATTGAGCTTGTTGGTGTCCTTCGTTGGTCTCTGAATTGCACCAACCAGTCTTGGATTTAATAACATAGAAAGCAAGAAAAAGGATGAAGCTGAGTACTAATGCAACAAAGATGATCACATAAGGTGAGGTTGAATTACTTTGATGAGAAGGTGGAGGTGGAGGTGGTTCTAGGTAGTAAACGCCTGGTAAAGGGACACAATTGTAATTAAAAGGGCAATTTGGGTCGCAGTAATATGAGCAACTTGTAGTTCCATTTGATTCTGAAGCTGGGAAGAGTTTCCTGTGTTTCATTGCTGGTGGAGAAAGTGCAAGAAACTGAGAGAAAATTGAAGAAAATTAAGAGAAATGAGGTGTCTTTGGTTGAATTACAAGAGAAGAAATCAACGAGACCAAGACATTTTAGTACTGTGTCACTTTCAAAGGTTTAGTTAACAGTGAAGAATCGTGTTTGTTATGTTTTGGCACCAAGTGATCTAGAAGTTCCATTTCTGTGTCCACTCTGTCTAATAAATAATCGAATTGCAATAAAATCTATTCTCGATTCAATTATCAAATTTATTTTTATTCTAGTTGATGTTGCATGCATATTTATAAATGAGTAAATAAATTTTATTTAATATTATGTTTAATTCAATTATTTATATTCTTACAGAAATTTAACAATAAGATTTACTAAATATAACAACTGTTTTTTAAACTCATATCACTTTGAAAATAAATTTTACTAAATATTTAATTATTTTTTTTACAGCTATTATTTATACAGTACAATTAGAAGTAATTATTTAATAATTTACAATATTATTAAACTGACTCTAAAAAGTTCACATTAATTAAAATAAGATTTCATTTTACATCTAATCATTTTTTTACCCTAAGTGGATGGAAGTGTGCACAAATACAATAAGAAAAGGAGGAATTATCTTGCAAGTATTGGTAGTTTTCGTTGTCCTAATCGTGATGATATGTCATACCTTAAAAGTTGGTGAAATTAACATTATCTCTGATAAGCCGCCGTGGAGTCACAGTCGGGGTAGCATTTATTTACATGTCCTTCTGTCTCTAAAGTAAATGAAATGGACGTCATATCAACAACATTTATTAACATTTTTAATATTAAGTTTGTTGGAACGTTTGGTGGATGGGCAAAACCAGGTAATTATACCACTTAAAAGAATAATGTTATACTTTATTGATTCATCTTAGGTGTGAACCTGTATCATACTTATAAAAATATTGTAAATCCAAATCGAGGGTGTTTTGAATGAAAATTGTTCATTACTGGAGCGGACTCTTTACGGAAAGCTAAAGGCTCCGAGGCACAGAGATTTATGTCTCATAATATAAGGCCCGTTTGGGGCAGCTAATGCAATAGTTTAATAAAATGATTTAAGCGCAATTATAAGTATTTTCTAAATGTTGTCGAAGACTTTCTCCCATAGTTAAATTTTTCAGGAATTGCTTTCTTTTGATAAACAGACCACAAAATCAGAAACTTGTAAATGAGAAATATATTGTTTGAATGATGTTTTATTTACAGCAACGTGAATTTATACACAAAGAAACAAAGATGACAGCTAGCTAAAATAATAAATTCAGATAAAACAAAATAGCACAGCAGCAATCAGTAGCCAATAATATGAAGCTTCCAGAATCTTTATGTATTTACTCTGTGTGCTGGTATTTCTGCATAGCAGTTTTGCCACCTCATTGAACATGCACCAACTGGTAAATAGACGTAGCTTATGTGGCATGCCAATGTGTCACAAGGCTCGCTGTATCACAAGATTTGGCTGATGTCCTGCCATGGTCATGGCTGTTGCTATCTTCAACACCCTCTCTCAAACACAAGGTCTTGTCAAATACCTTGAGTTTGCCTCTGAAATAACTGAATTTATAGTAAGGTAATGGCTTAGTTAGAACATCAGCTATTTGGTCTCTGCCTATAACAAAACTGATTTCTAATTTGCCTTTAGCTACCATGTCCATGATGAAGTGTAAATCTATCTCAAAATGTTGAGTTTTTGTGTGAAATACAGGATTGGTGGCTATTGCAACTGCACTTGTGTTATCACTTAGGATTGTTGGTATTCTTTGTGTTTCTATCTTCAGCTCACTTAGTAAGGAACTAATCCATGTGAGTTCTGTGGTGCAAAGAGCCATTGCTCTGTATTCTTATTCAGCCGTAGATCTAGCTACCAATCCTTGTTTTCTTGAACTCCAAGCAACGGGATTTCCTCCTAAGAATACACAATAACCACTGATGGACCTCCTGTCATCCAAGTCATTTGTCCAATCTACATCTGTGTAACCTATTAGATCAAAGTACTCAGATATTTTGAATTTCAGACACATGTTCATGGTGCTTTTGAGGTACCTCAATACTCTTTTACATGCTATCCAGTGAGGTTGCCTAGGATCAGACATGTATTGGTTGAGCTTGTTCACTGAATAACAAGTTCAGGTCTTGTGAGTGTTGCATACTGTAGGTTGCCTATAACACTTCGATATAATGTGGGATCATGAAACTTTTCTCCTTTATTTTTCTTTAGTTTTTCTGTAGTGCTGAAAAGTGATTCAATTCCTTTACAGTCACTCATTCCTGTTGTGGCAAGCAGGTATTGTATGTACTTGGTTTGAGACAGTAGAATAGCACTTTGATTTCTGTTTACCTGAATCCCCAAGAAGAAGTTCAGCTCCCCCAAGTCCTTTAAAGCAAAAGCTCTATTTAAATTACTGATCAACTCTTCAATACTTCCACTGTTGTCACCTGTAATGATGATATCGTCAACATAGATCAGTAGTATGATTATCTCAGACTTTGTTCTTCTGTAGAATAATGAGGTATCACACTTGGAATTTTCAAATTCCCAAGAGTTTAACACACCCTTTAGTTTGTCAAACCAAGCTCCGGGAGCTTGTTTCAAGCCATACAATGCCTTCTTTAGTCTACAAATGTGATTAGGCTTGCTTTTGTCCACAAAGCCCTCAGGTTGTGGCATGTAAACCATTTTTGTCAACTCTTCATTCAAGAAGGCATTATTTATGTCTATTTGCCTCAAACTCCAGTCATTATTTACTGCCAACGTGAGAATGATTCTGATTGTTGCTGCCTTAACGACTAGGCTGAATGTTTTTGTGAAATCAATGCCTGGAATCTGCAATAATCCTTTCACCACCAATCTGGCCTTATATTTATTTATGGTTCCATCTGGATTCTCTTTGACTCTGTACACCAATTTATTCCCAATCAGCTTGCAACTTGAGTCCAAGGTCCATGTCTCATTTTTCAGCAAGGCATTGTATTCATCTTCCATTGCATTCTTCCAGTTTGGTTCTTTTAAGGCTTCTGAGGTGTTTGAGGTAATGCTGTCTATGGTTGAGCAGAGGCTTAATATAGTTTTGGTTTAATGATCTCTGCCTTCGATCTTATTACCATAGGATGTGATGGTATGGCTTCTCTTGTGTTTGGTGCTGAGATGGGGGATGAAGTTTAGTCATTTTCTGGAGGCTGTTGATTTGTATGAGGAGAAGGCAAGTGACGATTTGATATCACATTAGTGCTCAAGTTCTGTTGTGTTTTACCTTAGTCAAGATTTTAGAGTTGTTTTGAAGTTTCAGGAGTTCCAAGAGAGTGACTTTGATCAGCTGCTGTCTCAGTATTTTGAGGAGTATCAAGGGAAAAAGACACTACCTGAATTTTTTTAAGAGAGTAATGAAATCACTTTCACTTGAGGACTCTTGTTTGCTGAACTTGGCATCATTAAAGAAAGAAAATGAGCTTTTATTAAAACTGACACTTGCAGAAATGTAAATTCTACCTGAGTGATGCACGTAAACATATCCTTTGTGAGTTATGCTTATCTCTAGTAATGTCAATTTGACAGTATGAAAATCAAGCTTGCATTTGTTATAAGGTCTCAGAAATGGATAACACTCACATCCAAATACTTTGATCTGTGAGTAGTTTGGTTCGTAGTGGTAAAGCAATTCGAAGGGAGTTTTATTTTCAATGACAGGTGAAGCTAATTTGTTGATGATGTAAGTGGCATAAGTGAAAGCTTCTTGCCAGAATTTTAATGGCATTTTAGCTTGTGCTAGCAGTGTGAGTCCAATTTCTACCACATGTCTGTGTTTTCTTTCAACCTTGCCATTTTGTTAATGTAGATATGGACATGATTGTCTCAATGTTATGCCCTCTTTGTCAAGAAATGTTTTAAATGGTTTGAACTCTCCTCTCATGTCTATCTGTAAAGCTTTAATTCTCAGATTCAATTGGTTTTCAATTTGGCTTTTAAAGGGGATGAATGTATCGAGAGCTTTAAAGGGGATGAATGTTATGCCCTCTTTGTCAAGAAATGTTTTAAATAGTTTGAACTCTCCTCTCATGTCTATTTGTAAAGCTTTAATTCTCAGATTCAATTGGTTTTCAATTTGGCTTTTAAAGGGGATGAATGTATCGAGAGCTTAGGATTTTGTTGTCAAGGGAAACAGCCAGGTGTATCTTGTCATGTCATCCACAAAAGATATGTAATATCTATGTCCATGACTTGAGGGAATTGGTGCTGGTCCTCATAGGTCAGCGTGAATCAATTCTAAAGTTTTGCTGGTTTTGGTTTCTGTGCTTTTAAAATTTTGTTTAGATTGTTTTCCATACTGACATGCACAACAGAATTATGGAACTGAATTTTTGTTTTATTTGAACTGGTTACAAGATAACAAGGTGCTTTTTAGAGCAGACTTGTTTGGGTGCCCTAGTCTGAGATGTCAGAGATCAATCTCTCTCAAAGCATCCTTGCTTGATCTATCAGTTTCAGAGGACTCAGTACAAACATTTACTGACTTGACACTACTCAAATTAAATGACAGCATAGACACTGGATTGTTGATGCAATTTATTGACTCAGGTAGGAAGGAAGAAGATGAAACAGCAGCATAAGAAGTTTTGTTCCTACTCAGGTGAGTAGGTACGCACAGTAACTCATAAAGTCCCTCTTTAGCCACTCTTTTCACCAGAATTTTCCCCTGTCTCTTGTCCTTGATAAAACACACAGATTTTTGGAATTCAATGTCAATGTCATTATCATGCAATAATCTGAAAATGCTAATGAGATTTTTAGTGATGCTTGGCACAAATAATATGTCATTCAAGGTGATGTGTTTATGTGGATATGAAGTGAAAAGCTTAGAGTTACCAATATGAGAAATCAGTAGTTTGTCACCATTTCCAACAGTTAACTTCTCATTACCTTGATACTTAAAATTGGTGTTTAGGTTGCTAAAGGCATTTGTTATATGGTTTGTGGCTCCACTATCCAAGTACCAAGCTCCACTGCTTTGGCCATCAGTTGCAGCCATTTATGCACCCTTTGATTCTGTCATTTGGCTTGGCTTGTGGCACATAATTCTTTTTGAATCTGTGCCAGCAGTCAGTGGCTGTGTGTCCCATTTTCCAGCAAATTTGACAAGGCCCCTTTGCACCATCACCATCACTTATAGCTTTGCCCTTCCCCTTGTCATGAGAGTTCTGATTTCCTTGACCATGACCAGATCCATTTCCAGGGGTTCTGAAGGCTATTCCAGGCTGATGTTAATTTCCAGCTCTATTCTGATTGTTCTAATTCCTTCTCCTATTTCTCATTTATGTATAGTTTGCTTCTATAGTCCCTGAGCTTAGCTTATATTCAGTTCTGTTTTCTTGGTTGAGAAACGTACCATAAACTTCAGAATGTGAGGGACTTTCCTGTATTGAGTTTATATTAGCAATAATTAGATCATATTTTGATCCCAAACCAACAAATACACACATGAAAAATCATCATCACTCATATTACTCCCTGCAGCCCTAAGAGCATTTAGTATAGACTTCATTCTAGAGTAGTACTCATGAATGATTAATGAACCCTTTTTCATGGTCTGGATTTGTGTTCTGAGATGTAGGATTGTAGATCTAGTTCTTGCACCAAATTGATTGGAAAGAGTTGTCCACACCTCAAAGGAGGTGGAACAATCCACCACAGTGCCTAACACTTCCTCATTAAGTGAAGATAGCAGCCAACTTAGGAGGATGTGGTCTTGCTTTTTCCAGACCAGGTAATCTGGGTTGGGTGTGGTAATTATTGTTTGATCTTGTCCAAGGTTTATGAAAACTCTAGGAGGGCAGGCATGACTGCCATCTATGAACCCTTCAAGTTCATTTACTCTAATGCTGGAAATCACTTGTGATCTCCAGAGCATGAAATTGTTTTGATTAAGCTTAATGGGGGTTGTAAACACAAATGTGCTGCTAGTGATGTGTTGAGTGGGTAAAGGTGAGTTGTGACTCAAGTTTTGTTCAATATTTTGAGGGGTGTTCTGATTTTCATTTTGATTCAAGTTTCCCATCTGATCATTTGCATTTGCCTGTGTATTGCTGCTACTTGCTATAGCTTAAACGTGGCTCTGATACCAAGTTAAATTCCTCAGAAATTACTCTCTTTTGACAAGCAGAGCACAAAACCAAAAACTTGTAAATGAGAAATATATTGCTTGAATGATGTTTTGTTTACAGCAACGTGAATTTATACACAAAGAAACAAAGATGACAACTAGCTAAAATAACAAATTCAGATAAAACAAAATAGCACAGCAACAGTCATTAGCCAATAATACGAAGCTTCCAGAATCTTCATGTATTTACTCTGTGTGCTGGTATTTCTGCATAGCAGTTTTGCCACCTCATTGAACTTGCACCAGCTGGTAAACAGACGTAGCTTATGTGTCATGCCAATGTGTAACAAGGCTCGGCTGTACCATAAGATTTGGCTGATGTCCTGCAATGGTCATGGCTGCTGCTATCTTCAACACCCATAATATTTTTTAAGTGATTTTAGATATATTTGAACATATTATTCATGTTATCGGAGAGAAAGTTAGCATAAAATATACCTTTAAACAACTATCCACAAAACATTGTGCATAAAAAGGTATAGCATTTTTGACAATTTAAGCAGCATCTTGCTCTCAAATAAGAAGCTGCTTTATTACTCTTGAGTTTGATATGGTAGACAGCCCCGTATCCAAATCTCAGTAGGAGAGTTGTGGCTATCACTCATCATATATTGAGCAATGGTGTCTGCTAGATCAATCCTCATTACCCTTACTTTTAATGTTATGATTTATCTTAAATACTTTTTATTATTGGATCTTTACTTATCAGCTCAACTTTTTAGCCAAACAATTTTTTTAACATGAAATAGTCAAAGTTCTTAATTTGATTTCTCATATGTGCAAATTCTTTTGACAATTTTTTTTTTAAATTTTCAATCACTATCGAACTTTTATACGTTGGTTGGGCTACAAATTTTTATCTTTAGTCTTAATTAAGGTTTCATTGCAGGGGTCTATTAAAACTTGTCTTAAATTAATACTATTGCTAGACCTTTATCTATAAAACCACATATTTTATCCTAAAAATCATAAATCATATGATCCAATAATGATTGGAGAAATAAACAAAGACAAAGATAATATTTTGAAGAATGACTTCAGAAAATAGCCGATGAGCAAATCAAAATAAACGCCCGATTTTGGCATATGATCACCAGATTTTGACATCAAATTTGACAATATAGATTAATGGACACGAGCATTGAGCCTAAATAAACTTTTTTGTTTTTTTTTTCTTTCCCCCATAAAGTAAGCCTTGTAAACTCAATATTTATTCCTTTATCTAGGTAACGATTTTTTTGGATGTTGGTATAATTTGAAGTACGTGTTGAGCTCTGCGTGCTAATATATAAAAATTTGCTAGATAACGATGCATAACGGTGTATAAATAATTAAACGACAATGTATAAGCCAGTTAAACATGAAATGCGGACACTTACATTTTGCCCAAATGCGAACATTTTACATCTTGTCCAAAGTACTTTATTCAAGACAAATGCTGAACATATATCATTATTCGCAAATCTTAGTTTTATAACTAATTAAGTTAGCAGCATCTGTGTTTTATGACAATTAGATTCAAGGTTTTTTAAGTTTTGCTATCTTTTCTTATTATTAAAAATAACAAATGATGAGATGTGTTATGTTACTATGAATTAAGTGTACTTTTTAAGACTTAAACTCTTTAACCTTTTATTTCAGTAGACGATATCGAATTATTGGAATATTCTTTTATAAAATAAATAAGAAAAGAGGTTGACGGAATGAAAACAACCCATGAATCAAATAATCAACACTAGCTAAAAAAGCCAGATTAGAAGAAGCAAGATGCCGATTTGTTTATATTTTTGCAGCTTGTGCCATGACATTACATTTGTTTATTCTGTTCAAGCCGCAAAACGGTTTGCTTCAAATAGTCAGGACGGATAAAGTTTGGAAAAAAAAACTGTTACTACAAACACATTAAAAAATTGGGCTGGGCTTTGATTGGGCCAATGAGACCAACGCAAGA
The DNA here is from genome assembly GCA_029633175.1 of Citrus glauca. Lineage (NCBI taxonomy): Eukaryota > Viridiplantae > Streptophyta > Magnoliopsida > Sapindales > Rutaceae > Citrus > Citrus glauca. Next base: position 32,853,250 of record JAQOOD010000005.1, read on the forward strand.
CACTTGTATCTGCCACGTGTACCCAACGGACGAAAATCACATTTATAAACGCGCCCAACGGCTAGACCTTCTCACTTTTAATTTCATTCAAATTCTAAACTGAAATCCAGCAGCGAGGCGGAGCACACAGAGCGAAGAATAAAGAATTTCCTTATTTCCCCCCTTTTTTTTTTCTTTTGTTTCAAAAAAAAAAATCGAAGCTAGGGTTTTGAAGTTGAATGGAGATCCCCGAAGAAATCGACAATTACATAAAAGAATCAATCGATCACACACTAGGCCTCCCGGTCTCCACTAAAACCCTTCAACTGAAACTCCTTGCCTACGAAGAGTCACTTCAACGTGTTCGCAATGAGTGTTTCTCTTTACTCTCCAAAAGCAAAGAAAAAGATGAAATCATCGAGCGCGCTAGGGTTCGTATTTCTAATTCTTCATCCGTTATGTTATGGTATCTTGCTTCAATTTTTCCAATTTTGGTTTGTGATTTGTGTATTTAATAGGCAGAGGCGAGTCTGAACGCGCAGGCAGTGAAACGATTTGTGGAGGAGAACCAGAGATTGGCGGAGGAGTGTAAGAGATTGTTGAGTGATTGCAGCAAATGGGAGAGGGAATGCTCTTTGTACGATCATGACAGAGAGGCGTTGATGGATTTCGGGAACGAGGCTGATGAGAGAGCTAAGGAGGCCGAAATTAGGGTTCAAGAATTGGAAGTTGAACTGGGGAAAGTTTTAGACGAATTGAATTTCTACAAGCGCCGAGATGAAACTTGTGGGGTAATTAAAATGCTTTCTTTTCTTCAAAACTTGTTATTGCTTGTTTCATTTAAGCTTTTGTCGCTTGTAAGTTATAATTTGGTTTGGTCTGAATATATCGTTTGCTTTTTCTGCTTTATGAGTGTCTTACCAGAAGTTATGGAAACTGAAATCCGATCACTGAAAGTTAACTGATATGGAATTTATTAGCCCAATTGAAAATGTATATTAACTATCAAGTTGTAGGTAATAGTGTTTAGTGTATCAAATAAGAGTTCGTGACTGAAGATGTGGTCTTGTTATCAATCCAAACGAATATTTTTATATTTGAGGCACTAATGCAGTGAAAAGTGTCAGCAGAAATACAGTGGTGTATGAGATTGTATCTCAATGGAAATGTTTGTTTACACAACTTTGATGTAGATTCCCTTGCAGATTAGTTCTGTGATTAGATTAGAAAATAATCATATCAGATGCTATTAAGAATAAATTTCCTTTATTTCATGAACTTATCACATATAGTTGTTACTTGTGGAGAGACCCTCGTTGGTTTTTTAATGTTTATGATTGATTGGAATCACTTGCTATATAATGTAGACTTTAATTGTCCTTAAGTTTCTTCTTATATCTTGTTTTGTTTTATACTGAATTGTGGTAATAGTGTCTGGTTAGATTGTGACACTTTTATGAAGTTTATAAGTGTTCTTCTTTCCTTCAAAGGTTGAATCTTCTACCGAGGGCACATCTACTGAAGAAACTTTACTCGAGTCCATTTTGACATTGGTTTGTAAAGAGGAAGTTATGTCTGGCCATGCATTCCTGGAGGCAAACAGGGGACAGGAGCCATGTCATTCGCTGCTGAGAATGTGGAATAGGTGAGGACATTTTCCCGCCATTTTGGGCATCATCTTTACTTAGCTTTCTTGGCTGAGGGTGATGTGTTGATCAATTACCAACACTTTACATCTCCACTTATCAAACCGTGTGTGTAGCAGATTTTAGTTGGAAGATTTGTTGATTTATTTCTTGAAATGTCGTTATCCTTTGTTGTGGCAGCTTGAAGCCATCAACTCAGAAAGTTCTATCTTTAGCTGCTGAATTCAAGACCCTTGAGAAGGATAAGGAACATCTTAGGGTGAACCTTGACAGAGCTGAAGAGGAGGTGAGATTGCTATTCGAACAAAACAAAACATTGGATGTGGAGAACAAGAGGTTACTGAGGCAACTTCAGAAAGAAAGAAACTGTAATGGTTCTGGTGGAAAGAAAAGCAGCAGTGCATCTGCTAAGGTAAGAGGGGAAAATGGTCAAAGAGAGACATGATTGCAGAAAACCTCTCATGCTCTGCCTGTGTGTGTGTACACATATACATTTACTGCATCTGTGATTCCAGAAGAACAAATTAAATGATTTGCCAGACTAGACAGTTAATGTGACTTTAATTTTAACTCTCATGCCTTTCTTGCAGACAAACAAGCGAAAATCCAGTCCCAAGTTGAGCAGTCCGATTGAGAAGAAGATTGGTTTTGATCTGGATTCAGCAGCAAGACAGCCTCTATCGCCCTTAAGATACAACTCGCCGGACTCTAGAATGCATAAGAAGTGATGTCTTTTTTTTTTTTTTCATTGTCCAAATTTCATTCGTTTCCTTCTTGGAAATCATTGTATACTTGATGTTATTAGAAACAAATTCAAAGATAGCTTTTTTGCAGCCACAAACCCTAAATTTGTAACCTTGTAACTGTTTCTGATGACTTCGAGTAGTACAAAACCATTTTAACTAGTGATGGTGGGTTTATATATTCTTTTGAAGGCTTAGTAATTTGGATGCTCTAAAGATTAATTTTTATCCTAAGCTCTCATATTAGAAGAGAATTCGAAATCAATCTGTCGTTGGAACTCGATTCAACAGTTTGACTATATTCTCTAACTGTATGTGGAGTGTATTATTGAAGAGCATAATTTATATACATATTTTATTTTTTATTATTTAATTGTTAGTTATTTTTAATTTATTAAATTATTTTATTAAATAAAGAATTAATTGGAGATTATGAAAAAGTTCAATTTGTGAGCATTAAAGATTAATTAATTTGAAAGCAATTATGCTTATATGCATGTTAATTCAAGCCAAGGGAACCGAATTCAACAAATTCATTTATATGCATGTTAATTCAACCCATGCACATGCGGACAAAGAAGATAAAGGGGTGGAAAACAATAGAAAGGACCCCCACTTGACTTCCATGAGTGAAAAAGAAATGAAAATTCTTGTTGGAGTACACGTGATAGAAGCCAAGACAAGTTAAAAGCTTTGCCAGATGAAGGATTAAAGGAAGTTTAATTGGGCTTTGCAAGAGTGGGCTGATTTTAGCTTGGGAGACTTCATCTATAAGTGGGGCACGTTCAGTAGTTTGGTCAGCTGGATGGGAGGATTCTTCGGCAGATGCTGCTGGTTGATTAGTGAATTCTGGGGCCGTGAATTGTGTTGTGTTTGACGGGTGCTGAGTTTGTTCTTGTCTCGTAGGATCAGGAGTTTGACCCTGTGTTGGTGTTGAGGCTGCAAACCTAGTTCGAGTATCCACATAGAATGGATTTAGAGGATTTGCCCTTTGCTTGTGTGAGCAATTCACTAGCTATCATTATTTGACAAGGATTCGGCTAGGGATTAAAAATATAAAAGCCAAACTTTGGCTTTAGAATAGAGGGTAGCCGCCAGAGGAAAGCAGACGCTAAGGCTGGGCAGCAGCAGCGTAGTTCAGCTTCCATGAGTAATTTTATTTATCTTGTTGCTTTCAATTCAAGTATCTTTAACTAATTTTCTTTTACTGAGTTTAAGAATGAAACCCTATTCAATGAAATAATTATCCTTTTTTATTTAATTAATTCCCTATATATATTCTTTGATGATTATAATTTTTATTTCACATGATTAATTGAATGTTATTAAAATCATTTTATCAATTCTGTCATACATTATTGATTATTAGGATTAATATTCGATTAAATATATGCTTGGATTTATAAAGTTTATATAATGATTATCTTTAATTTTATATCTTTCATTAAATTATTTACACAGAGTACTTAGGAAAATTTTGACTCTTTGTTATTTAATATGTTTACATGGGATACTTAGATATCATATTATTAAACAGAAAAATAACTTACACAAGATTAATTTTAATTGGGATTTAATTGTTATATTTATGAGATGACATAGATTGATTTCGAGTTGTCACTCTAAAATTAAAAATTAATTAATAATTAGATAATTACTAGTTGAATAATAATGGATTCCAAAACTTTAATAATTTTTGTCTTATTAAAATCTCATTTACTTTAATTGTCTTCTTAGTTTAATTAGTTTAATTTCTCATAAAAATTCAAATTGATCAACTAGATTAAGATTAATATTAATTTTAAATTTAAATTAGACTTTTTAATTTATAACAATACCTATAAAATCGATTTTATTATTACTATTTTATCTCTAAATTGTACACTTACAAATATATTAAAATTTTCACATTAATTATCCACATATCTTCACACAGTATGGGTAATCCATCTAAAAGGTCCAATGCCTATAAACGACATCGTTTACTACTTCCTCCTAAGTCCCACAAAACGGCCAAGGTGGAACTCAAGGCTCGCCTTATCCAAATTGTTCCAACAGCACACTATCAGACTCGGTCTCTTCCAAACTCAAAGTGGACAGTGGCTATGTCTCTTCTTCGTCTTTACTGTTGTTTCCCTTCAACCTCGTACTTGTACACTGAACCACAGCAACAACATTCACATGGAGCCCCTTTTGTATCCCTCCTCCAAAAACAGCAAAAACAACATTACAACTATTTTTTCCCTCTTTCTTCGTCTCCCTTTCATGCTTACACATTCCCAATTACCCCCAAAAAAGTTAGCCCTTTTGTTTTCCATTTCTCAGCCACCACTCAAGACCCATTTGTTGATTCTTCTTCAGCTGCTGCTGCAAATACTGAGCAACGGGCAGAAGAATATTCTAAGACCAGATTGGTTGCCCAGAACGTTCCTTGGACTTCTACTCACGAAGACATTCGTGCTTTGTTTGAGCAGCACGGGACAGTTCTAGACGTTGAGGTTTCTTTTTACATCATCGGAGTTTATTTTCTGGTTTGTGATATGGGCTTTAGTTTTTGATTGGTTTGTTGATGGGGGTTTTTGTTGTTTTGTTCTTGTGGTTTTAGCTTTCTATGCATTCCAAGAACAGGAACAGGGGTTTGGCTTTTGTCACGATGGGTTCCCCTGACGAGGCTACTGCTGCTCTCAATAATCTCGAATCGTATGTAAGCATACAAAAGTTTAATTCTTTAATGAGTTTTTCATGTGTTCGTAAAAATTTTGATGATTATATTGGAAATGCATTGAAGTGGAGTAATGGTTAGATGGCTTTAGTAATTTGGGACAACTCCCTGTTAATGTAGTTTAAAATAACTATGTAGCTTATTTGTTTGTTTGTTTTATGGTTTTCAATTAAATTTTGTTGGTATATTTACTGTGGGGAAGTTAGTAAGGGAATGAATATGATCTTCTTTATTTTCTTACCGACTATGCCTAGGCTTAGTTTTTCTGTGTTTCATGCCATTTTTTCAACTTGGAAATGTTCTTCCTATGATTAGTTTTATTTTTTTATTTTTAAGGAATTTGAGGGTCGTACTTTAAAGGTCAATTATGCAAAGATAAAAAAGAAGAATCCTGCCCCACCTGTTCAGCCAAAGCCATTTCCAACCTTCAACCTGTTCATAGCAAATCTGTCATTTGAAGCAAGAGCTAAAGATCTTAGGGAGTTCTTCATATCAGAAGGCTGGGATATTGTTTCTGCTGAAGTTATTTTCCAAGATAATCCAAGAAGGTCTGCTGGGTATGGATTTGTGTCCTTCAAATCCAAGAAAGTGGCTGAGTTAGCTATTTCTGCTTTTGAAGGAAAGGTAATCATGTGTTTAGTGATTGCACTTAGTTATTTGTACTTATAATATTTTTTTATTTTGGCATTTATCGATACTTAGTTAATCTTGCTGTTTGAATAAGCTGGTTTTGAAGTGACGAACTCTGAGAGGTGTTTGTCTTGCAGCTATTTATGGGACGACCTCTTCGAGTGGCTCCTAGTAGACAGTTTGCTAGACTTCAAACAAAAGATGGGCTGCATTCTGACGAAACATCAGATGACTTGAACATTAATGCAGAGGAAGCAGACACGGCTGATGGAAGTTGAAAACGAACTGCTTCTGAGGGCACTTAAAATTCTTCATTTACTTGACTTGTAATTTTGCAGGTAAATTTTCTTATATTCACACAGATTTAAAAGATTTGTGATTATTAAGGCAAATGAAAATGTTATATACAGCTATATTTTTGTGCAATCTGGATGATGAAGTCCTTCTATGTGTTCCAGCATCATTGTGCTACTACCCAGCATCACTGTCAAAGTTCAAAAAAAAAAAAAAAAAAGATACTCATTTCTATGCATTGCGCCAACCCTGATGTAAGTGTCATTTGATCTCAAGGCTTGTACTCCTAGAAGCTCCACCTTTACCTGATAAGACAGCTAGTACTATTGGCTTAACTGAATGCACAATAAGATTCACGAAATTCTAGCATACATGAAGAAAGTATTTGACAGTTATGAGGTATAGAATTCACATGCATGTAGACACTCCTTAGCCTGAAGGCACCCACTGGCGATAAAACTATGGACTTCAAGTCTCATTGTGCTCTTCAGTATCATCTCCTATTGGAATTCTGGCCGTGAACATACGGTGAACATGCTGGCTTTCTAACTTCTGTGTGCTCCATGAACATTCTAGAGTGACTACGGCCTGGCTTCTGACCTAGCTGTGACCAAACACTGGACATGAGAGAAATTTTGGTTGTGTTTCTCCTGCATATATCTTGTTAAATTTCCATGTCTTCTGTCCCTTGTTTGATTAAATGGTTTGACCACATCCAGTCATGTATTTTACTGCTGATAGTCACAACCTGAGAAGAGATGGTTAAGGGTGCAATTGGCGGTGCAGCTGCTCCCCACCCTATATCCTAGGAGAATATCTGCTAGATTCATTATATACATAAGAATTTTTAAATTTTAAACCTTATTATCACCAAAGATGTCAAGCAGAACTGAACATGGAGTAGTGATTAGGAACGTATGCCAACAACAGTTGTCTGTCAAGTGTCAACTTTTGTACACTCTGCTTCAACCACTTTTTGGTACTGTGGATATTTACTCTTCCTCGCCCATGCATGGTGTCTGCATCTTGTGCTGCTTGAGTGTGATTGTCATATCAATGGTGAATCAGGTAAAGTAGAGGCAAGTTAGTAAGAGACCATATTCGAACAAGTTTGTGAAGTCTTCATCTAGGCAGGTTAATCAACTTAAACCTGTTTTTGTATGTGCATTTTGTACTTAGGTTAGGGAGAAGCTGCTCCCTAGGAAATAAACCATGACTTAGAAAACGGTATAAATGTGACCTGGGATTTACATAAACTGAATTCTGTTCTATTTTATGTGTCCTCTGTTACCACTTAACCAGTCAAAATCATTATACTCGAACATGTTCAGAGCCCATAGCAAAACCTGTTTCTGGTTTCTACATGTCTCATCGCAAATCCTTGTGTATAGACTGCATACTTGAAAAGTTATTTTTATCTGTTTTATTATACTTGATCAAAGTAGACGAAGATAGTGTTTAACCAAGAAGCATTTTGAAGTGTTTTGTGAACATACTTTTATATAGAGCCATTGTTAGGTAAGAATGCTATTAAAAAGTAAAAAAAAATCCGAAACTCATCATTCTTCATTAAATGCTTGAAAAAGGTGAAGGAATACTTGCTTTCCACTTTCCAGAAAAGTAGTGAGGCAGAAACCTACGGGACCCTTCTTAAATCGGCGTAGTTGGTAACAGGTGCAGGAGTGGTTGGGCAGAAACAATAGGACCCAAAACAGCCCAACTAAAACTCAAATCATCCAAATCTAGAAGTACACCATGTCTATGTGATTCATGACTTTGTCGAGCTTGTCATGCGATGGGAGTGGGACCCCACTTACTTTGCCTTCACCCGTGTAATAATGAAACATTTTAATTTAATCCACTCATTGACTTGTCATCCTAATTCACCTGCTGATAATCATGTCCATCATGACCTCTTGTACCATTTTTGTTGGGGGGATGTTATGTATCAAAGTTGAGACGTTAAAGTCTTGTGTGCTTTAGCGAATACAAGCAAAAGTGGAATTCAATAATAAATTGAAGACACTCAAGATTTTCTTAATATCACTTTAATTTATGGGACATTGTTATTTTTCCATCAAATTTTTTTCTGACAAATTAATTTAGTACTATAATTTGGTGAAAATTATATTTTATCACCAAGTGCTTACTATGTTAGTATTTTATCACAATTATGAATAAGTTAATTTTTAATGGAATATGAGTTGAGAGTCGATTTTGCCCTCGAGCATAAAAGATAATTTTATCATTTGAAAATAAAGAAATTAAAAAAAGGAAAATTTATCATTTATCCGTCAAAATTTTTCTAACAAATTAATTTAGTACTAAGATTTTTTAAAAAAATTATATTTTGCCACATAATATTTTAAGTTGTTATCATTTTACCACAAAAAATATTAAAAATAATTAAATATTTAACTTAGAGTATAAAGATGATTTTTTCATATGAATATAAAGATGATTTTTTCATATGAAAAGAAAGAAATTATGTAAGAGAAATTATCCTATAAAAGTAGCCATTATATTACAAAAACATCTACTTTTTTTATCATATAAACATGTGCATTCAAATATCAAATTCTAAGTAATATAAACCAAACACTTCAGTTTTAATAACATCTTTCAACACCAGCAACCCAAAGCTATTTCAAACACTACAATGGTAACCAAATACTCCAAATTTAATACTTCATCATTCAACAATTGTATTAATATTTTGACTTCAACATGAAATTTCCTAAATGCACTTATGATATTATAAAAAATTTTTCCTATGTTAATGTTTTGGTAATAAAGTGATAATAGCTTAAACATTAGGTAGTAAAATACAGATTTTAAAAATTTTTAGCACTAAATTGATATTTCAGCAAACTTCTAATGGACAAATGATAATATTTATTTTACAATTAGACCGTGCGTTTTGACTTTAATACAAAATTCTTTAAATACCCTTATGAAATTAATAATTTTTTAACTGTGTTAATGGAATAACGAAATTATACTAACAACGTAAATATTTGGTGCTAAAATACAATTTTTACCAAATCATAGTACTAATTTAATGTGTCAAAAAAATTTTGGTAGAAAAATTATAGTATCCCTTAATTTATTGATTTCACCTCACTAAAAGATGCTAAGAGGCATAGCTCCTTTCCTTGATTCCACTCTGCATGGTATTCGCTAAACTCGAGGAGTTTCTCTATAATAAAAAAGTCTCTTTTTGGCTAGTCCAAAAGAATTAATAGTATTTGAAAAAGGAATACAAATTTCCCTGAATGCATTTAGTAGGCTCTAAGTCAGTAACTTCCTCTATCTCCAGAATAAAATCAAGCCTATATACTGAGTTGTGATGTCCATAGACTCCTAAATTTGACAAATTTTCATCTTTTTGAAGAATTACCAATCCTACTATAATATCAGCATCACATGAACAGGAATTAGCTCTTACTTCATTTACAATCCATCATTCAAATAGAGACAAATAAGGGACAACTAACAAGAATATAACTTGTAAATTTTAAAGCCATTAATAAGACATGCCTTTTTGGTGCCTCCTAATGCTTATATGAACTGGCAGCTGTCCGCCATAAACACATTATTGATAACAGGAAGAATCATTCAATGTAACAACCATTTCTATCTAATTGAAGCAATTAGAAGAAACAGAGAAGAAAGAATCCACTTCGTATTGTATTAGGTATGGAGTTCGGTTGAAGTAATACTCATGAGATAAAGTCCTTTTCCGAATTTCAGAGATCACATGATAATTAAATGGACCAAACTTTACTTACACCAATCCCTCTACATCATTATATAAACAACCCCTTCTCCTTCTAACAACTATCCCCCAAGCATCTTCAAATCATTTTGCTTTCTCTTTATATATCTCTCTTAAAATGGCAGGAGTTTTCTCTGGGTTGGTTGTTTGTGCAGTTTTAGTCTTTTGTGTGGTGGTTCCAAGCTTTGCTACGGTTTACAATGTAGGAGAGTCCTCAGGCTGGACAATGGGTTCTGACTATAGCACTTGGACCAGTGGCAAGACATTTGCTGTTGGTGACAGCCTTGGTGAGTTAATTTCATCAAGCGTTTGATGTGTTCCTTATCCTTAACATGGCTATACAAAGTTATTATGTTGAATTTTGTTTGATAGTTTTCAACTATGGAAGTGGGCACACTGTTGATGAAGTGAGTGGTAGTGACTACAACTCATGCACTGTGGGAAATGCAATCACATCAGACAGTTCAGGTGCCACCACCATCACTCTAAAGACTGCCGGGACACACTACTTCATTTGTGGTGTCCCTGGTCACTGCGGCAGCGGCATGAAGCTTGCCGTCACTGTGGGATCAGGGTCACCAACCGCTTCTCCATCAGGCTCAGGTTCATCATCTACCGGTGGCTCTGGCGGTTCTTCGCTGCCTTCTGGCCGCAATACGACAACCACCAAAACTTCACCTTATACACCTGATTTATCTTCGGGGGCTAATTTCTCTCCATTTGTTGCTCTAGGAATTACTTGTGTTGCATTCTTCATGTTGGTTCTCTCATAAGCTTCTCCTTGCTGATGACCAGGATAGAGGCAGTGCTTTTTCTCCTTTACGTTATGCATTTCTAGTTTGTATTCATGAGGCCTGGTTTTATCAATTAGTAGGTTGTTTCCTTGAAAAAAAAAAAAATGCGTGTGTTATTATTATAGGGCCATGGCTTTTCTGTTCACAATCACAGGGGATTTGATCCTTAATTTTATGAATCAAATTCTCACTTTTGTTTGCCTTTAAGGTGCGATGATAAGAATATAAAGTATAAGTGGGTTTTTGGCTCACTAGTCACAGTCGTGACCCATTAACTTAAAAACAAAAATGGTATTTACCAGACGCTTCAGATGTTGAATAAGCAGTTGGTACACCAAAAAGAAAAAGAAAATTTCATTGGAAAGAAGTCTAACACAGTTGGACTTTTGATACATGAAGAACATATGGATAAGGCAATTCATAGTTAAACTTACACAAATTTTAATTTTTGACACACGCATATAAATCTATAACTACACTGTTCCCCTCTGGTTCCCACCTCCAGCAAAATTTACAAGTACTTGCGCGTTTTTGGCTCAAGAAAAAACAAAAGAGCTTCAATGTCTTGTGTATTTCTTGTCTTGGATTTCAGTTTGTTTCCGTTCACAAGTCCATTACCGTAAGTAACATTACGACAACTAATTCGTAAATCAATTCATTAACATCTTCGCACCGGGAAAATCACAATTCTTCATGCCGGCATACTTCAAGGAATTTTACACAACATGTCGGTTTCTACACTAATTAAATTACGAGTAATCGGATATCAATTTAAATTTTGTGAGACTTGTCATACAGGTTTTACCCCGCAATAAAACAGTTACAAGTGACGGTCATCTTATAAACATTGTACTACATGTCAGATTTAAATATTATTACAATACGACAAGCATGCTAATTCTTAAAATTTTGCATATATCATCCTCAGATTCTACTTTACGGTTGTTGCTGATCTTCGAAAGTAATACGGCAAGTAGGTTCTGTCATTTTTTATTGTACGACTTGTCATAGTATAGAAAACCCAGACGAACTTCGGAACGTGCTAAGTTTTTCTTCCCCGTTCGGCAATCAGGGAATCACAAAATAGTAATAATAAGAGTCGTGAAAACACAGAAATGGAAAACCCAAGGTTCCAAAATGCGGGGAATTGCATGGATTTCACTGTTGCCCCTCATCATAGTCACGTCTCTGATCATCTACGACGAGTGGGTTTCCACTCCCTCTTGCAAAATCATGCCTTCCGCGGATCCTAATGATTACGAACCGGGTCCAAATTCGGGTTCGGGGGTTGATCTGAAGATTATGATGGTTGCTAATTTGTTACTGGTCGGGTCGGATTCCGCTTTCGTCGACCGCCATTTTAGAGACTATTACATGGCCAAATTTTTCAGAGTAAGTTGGCAAATCTGCTTATAAATTAATATATTTATATGCAATGAAGCTTTGTTTGCCTTAATTTTGCATTTTATCTTATGAGCTTGGGCATGAGCTGAGGCTGGAAGCAAAAATGGATTTAGTGTCATTACAAGCATTATATGCTTCAGGACGTATGTTTGATATTCGTTCTAAAAACAATTACATAAAGCTGCTATTGGAGCACTTGCATATAGGAGAATGAGAAATGGCTGCCAAGATTGGATTTCGTTCAATGTGAATGTGTTACCTTGATATTCCTTGTTATTTTACTAAAATAAAGCATCTGTTATTGTTATACGTGACACAGAAATCTTTTCATACTCTGAACCCTGATATGCTGCTAGTCTTGGGAGATGTTTCCATAAAAGGGTCAGAGTTGACGAGAAGTGATTGGTTGCCTGTGCTAGATCGGTTTCATCAGATGTTGGGACCCTTTCTTGGTGTTCCTTTTCATGTGCTTTTAGGTGATAGGGATGTAGGAGAATGCAGTGGACTTGACACTGGGTCTGTCGATTGGATAGCTGGGAACTTTCCTGGTCTGGATTCATCTGGCTGCGGTGCATTTGAAATTAGCAATATCAGCTTTCTCTCTCTTAATGCTGTGGCATTGCTCTGTGGCAATAATAAACTAAGGTTTAGTGTTGAAAAGGTTATAGAGACAGAGAGTATAGATCTTAGAATGGAAGCCAAAGGCTCAGCTGCAGCAGTTCATGACTTCGGTAATTTTGCTTGGAGAGAAAAATCTATGTCTTCCAAGTCTGGTCCTGTCTTATTACTTCATTTTCCTTTGCACCGAACAATCAAAAGCCATTGTGGATCACAGATTTCAAATACACGTGAAAACAGGTAGCTATGCATCCCTGTAATCCATCATCACTGTTATATAAGATTGATTTCAATAATGTAGATAAGTACTTAAGCTCAGTTTTCAACATTAACAATGCATATTTGTGTGGGTAGTCATGGGCATGCTATGAGACCTGTTATGTCAAAGTTGGGTAGCAAGGGCTAGGTCACTTGACTTAGGCCTGAATCCTCATGTTTATCTATTTTATTGATCTATTTTTTTTTAACTCCTGTTTTGATTTGTTTTCTTAAAGAAGACGCAGGAACTGGAAAATTATATTTGCATCAGCATGGCATTAGTTCATCTTGCCACTCGAAATTCTGATTCAGTGCTTGATTTTATGTTCTGAACTTGCTCAGAATCAGTGATTCATTTTATTTCTGTTGAATTTATTCTTTCAGGAGGTTCTCTGAACCTGGACCCTATGGTTTACTGCATGCCGTCCCCCTCAATGCTACAGAATACATTTTCCAGGCTCTCAAGCCAAAGTAAGTCCATGTTCTTTTTTTCCGGTATATGTGGATGATTTAATAAATACTTCACTGCTTTTTATAGATTCTAAAAAGCGCTTATCATATGCAAACTGATGTAGGACAGAAAATGAACAAAAGAAGACTGAAGAAATTAACTAGGATTTAGTAGAATAAAGAGAAAGAGGAGAGAAGGCAAAATAATCTATTATCAATGATTAATTGATGTTTTAGCCTTTTCGCAGAATCATTATGATGAACATACAGTATTCTACCTGATCCAGGTTTATGGTCATCATTCTTTGTTATACAAACACAAACATAATCAAACATAATAGGACACAATGAATCCTCAAAGGCATAGGATAGTGTGAATTGGACAGAGGTTTGCTCTAATCTTGCTAATTCTAATATCACAGATCCAATATATAACAATTTTTATCTAAATATCTTGTAATCTTTAAGTCTCTTTTCTCTTCATTGTAAAGTTGCTTAGTAGTGTAATAAATGGCGTTGCTGCCTGTAGTTGCAATGTTTCTTCTTAGCAAAATTTCTCTCCAATCTGTTGGTTTATTAATGCACTTTTTCCCTATATTTACAGGATTATTTTCAGTGCCCACGCCCATGAATTTTGTGACTACACACACTCAGATGGAACTCGCGAAGTAACTGTCTCAGCCATGACTTGGAAGGCAAGGGATGATCCAGGTTTTGTCATTGCAAATTTCCAAGGGAACGGAAGGGGAGTTAGTGTCAGCTATTGCTCTCTTGCTAGAGAATCTCATTTGCTAATCGCCTATGGTTTTGTTCTAATTTCGTTATTGTCGATAATGCTCGTGGCAAATATAACTCAATTGAGACGTTCAAGATGATGATTTTGGAATACCTCCAAAGTCATAACGTGTTGTGCACTACTTTTTGTAAAAAAATTTGCTTTATCGTTGATGAAGCTGCACTTTTCATTCTTTCCACTATGAGAAAGAATTCTCGTGTGTTCGTGTGTTGGGGGTTGATTCTTTCTTTCTTTTAATTATATATATATATCAATTTTATAGAAGGAGTTCCATATAAGGTTCTGTGGTGAATTAAGATCACCTAAACTCTTTTTTAAAATAAATAGATAGACAAACAAACCCTAGCCTAAACTAAATGCTTTGATTTGTGGGCAAACTAGATTTGGGCATAATTATTGAAAACCACAATGCCATCAGGAAATAGAATGGCTTGGTGTGCTTCTGGTGCGTTTCGTAACAAATTATGTGAAAAATGATAGCAACGAACAGCAAGCTGTATTAAGAAATTTTCGTTGTGATGATATTACCACAGGGTACAAAAACGTAACGTAATCCTGAAACTTAAAATCATGAATGTAACATGTTGATGCGAGATTTTGGTTGCTCGATTTGCGACCAGGACCTCTGCTTGATCAACTCTATTACGACCAGAACTTCTCCTCGCACTGTTCTTTTTTCCCGTTTCCCTACGCTCACAGAAACAAATCAAAGTGCGCCGGTTGTTTTCCCGGCGTAAACCCTCCGACGCTCAAGTCAGATATGAAGATTTTTGGGAAACTTTGACCGTAAATACGATGACCTTTTTGTTTTGATCTCAGTTAATAAGCTTTTCTTTTTCTTTCTTAGAATAACAAAAAATCTAACTCTTTTATTTTCGTTGGCTACCTTTTTATAGGTCCCTCGGAGATTCAAACCGTTCCTCCGTTCGCGCCCATTACTCACCCACTACTGCAGTTCTGGGTGGTTGCGTGGCTTTCGTGCCTTAATTCTCGGATGAGTGAATACGTCTTGTCAACTGCCGTTGACTGGGTCTCCTCGATGCGAGCTTTAGTAAGAAATGACATCTTGTCTTTACCAGCGGATTGGGCTCGCATAACGTGCTTGAGCAGGGGCAGAGAGTTCCAGCTCCTACTCCCCAGCTGTAAGGTTTTGCTCTCCACTGCTGATCTTAGCCGAAGCATATACTTCTACCAGATTCCTGTTCGTCATGACTGATCTCGTCGAAATATCCCCAAACATAACACAGTCACCATTTGCACAGAATTTGATCGTAACATCATGAGCGAGCGAAACAAATCCTTTTATATTTTAATAAAATCTGGGTTTCAGGTTGAGCACCAATTTTATTAAGTGATGTCTAAAATCGGCCGATTTCATATCTGGACCAGATAATACACTGTCTACAAAACCCAGGTGCGGCTCAGGTCCAAACCAGGCAGGTATTTTTACTACCCCTATGAGTGAGTCAGCAAATTGTTTTATATCTTAGCCATCTATGAAAGACAAAGTTTTAGACTTAATCTTTGGCATTTCCCAAAAGCATTGTAATATTCCCCCCCCCCCCCCCCCCCCCCCCCCCCCCCAACCAAAAACATTAAAAAAAAAAAAACAATTGTATTTGTGGTAATCCATTACAATCAGAGCTTACCTAACGTCCAGACCTGAATCCTGATGGTACGGCGTCACAGGAACATCCAGGTAAGGTACTACTGGAATTGAGCCCAACGTAATGGGCTTATTTCTACTATTTTGGCGAATGACAAGGCCAACGTTTTTCTCTGTTATAGCGAAACTTCAATCTTTACAAACCCATTGATATTATTACCAAAGTTCTGTGATAGTTTCCAAATGAAAATGGGGTCTGATTGAACGTAAAGTATACTGATCTGATGACCTTTTTTTTTTTTTTTTTTTCTCATCTCTAATATGATTTTCTTGAGCTTTTAGATATATAATTGATGACGTGCAAGCTTTTTTAGGCAACTGATGAGCCATTGCATGTATTATGCATAGGCAATTGATGAGCCATTGCATGAATTATGCATTCTCTAAAGATTTCAAGTTTTTTTAATAATCAGGCTAACTCTGCACTGATGCTCTTAACTTCTCTGGACCTTATAAGAGAATGTGTGGGGTTGAATTGAAAATTAAAATTCTAGATTCATTCTATTTTTTTTCTTGCACTGTTATTTTTAGCTTAAAAAGAGAGTGAATAAAAGTAAAAGTTGGAACAATATGTTCGGCTTTAGGACAAACACAACTGTGGTTAATACAAGCCATAAGTAATGATGATTCTTAATTTCGTACTAAATCTTAGAAAGCAAAGCTAAGATTTGAGGAATGAACCTTTAGAAAAAGGCAATGTCATTCGCATCGGAAAAGAAAGAGGCGCTGCTTATTTGACAGTAGATATCGAATTCTAAACTGAGCTAGCTATATTGGCTCATCTCATTAACTAGCATATATAAGTCAAGCGATCAACCGAATCTCTCGTCTCTTATTAACAACGAGAGCCGAGCGGGGGGCGGATTAATATCAACTACGGCGTGCATTTTGCTTACAGTAATATATTAATAAATAATTTAATTAGACTTCCAACCAAAAAAGGAACAAAAAAAAGGGAGAGAGGTCTCTCTTAAGTCTTTGAGGCTCCTTTTCTTGTTGTGTCTGTGAAGGGCGCACATGGGGTCTCCTCTCTGTAATGAGAAGTCCGATAACAGCTGTAACCACGTGACAACTGTTAAAGCTAAAAATGCCTATTCTATTCTCCCCTTCCACTTTTCTCCTCAATTTATATATATATATATATATATATATTATTCTATTCTATTCGAATCTGTACTGACAGCAAAACCTTACCCTGCATCCTTAAAATAGAAAAAATAATAATAAAAATTGAACATATCATCAACTCAATATAATGAAAAAGACGAGACCACTTCCAGCTGTCCCAAACACGTTACAGCAATCCCTCGCAAAACGACACCGCACAGATCTGACACCACCACTCCTCTTCTCCCTTCGCCCCCCCCCCCCCAATCTCTCCCCTTCCAACTGTGTCAGGGACCGGTCTCTTCATACATCATTTTAAACAACGTAAACATGGATATTAATAAAACATGAGTATATTTTATTAATAGGAACAAAGCGAAAAATAATATGTGAATGTAATTAATTAAACGAGATTAAAACTCATGAAATTATACGAAATTTAAAATAAACAACAATAAAAACAAAACTAGATAGATAGATAGATAAATATACTACGAATCATACGTCAAACCGTCAAACTATCGTCATCAGGATCCATCACAATCAAATATAAAATTAATTAACAAAATATTGAAAAAAAAAATAACCTCCTAAAGGAAAATGAACATAACGATCAACTATAGATCTACATAAACAGAGCAACAGTAGCAACGAATCCTGACAAGTAACCGCCAACAGCAACTCTGTTCAAAGCGACGCCGTTCCCTGGAGTGGAAGCAGGGGCACCGGTCGGAGTGGAAGCAGGGGCACCGGTCGGAGAGAGAGGAACGCCCGATGAGGAGACAGGAGCGTTACCGGGAGCCTCGGAGACAGGCGGGGACGGCGGTGAGAGAGTCGGCGCGGCGACGGGCGTAGGAGTGGCGGTCGCGGGAGATGGAGACTGAGCATGAGATTTGGAAGGAGAAGGAGCTGCAGCCTTGGGAGCCGGAGAAGATGGTTTGGTGGCAGGTGAGCGAGTCGGCGCCGGACCGGGAGCCTGAGCCACTGCTGAGCCGGCGATGAGAGCCAAGAGCACGATAACGACGAAGCCTGAGTGGGCCATTGCTGTCGTCGTTGATGCCGCGAGAGCTTTGAGAGAGAAAGAGAAAGCAAACAGACAAAAGAGAGAGTAGAGAAAGAGTTTGTGTGAAAGAAAAGAGAGAGGAAGTGGGCTTTTATACAGTGGTGGAGGGTTGGAAGAGATCACTATTACTACTACTCTTTTACTTGTTCTTTCTGCTTTTGCCCTGTTTACTTTTATTTGTTTTAATTTCCATTTTTGTCCTTTTTAATTAATTAATGCCTGGGTTTTTAATTTTTTTTCGCTTCGATTGCCCTTTTCTTGGTTCTTCTTTTCTTTAACTAAACACCATTTTCCCCTTTTTTGTAATTTCTCGTATCACAGAAAGAATTGTTATTTTGGGAATTTCGTAGATCTAAAGGAAGTGTTTGATATTTAATTTGATACGATTCTTGGATTTCCAATTATATATCTAATAATGAGTACCCAATTTTTCCAAAAATAAAACGCTTTTTTTCTTTTTCTTTTTTAATATTTATGGCAAAGTAATTGTTTTAAAATAACCTTTTAGTTTCGTTGCCAAAAAAAAAAACCTTAGAAAAAATTAATTATAATTTCTAATATATGTCATTTTCTGATAAAACATAAAACTGCGAGGACCCTGATGTTATCTTTTTACAAGTAGGCCCACAATTCTTCCATGATGTTACTTACGAGTACGCACATATTTGCGCTTTACAGAAAAGACTCGCAAATGCGACAGCTGGCAGCGACGATCATAAATTTATGTGATTTAAAAAAAAATCCCGGCCGTTCAATGTGTGACAAACTCGAAACATGTTGAATTTAAGGCCATGATTATGACTCGACAGCGTCTCGTGGTTTTTTTGTTTTCTCGGACAGATTCTCGCCGAGCTATGCAGTTTATAATTAATTAACAACAAAAATTCCACTAACCGTTACGATTGGCACGTTGTTGCTTCTAATTTTTATTTTACATTATTTTATTTATTTTTTTTGGGAGTGGACTATCTTTTTCATTGTTGAAAATCATCGGATCATAATTTAATTAAACATTAACTTAATGTGTTATTAATATTTAATTATAAAGTCTCGATCTGCGTCATTGGGTGATTAGTTTGAGCACTTTGGATTCCGATCATAAATTGCTGTTGGAGTTTTGTGTGGTGGTAATGCCAATTTAGTTTTTACTTTTTCAACAATTTAAGACCGATCATTAAGAGTTGGTAGACACGAGTAAGCTCACTGTTTTTGTACTCCAAATGAACCTTTGTAATTATTAAGCTAAAAATGACGATTAAATGAATCATAAACATAAATAATTTTTTTTTAATAATACGAGCGACATGTGACGCGTTTGATCGTTGGGAATGGTTAGATATTTTAAAACTTGATAGATCGAGCCAATGGCCATCACTTAAGGCAATAGATGAATAGAAAAACTTGCAAACAATTCACGAACATACACGAAAAATATGAACTTCAAATTACTGAAAATGGCTTTCTTCTTGGTCAATCATATAAATAAACCACCTGAAAAAAGAAATCATATTTCTAAAATCTATTTATTTCCTTTTTGGGATTATATAAATCCCATTAACATAAGAAAACTTTTGCTCTGATTCAATAAAATTTCCACTTAGAACTTGTCTAGCGCACTCAACGGAAAACACCGGGTCCACAATGGCACGACACTCAATGACCCAAACGAAATTTGCAATTTGGCATTCGGAACCCGCGTACACGCACCGTCAACAAACAAATGTAATGCTGTTGTTTTCTTTCTCTTCCAAAAATAAAGCTTAGAAGTCTACTCAAATATTAGGCCCTCTTGAAATATTCTAGCAGTGGGAATCAAGCAAGCTCAGTTTAGGGAGAGAGTCAGTTTAGCAGAGACATAAGCAATCTTTTGGAGTTTCTAAGTGGTTAAACAAATTTCTTCATCTTGTTTGATAGTAAAATCTGACTGTAAAAAAGTGGTAGAGCTTCTAAACAACACTAAGGACAGTAGAACATAAATTAACTGAATATTATCTGATATTTATAGGGAAAGTAAAAATTTCCAACAAGTCTATTTTTTTTTTATCCCTAAAACCTGTAATACTTATGCCCATGCCTTAACAAAATTTACTTTAAGAAATTCTTCCGTTGATGTCTAGGTTGACACAATTCCAACTGAAATGCAAAATGTAATGATTGTATTGTTTTTTAATGAAAGGTTTACTTTCTATTAAAAAAAATATTAGGCCCTCTTTATAAAAAAAAAAATTAAGCCCTCTTTTCAAAAAAATAAAATTAGGCCATCACTTCTCCATCTTTGTGGGTGCATTTGATTAATTCGTTTGAAAATGCTCAAAACACTTGACTTCCAACGTAATTCATGTATATATTTTTTGACTTGTTAACATTACCCAAATTTAAAATATTAGGAGTTCTATTAAGAGTCCTTCTTTTTTTTTTTTTAAAGTTATAAAGTAGAACAAAATTTTATTACAATAGATCGTGAGCAAGGCTAATTCTGTCCCATTTCGTTATTTTCACGTAACCACGAGATAGGAAATGATAAAAAGTAATGGATGAGATTCGCTTACTTGACCGTTAGACCAATCTACGATCGATGGGGGAATAGTGTGTGGTCAACAGCGGTGTATGAAGTTACAATACACGCGCTCCCTTACATCTTATTTCATAAAAATTATGCTCTTATATTTATCTTTTCCTCTACGTTTACTTTCGACTCATTTGCAGCTTCCTCCGCTCTTTACAGGTCACCAGTGGATGGAGTATATGGGTTCCACGTCTTTAATCAGACTGCACTATCCACTACCTTTACTTCTGGTCACGTCCTGAAAAATGTAACCATGTCGTGGAAGCATAGAACATGAACACTCTCCAAAGCTCCGATCTACAGGCTGTTTCTGAGGCTATGGTTATTTTATTTAGCTTCAAGCAGAATTGAAGAGTATGGAGACAAATTGTAAGTGTTTCCAGTGCCCGCAGCACCTTCGGGAACAATGTCATCAGGAGACTCCAGATTGGTGTCCACCTGCAATTCAACAAATTGACAATGGTTGTGACCTCTGACTTGGATTTAAGCGAGTGAAATAGACATAGAACGAATGAATAGTGAAATTAACAAGAATATCAAACGAGCCATTAATCCACACACACACTTTTTCCCTTTTCAATTTCCTAATCATAATCAACAGCTCAGTCTTATAATTATCCATCCAACAAATAAATTATTTTTTTGTCAGGCGTCTATATAAACAGTTATACATGCAGGTGGCTATAGTTTTACAGTGGGTGCAACTGTAAAAGTAGCGAAATCAAGAGTGCACACAAAGGGCTAGGACAGTATTGTCAGTATAATAAGAATTTAAGTCCACAAAAAACAAAATAATTCACATTTAGTGTCATCTCTCTCTTGCATTCTGGTCTACGGTGCTGACCTCTTACTAAAGTATCAAAATCTGCTACACAAGTGTCAATGATTTGGTATGCCGATGCAATTCCAGTCAACAGATCTAGTTAACAGTAGTCATATCACCAATTAGAAGTCCTCAACTTAACTTATAAACTGAATTTCAAAGACAAATCAGAAAACTTGAATATATGGTTAGCATGCATATTGCTTGAACAAACACAACATGCAGCATATAAATTGCATTTGTGAGCACAAAAGTTATCAAAGAATGAAACTGCAAACTCCCGTAAACTTTAGAATAAGGAAATACTAACCACACGAAACCATTGCCTCTTCGGAGGTGGTGGGGGTAGTGAAACTTTAACAAAGAAGTCATGAGCATTGAATGCTAAATAGATATCAGCTCCATTGTTGTCGCGAAGCCTGCAAAACAGATATATTGATAAACATGCTTCTCACGGAGCCATTGCACATTCAATTTTATAAGTCTTGCTACATCAGTTCTACGTTTCTTGGAAAAGCAACTATATTTTTTTAAATTGTTGAGTTTATTGGATACTCATTGTATACCATGGAACTACTTTACACAGAAGACAACAGTGTTGTTGAGAATAAGAGTAGCAAAAAGCACTCTTAGGGAAGCAAAAAGAAAAGAAAAATCTACATTGACCATAAGAGCAATGTACAAGCATGTCAAACATTTATATATGATTTAAATCATCACAAACTACTGATATAGTCGTTCCAATATCTCTTACGTAAATGCAAGGAATTTGCTGTCATAATTGTCCCAGTTGTCCTCATGCCATGTTACATCATTCTGCATCAGTAGAAAATTGTGTGAGTGCTGACTACTTGTAGAGCACATTTACTAGATGAACTTCATTCCATTAGGGATACAAAAGAAAAGAAACTTTACTATATTAAGAAAATCTTCACGACCAAATACTCTACGAGACTGTCGGAATTTTATGACCTCGGAGAAAAACCTGTAGAGACTGTTCTTCTTTGTTTCCAACTGCCATCCCAAAAGATTCAGCCATTCAGCCATTACCCGAATAAAAGCTATCAGGAAATAAAAAGCCGAATAAAAAACGTACCTGCCCCCACTGGAAATTGTTAATAGCCGTATCATGTCCATAACTGTTGTTATTTCCATATCGAGTATGTCCGTATTCATCTCCCATTAGCATCATTGGGGTTCCCTGTTTGTATCACTTGAAAGAATTAACATTGCCAGAAGTTTCATAAGTAGTATAAAGCAAACAATTCAAATCTTATGACTGATAAGGCTATAACAGTTGTATTTGGTCAGAAACAGAATTAGGAGCTTTTGAAACATACTGATCATATGTTGGAAAAAGGAAGAAATACGATAAAGTCTGTAACGTGCAAAAGATGAAAAATGAGATTTCCGAACTTAAAATAGTCAGTGGAACCACAAAGTTAAAAGTGAAACTGCTTCTGAAGTAAACAGTCTCAATCTCATTCTGTGCACACTAGCAGGTAAAACAAAGATTTGGTTGCATCGTGCTATCATAAAACAGTTTACCTGGGATACCATTAATGCTAGATGGAAGTTTTTCATTTGCCGGGAACGCAATGCTTTAATACTGGCATCATCTGTTTCTCCTGTCCAAAGAGAAATATTCTGAATTTCAGGAATAGAAAAAAGATCATAACCAATCCTTCACTTTCTCATCGATTATTTCCTTGCAACTGAAGAAACCCAATGAAAGAAACCTTGACCATTTGTCATAAACTGCTATAAGTTTTGACATCAATTTAGGTTTCAAGATCTGCATCCATCAAATTAAGAAAGCCTAAAAGAAATAAAGCGGACTACACCCATGATACGGTGCTTGAAGCACACTAAATGAAGTAAATTCTTTGTAAAATTTTCTCAATTTTTCAAAATGACATTTGTTTCAACATTATCTTGAAACACAGGGCACTAATTGCTAATAAGTCGCAGTAACACTCACATACATTGATCAAAACAAGCTTGGTCATACAAGCATTACTACCGTACAAAGAACACTACCTTCAAAACCACAATTCCAGCTAAAATTATCATTGCACCCATCATTCCCTCCTTCTCCATTAGCCTCATTGTGCTACAAGAACGACAATTTTAGAGAACAATTGAATAAATATGATAATAATGAAATTAAATTGATGGCTAGAAATTATTTTGTACCTTGTAATTGTATGAAACCAGATCGTACAGTGTGAACCCATCATGTGCAATTATAAAATTAATACTATGATAAGGCTTCCGCTTATTAACCTGAAAGATGAGCAAAATTTACATGCACATAAGTTAATTATGTACAGCAGTAACACCAAATTTTGAGGGGAAAGAAGTAAATTTTCACCAATTTCAGTTGATTTCATCTTTCCTTATGTCCTATCCTGTTTATAAATTACTAAACTAAGGCCTACAACTTTGCTCATTCAAAAACTTTTCATATTTCAAAACTGACTAATTCTCACTGTACCCAATGGTATCGTATTCCAATTATGATTTCTCAAAGCACTCGAGCTGTAGGTGGGGCTTTCAATCAATAAAATAAGCTTATGCCGGCATAAATCTTCAACTCATTTCAATTTTCAGATGAGCTTATGATCATGTTGTCTTTTCTTTTAAGCAGCTATTCAACAGTTTTGAACCTTGTTTATAAGTTCCATAACCTGAAAGTATTAAACCTTAAAACAAATGATTGAACATGACAAGAATAGTTGAAACAGAAATATATTGATGCATACTCTGTAAAGGTCGGAAGATCCAGAGATACGAGTTGCCAAAATCCCCTTCATGCCAGGATCACCCTATATCATGAAAATTTCAATAAGAAACAGAAATACGAGAGTAAGTGGCACTACTTGCAAAAGCACTTGATCAAATCTAACAAGGTCAAAATAAGATATTTATGATTTTAAATGTGTGGTTCCTCCAAAAAAATAAATAAATAAAAAGAGCACAAGAAATGTTCACTTAATAAACAAAAGTTGAGCATATATTATCCAATTTGGACACTAGCAGAAATACCAATAAAATAGACATTCTTAGCATCCATCCCTATTTAACTCACAATCATTTATACACTGAGTTTAAATTGTGAACTGTTGACCTCAATGTCATAACATTACAATAGCAATTTCCATCACAGTTGGTTCAGCTATTTTCTACCTTTTGAGCCCACCAGCCCATTTTAGGGTAAGGCAAAATTAAGAGATCGCACCTTTATAAACTTTCTTAGGTCATCACGGTACTTCCCATTCCACTCAGCCCATCTGCACAAAATGGATCTCATAAGTGATGGAGGTGAGGTCAGCATGTTTCCACGAGAAAATTTCCAAAAGAAATAAGTGATGGAGATGAGGGGATCATTTTTCCTCTAGAAACTTTATAAAAGAAATCCATATTGAAAAAGAATGCCAACTATCAAGTACTCATGCATAAGAATCTGATTTTTCTAATTCAACAAGATCATTCAACTCAAAATAACAATGTGAAATGGAGTTACCTATCCCAATTTGGAAATTTTCCAACAAGATAAAGTCCTCTGCAGTCCCAAGGTTCTGCAATTATTTTACACCTAGATAGAATAGCATCTTTGGCAATTGCCTGGAATTTCAAACAATAGTAAGTCACTAGAGCAAACAACACTATCGATCTAAAAAATAAAATCAATCCCCCCCCCCCCCAAACACTATCGATCTAACAAATACTTTTGTTGCAAATATTCTGGTGCGCAATTATTCACTTGCATCATAGAATAATCCTAAAATTAACGAGGATGGAGAGAATAAAGAAGGTTCTTCATACTGGTGAGGCAAGAGATCCTGTCTTTTAGCCATATGAACCCACTTAATACCCAATGAAAAGGGAACAATAATTTCACATTTACAGAGCCATAAAAATAATTTCGACTTTACATTTATTCTTTCAACTGAATAGATCTTCACATTCAATGTTCCAAGGAAAGCTATGTTAAACACTCAAATCTGCCCATATAAATCCAGACTCATGTAAATTACTTACCCTAATCAGTGGTGGAGCATTAAGAGGAGAACCATCTGTTCCTCGACACAGTACACTGGCAAGGTCAAATCGAAAACCATCCACGTGATAGTCAACAACCCTGCAATTTAAGTTAAAGAGAAAAAGAAAATCAAATCTTCTTTAAAAAGCCATATGCAAAAGTAGAGCAATACAATGATACTAAACTAGCATAAATCTTCTCTATAATATCCAGTAAGAAACTCGGTTAAAACAAAGGTTACCAACATCACTGTCGTACATCTAATTAAAACACAGTCGAAGTAAAGTCACCCCCCCCCCCCCCCCCGCCCCCGCCCCCGCCCCCCCAACAACAAAACCCCAAAAAAAAAAAATCATATCAGTAAAGTCATCTAATTCTCAGAGATGAAGAATATTGACCAACTCGAATCTAAAAAATCAAGAATACTTTTCTCAAAAAATTCAAACCACAAAGAGAATCTCGATGTAACATGTGCTTTCTGATTTACAGTTAACATCATATTCCAGTTTATTACATGATTAAAAATAGAGTAATGATACAGCCACAAACTCTTGTATAAACTTATTTTGTACAAATTGATGTGGCATAATAAGATTGGTTGAATTAAATATCACTTGGTCCACATGATTTATTTTTATTAATTTATATTTTCATTCAACCAATGAATTAATGCCACGTCAGTTTGTACAAAATAATTTTGTACAAGAGTTTGTGGCTGTATCATTACTCTTAAAAATATGGTTCCGGGATAGAATAAATTCAATACCACATAAAATGCTAATTCTTTTTAGCAACAGCATAGCTCTTATATGTTCACCCTAAATTTTTGGCAATGAATTTAATCCATACCAGTGTCTTAAGCTATCCAGGTTGAGTTCCATGACCACTGGATGATTACAGTTTAATGTGTTTCCTGAAGACCAAGAAATGGAAATTAGAGACCTTCAATATCAAATTAAAAGATCAAGAATTTTAAAAGATAAAATCTGTTTAAAGCTGACACGTTGAGTAGCGCTTGGGATCGCAAGAAGACTGTTGTAAGTTCCTACATTACATGAAGTAAAAAAATTCTTCAGGGAAGTAAACAAGAAACAGTTGACAAGGGCAGAAGGAGTACCACAGCCAGCGTAGTTGAGCAACTGGCCATTACCATCCACCATGTAATAAACCTGCAAAATGATTTGTAGGATAATATGATTAGCTGAAGAATATAAAAAGAGAAAGGCACGTATAACTGAAAAGAAAGGTTTGCATCCTGCAAAAATTGACAAGCTACCAGATTAAAATTACAATCAGAGTAGTAATTACGGTAAATTAACTTCTGAAATAATTAATTATCAGAAAACTGATTATTAGAAAGATATAAAGAAAAGAGGGGGAAAAAAATCCTTGCAGTCTGTTTCATCACTGATAATAAACCTTATAAGATCAGTCTAAGTATCCGAACATATAACGTGCTCTTGCCTGTCGCATAACTATAGAAGTGTAACTTCACCTTATTATCTATGCCACGGAATGAGGTGGTATAAGGGTTAGCATCATCTGCCTCATTTGTATGATTATAGACAACATCCAAAATGACCTGTTGAAAAGTAAAAGCTTCAGTGCAATTTTTTAAGTTTTCAAAGTTTTAAAAAAGGAAAAATTACTTCCAACCAAGAACATGCAATGCTAACTCCAAAGTCAGAAACCATACGATTTACCTCTATGCCAGCACCATGCAATGCTTTGACCATTTCCTTGAACTCCCAGGAAGCTTTAAGAGGTCCTCCACCACCAGCAGCATAGCGACTCATAGGAGAAAAGAAATTTATTGTTGAGTAGCCCCAAGTATTGACCTTCCATAGAAAATGAAACATAATAATCATCAATGCTGTCCAATGGCACCAGTAAACACATCAGAAGGGAAGAAATCTGTCAAACTGTTATTTCAACATGGTATAAAGAAATTCAGACTTTTTTTTTAAAGGATACCATATTATGCATGCAAAGGAAAGCAACTAGCATGTCCTTCACACACAGAATACAACTCGTAACTCATTTATGCTTAGTTATTAGAGCTCAAATTGTCAATTCTTCTGTTCAAAATATTCACTCCAGCGCAAACTTTCTCAGACTTCCCAATTTGATCATCACTGTGAGATGTATATATATTACAAGTTCGGATTTGTGCTAGTTAGCTGTCAAATTATCAGTCTAGTAACTTGGAATATGGACAGAATATTATATTTTCAATTAAAGAATTGAAAGGTAAAATGAGTTTCACACAAGAGTTCTACAACTTCAATGATTGAATATGCAGTACAGTGCTCTGCGGAAAGGAAATATCAAGTCAAGCAAATCATTAAAAAATAATAAAAGAAGAGAAATTTAAGAAGGGAGAACCCAAGGAAAAGTCATCCAACATAACTGCAAGAAGAAACAGTTTTAAAAAAGGCAAAGCAACAAAAGAAATTTTATGTGGTGAAAAGTTTATTAGGTAACTGAAGGCTTTACTAGATGAAGCACTTTCCAGCTTTAATGCTCATTAGGGATTTTGATACTTTACCATGTGATCTCTAGGGTTATGGCGCCTTTGAAACTCCATCTCATCAAACTCAAAGACAGGCAATAACTCCACTGCATTGATACCAAGCTCTAGAAGATGTGGGATCTTCAATGTAATTCCAAAAACAGAAAAGTTATTTTCAGCTATGTACAATAAATGCTGATAATTAATGCATACATATCATCAAGAATATCAAACAAAATGTTAGTCTCTTCACACATCAGAATCAACCAATAAGTCAGTTAGCTGCTCATGTCAAATTTTAGAAGCATTAAGCATTACACTCCATCTTCTCCTTCCCTTATATCTCCATACTTCTGAGTTTCTTTAACATCAGCAATTAATTGTTACATTAGTTTATTCATTTGTCAAATTTTATAGACGTGTAAAACCAAAGCATTATACTCCACTCATGTATGATTCTTATATCTCCTCTGTAATTGATTTTTCACAATACAATTACCAAGAAGAAAAACCACTGATCCAGAATATATTCACATAATCAAATTTATCCAAAGTCAGACCCCAATTCATCCAGTGAAACGCAAATTAATTATTTTCCAATGTCACTATTACTTTTGTCACCACAAAGAAGGCCTTTTTTTCATTTGCCCACAGACTTACACTTGTGGTCTTTGTATTACCTCTCTTTTAGAATCTGGATGATGAGCTTTAATACATTGATGATTGGTGTCAGAAAATCGTGGTTCTATGCTATGAAGTGTTAATTTAAAATAACCTCACAAAGGAAACTCCTATGGCATCTGAATTTTTCTCCGCACAGAAGGGGTAGTTTTTAACTTAAATTGGGAGATGAGAAACCCTTACATCTAAACCTGAAACTCAGTGTTATCCAACTGTTTCTCACTTCATAACTTGTCCAAAAATCTAAAGGTTTTTAGAGATATATAAGCCCACTAGGGACCAAAAAACCCTTGGATGCTCATAATTTTCCAGTACAGAACTCCATGTCCTTCCATGAGTTAGTTCCAATCTACATCCAAAATCATAATCCATTGAAGACCTTATGTCCAAAATGAACACATACACACACTTGTGCCATCATTAAGCTGGATCTTTTGATCAATCTCATCAACTGAATGATGCTCAAGTCAATGGAATCCTTATTAAAAATCGCAATGAACAAAATCTGGATTAAGAGTTTCCATCCAAAATTCTAAAGTTTTTGCCAAAGATAGAGAGCGAAAAGGCCATCTATCAGACATTGATTCAGTTTAATACCACAAAGTATCTACCTTCTGTATCAAACCTAGGTAGCTTCCACGTATTTCTGGATCCAGCCCACTAGATTCATCCACTGTAAATGCCCGAACATTCATTTCATATATAACGAGATCTTTCTGCAAAGACAGTTACAATTATATAAAAAGGGTGAACTGCAAATGCAAATTAGAAACATGACACAGAATCTATTATCTCCTAAACAGTAACAATGAAATTTTAGAACCAGCTAGCATCAGGCAAATGTTCATTGGACATATAGCAAATAATAGAAATGCATTACATCATGATACAAGGGAAAATCAAAATTTTAATCTACATGATAAATTGCAGGAAAATGGGGGGTGGGGAATCCTTCTCATAACCATACACCCATGTTAATGACCTGCGTACCTCAGGTATATTTGGAAGCTTGTAGTTATCTCCCCAATCGAAAGGCAAGCTTTCGAAATCATAAGTTCCAAGAAATTTAGACAATTTAGCACTAGCATCTCCGAAATGCCGTCGACCCTCAACTAATTTTGCATAAGGATCGATAAGCACAATGCTACTGTCAAATCGATGTCCTTGATGCCAATCTTGAGGACCATCAACACGATAACCATAAAGAACTTCGCTCCGAGGCAGATCCTGCAATTACAGGAGCATCTTAATAGCGTGAAAGAAGAGTACGCTCAGGAGATAACATCATAATAGGACATATTTGGATAGCTATCGAAGTTATCCCCAAAAATGAAGGTTGTCATATAAGTAAACCAGGAGCAAGACTACCTCAATGCATATGTGCCAGATGTCTCCAGTTTTATTTACACAAGGATCCAAAGGTAGCTCCATCATTCCACCATCTTGCCAGTCAAGCTTTTCTCTGGGGAAAATATTGCATCATACAGTATTCAGATGAATCAGATCAACCATAAATAATATCTAAGAGATTTTTCCTCATACTAGATGAGAAAAATATTGATGCACAGCCTCCCCTACTTCAATGAGAGCATCAAGTAGAGGGGTTAACTGCATAAGCATTCAAGCAAATTCATATTGTGCATTCACATGCCACCTACAAAATTCCTTCTATAATACCTCAATTCCATCATAAAAAAAACCCATAAAACAATCAATCGCATGAAAGACATGCATCAACTGCATCCAAACCAATTTGTTTAAAAAGCTGTACTATACCACACAGGTTATCTGAATGCCAGATCACTGCTCCTCATAAAAGACAAGTTACTAATCAGAAATATCCATGATTCAAATCCAAAGTTCTGCCCAAGACGCCTCTACTTGTTCATACTACTATTTCCTTCCAGATTTTGATCATTTTACTATCATATAAAAATAGGACATTCAGTTTATTTCTTTTGCTGCTCACAGCAGAAGACCACAAACTAATGTGCTTCCAGGGTAGTATATATGTTGCATGTATATGAAAGGAAATATCATATCTTTTATATCAACTAAGAAATTTTTTTAAGAAAAGATTGTTATAACTAAAAGATCACAAACCCGTTTCAAATACATCACAAATAAAGAATCCTGTTGAAACAGTATGCTTAATACATAATTCCCAATAGCTCTTATACCTATAAATGAGAAAATGAAATGCATCGTCACCTCTTGGGAAGTGACAGGCAAAGTGTGACTGCAGTCGCATGCTGAGAAAAGATTGCAAAATTGATCCCATTTTCAACTTCTGATACACCCATAGGAAATGCCTGACCTTGGGAAGTTTTCAGTGGCAGGGTGGTTTCTGATACTCGAGGGGATTCTTCCTAGATCACAAGCAGAGGGCACAAATTCGTGAGAATCAATCTCAAACTTTAGATGCAGAATATATTTACAAGCAAGCACTTCTTGGTGTAATGCAGTTCACTAAAAAGCACAATATCAACCCACATATAAGAGAATAAAAAGAAGCGTCAAACAATTTTTTTTTTTTTTTTAACTACGCAGTCTTACTTCTCCTCATTTTAGAACCATCTCATTCCACATACATAATTTAGAAGTGCATACGATAAGCAAGCATAAAGAAAAGATAAATCTAAGAAGAGATTGAAAACAGGCAATCACCTCGAGCACACGCTCTTGAGTTCGCTGATTATAAGCATTTGGTGTTGTATGCTTGACGCTGCCGCTTGTCTAACTCACGCAAAATTTTAAATCATATATACCTTACTGGCAATAAGAAACTCAATACA
This sequence comes from Citrus glauca, assembly GCA_029633175.1. NCBI lineage: Eukaryota > Viridiplantae > Streptophyta > Magnoliopsida > Sapindales > Rutaceae > Citrus > Citrus glauca. The sequence goes on from JAQOOD010000005.1 coordinate 32,884,620, forward strand.
AAAATACAAAATGATCTTAACATGCCTTATTGAAATGGCGCGGAGTGTTTCCGCTGGACGCCTTTTTACTCAATCTCAATCTAATAGAGGATCATCGGGAGTCATACAATTAGCCGAGTAAATAAATGATATGGAAAATAGAGTTGATAAAGGAATGTACCCCATCTCGTGAGCTGAAGAAGCAGCGGAGAACGAACGGCAGAGCTTGTGGGATAAGGTGGGAGCAAACAGAAGTAATTTAGTAGAGTTGGAAAGTGCAGGAAGTGGCTGATGGATCATCATGGTTCCTTCGAAGGCTTTCATGAAGAGCAAAGTATAAGATTCAAAGTGATCTTTTTACTTTTTTGTTAATTGATTGAGTCAGAGTGGGACGTAAGACTCAGAGAGAGAGCCTTGATACTTTGAAGGAAAGTGAAGTGTGAGACTTTTCGGTTATCGTTTGGACTTTGCAGTGATTCGTGATTCGAGAGCGGCATTCGCAGCGGGGACTGCCTCCTTTTCTGTCTGCCACGTGATCGGACACGCTCAGTTTAAGTCTTGACTTTACACGTGTCAGTTTCTGGAAGATATATATCATTCAATCGCCAGATTGTGTAATAATGTTTCTCGAAAGTCTTGAGGCCCTTTTAGTTTTTGTAAATGAAAGAGGGGGAGGATTTAAATTTTAATCAGGGGCAGTTGCTCACCGCAATTCCCTCAATAGAATTATTCAACATTAAAAAATGATAACATGTAATTTAAAAAAAGTTATTTAATATTAAAAAATAATAACTGGTAAAATAATTTAGTGGTTATAAATTATTTACAAAGAAATTTAATAAGATTTTAATTAAGATTTTTTAAATTATATTTTTATTAAAAATTATTCTACTATAACTAGAGCTGGCAAAATGAGTTATCGGGTCGTGTTTATATCGTGTCAGCTTCATATCGTGTCAAATTTAAGCCGACCCAAACCTGATTCATTTAATAATCGTGTCAAAATATTAAGACCTAAATCCGATATGGAAAATAATCAGGTTACCGAATAACCCGTTTAATATTTATATATTGAACAAATGTTGCATCAAATATTTATATATTATCATACATACGTATGTACATACTTACATACATATATACATACATACATATTTTATCAATATTATAAAATATACATGTCTATCAATTTTTACACATTTACACTATTGAAACTCTAAAGATATGTAAAATTTTATAAATAAAATATCGTGTTTATATTCACCCTTTTAAAGAATAAAAAATAAAATTATCTCTAATATTTGAGTTTTAATTATAATAATATGTAAATTATTTTAAAATATAAAATATAATCAAGTCATTAATCAGGTAAATGGGTCAAGAATTTTAACCCTAACCCGACACAAAAAAAAAATCGTGTTGACCCGGACCCGACCCATTTAATAATAATATTAAATTTGACGACCCATACCCATTTATTTATGTCATATTCGTGTCGGATAATTAAATCGTGTCAAATTTTGCCAACCCTACCTATAACTTGGATCACTTCTCTTAAGCTTCAGTGTGTTTATTACAATTTTATTTCGGATTTTACTCCCATTTCAGTAGGATAAAGGAGATTCAAAATGCATAACCAATTAACCATCTATGAAAATATTTCTGTCATGGGAAAGGGCTAAACCCTAGGCATCACCATTTAACAATATAATTAGCGAAAATGAATCTCTGTTTTATTTCTTTCATAAGCTGAAATGAATTTCACTGCAATGTAATTTATACACAATCAGTATAAATTAAATAATAATAATAATAATAATAATAATAATAATAATAACAAATAATCACCATATCATTAAAATGGCGAACCACAATAACTGATATTATAATGTCAATCCCTTTCACTTTGACTGAATCAACAGGCGGGGAAAAAAATGAAAAAAACTGAACTTCCTATCACTTTTTTTTAACATTTCATGTAATGATTGTTCTATTCACTCCTTGCATAAGTGCAGGCACATGCCTCCGGTTCCCTATGTACCTCTCACCTTTTTTTTTTTTTTTTTTTTCAAGTCCATCATTGTTAGTATTGGACAAATTCTTTTATACACATCCAAGCAAGATTGTCAAAATCCTATTTGCTAGCAACAGATGCAGAGGCTGCAGCAGCCTCCGCTATCAAGGAAATTGGCTGGCGAGCCTGCAGGCAAGCACCAATATCAAAGGGGTGCAATTCAGTTCCATCAAAAATAAGATTAACGCCCGGAAGGACTACTTCTCGGCTCTCAGCTTCATCGGGTTCAGGTTTTACCACATTCATAGAAGAGGTTTCTTCAACAGGCCTTGTTGCAGCTTCATACACAGGTGTTAGAGCATATGATCTGCAAACATGATAGTAAAATTATGGTTTTGCAGGTTTCATTTACTGCAGGTTTGAATCACATCATAATAGAAGCAAATACATTGACAGAATATAACCAATATTTCAAAAAAAAAATAATTGATTTTCACCATCCTCGACCGAATGAAGTTTCAAATTGGACTTTGTTTTAACTTGGACCACTAAAATTAAATTTCATAAACATTTCTGTCATAAAGCCAGTAATTCTCGTTTGCTGAAGTGACTGAAACAACAATAGTATTCATCTCTTGACAGTTTTGCAAAAGCAATATATGTAAATAAATATCACAGCTGATCCAAAAGTCCCAAACCATGAATAAAATTGTCATATGACAGTTGCAAGCACAAACTTCCTCCACTTAAACTAATAAAAATTAGTTTTGGCAACAATGAACTATTTTGAAAGGGTGTTGAAGTGTAATTAAACCTGGGTCAGCTTAAGATGTGTATTCTATGTGAAAATAGAACATCCAGTTACACATAGCCAACCTAAACTTCCTTGGAAATCCTACCTAGTACTAACTACATCTTTTTTGTTACAAAACGGATTGTGTTAAAAAGAAAGTAAAATACAAGTGGACAGGAACCATATCTACTTCATTGACAGATATAAAAGAATAAATGAATGGGAAAAGCTTATAAAGAAACCTGCCCACCAAACATGGTTTAAAAAATAAATCATTGACGAGCAAAAAGCAGTTAAACACAAGAGGTTGAAGGAAACAAACTAAGGATGCACATATGTGATAAAGACAGACCTCAGAATGCTACCATCAAAGCTCAGAACTTCAGTCCGGCAACGCTGTCGATTAGCAAGCTTTAATCTCTGATACTCGCTTGTGGCTCCTGATATAGGAGAAGAAGGGTCTACCAACGGATTCCACCTTCCACTAGCATAGTTCATCAGTTGCCGAGATGAGTCCTTTGATTGCTCTTTCTGGTAAAGAAGTTTCGCTGCAGGACCTGTTGCATGGTACTCTGCACAAACATCCCGCAACCTTTTTCTTAAGCCTTGCATTTCGTCATGATGCTCAGTGAGAGAATCAGCTTGAAGTAATTGCGATGAGACAACCCTTTTACAAATATTGTTGCATAATTTTGGACTAAAAAGTGGCATTCCAAATTCAACACTTAGTGGGACCCAGTCATACTTCTCATCATCAGGTGAAAAGGATTCCGATTCGCTTTCTTTAAAAAGTTTTAATAGGCAGATATAGCCAATTGTCCACAATTCTATCTTGTTTGCCAAATCAGTCAACAGACAATTCAGTCTCGAGCTTTCTTCTTCACACAATCCCAATTCATTTCCTACTCTAGCAATTGAGCCATCAGAGTTCTTTAGGGGCAAGGGTATATCCAAAGTAACAACTCTTCCAGACTCATCAAGATCATACTTGCTTAGGGGCTGCACTATCACAGCTGAGTATTTGAGAAGTGAATTTAGACAATGTAAGAGAAAACATCCCTTAACTAAGTTTCCTTCAAACTTGCCTCCCAAACCACCAATTGTCGAACCATCCCACGACCACATAAGGGCTTTTTCACAACCAGCCAAAGGTGCCGGAAGCATGCGTAGGCATTGTCCTTTCATCAGAACAACTGTTATAGGTCCACTAGAAACAGTTGAATATAGTACCAATTTCATCCATGGTGTCATAGATGAATAGGAGGGAGGACCAAAATGGATAGGACCTTTTGGACCAGGAAGAACTGATGAGCAAGGAAGAGGAATCATTGAGACAACAATATCATAGTCACGAAGAAACAACCGATCTAAAGTTGCTGGGGTAAGAGAAGCCAAGCTTTCACAGCGGAGAATATCCACTTGATATTTCTTTTTCTTCCTCAAAGTACCTTTATTAACATCAGATTCTTCAATAGATATCTGTTTCTCATCATTCAGGAAATTTGGGTCTGGTTTAGAGACCTCATTTAACAAACTACTATCTTCTGATAAATTAAGAAATGATGTCTCATCATCAGTACTTCCAGAAAGGGGTTCATCCAAAATATGCACATTCTGAAGCCTCGAATTCATGGAATCATCAATAATGTGTCTGGCTTCATTGCTAACAAAGGGTTCTGATTTGTCTGTCAATGTTGTATCAGCAATCAGAGAAGCAGCCTCGTCAGTACTTGAAGCTGACATGTCCAATTTATCACAAATTTCCACTGCTTTAACATCAGTGGAAACACCGCCCGAAAGAAGGCATTCCAAGACACAACGAAGACTAAATGCATGATTTGCAAATTCCTGCAGTTCCCCTTCAAATTTTGCACCCTCTAATGTACTCAGATCCTTGCACAGATCTGCAATGCTAGCATGACCCAGCTTCCCTGCTTCGTACAGTGTTACAGCATGAGATTTCAAGCCTGAAATATTACATGAAATACACAAGCTACTTTTAGATAATAGAAAGAAACAATGTAGACTTGTATAACTCAAGCAATTATATACATGAAAGATGACATGGATAGAATACAATTCCAAATCTTTAACATCCAACTCTAACTATTTTAAATTCCCCATGCACAATATTTTGACAAAAAATGAGTTTGACTATTTGTTCCTTCATACTACTCTTAACAGGGAATATAAAACACAGTACCCAACAACCCAACTTCAAACACAGCAATCAGGAAGTAATAGATTCGACTCCGAGAGACCAAGAAATGCTTCATAGCTAAATTCTCTCGGAAGATGATCATAAAAAGGAAGCTTAACATACAACTTATACCAGGCATACTCCAATCCTTGTTCTTCCTTATACTAATCTCCTTTGGTCTTAATCTGTTATGCTAATTGAAATGTCACATGCTATTCACATGACTATCCTATTGAAACAGAATAAAGGAAAATGAAGATTAAGCCAGACATAAAGATAAAATCCATCTATAGTTTCCTTAAACTATTCAGTCCAAAGTGGAATAGTGGAACAGCTTTGCCAAGGAATGATGCTTAGATACTCCTGCCCCATAGGAGCTACAAATGAATAGTAACAAAAGTGAATTGAAAAGGCTATTCAGGAGAACTATCATAAGAGTTCCCACAGGATTAAAAAGGCCACTTAGGAGGAGGTGCTAAACATGCAGCTCAACTTATATCCACTTACAGTTACCACAATTGTGATAACTAATCCAACCCTTTTGAAGAGAAGGCCAGGTCATCCTATCACTGCCATAAAGTAACAATTTATGCCCTAAAAATGGATAAGTAACTCTCCTGGGACTTAATCCAGTCCTGAAAAAACTTGCATTCGTGAAATGGCTTTGTTCCTTTTTTTTTCCCCTCTCTTGGGGAGTGTGCCGAGGACCCTGTTCCGCAAAAGTTGTGGGATGGGGTCCTTTGGTACAAGAAGAGGGTCACAGCCATGGTAAGGCTGTACAAGTGGGTAAAGGAACAAGGAGAGAACTCTGCATCTGCCCATTCCATTATAAACAACTATATTTAACAAAAGTATTAATCTGATTCTGGTCCATGAATTATGAATCCAAGAGAACTGGAGTTTTTTCAAATGGCTGGAATGCCAACCACATAAAAATGGTAGTATTTGACAGTCAAGAAAAGGGGGACAAAAAAGAGGAGGAACAAGACCTGGTGAAACAGAACCCATCATAAGATAGGATGTTATATTGGCATCTACAATAAAAGCAACACGGGCGAGGCCAGCACATGGTCCATAGTTCTCTGTCCCTGTGCTGTCTCCATGTTGACTATAATCACCATCACCAGACATGACCCCTGAGCCTATACTAGCACGATATGCCTCATCTTCATCACTGAGAGTCACTCTTGGTGAATTAGGTACGCTTGTATCTTGAAGAATGGAAGCGGGATCAATTATTTTTATTGCCCATCCCAATCGACAAGCAAAAGATGCAGCTGCTTGCAGTTGAGAAAGGTCAGCCTGTAATGTTGCTGCCAGTTCAGCAACAGTGGCATTCTCACTTGAAACAACAAAAACTGCGTAAAGCAACCTGAATAATGTGTTTAATAGTGTTAAAATCTTAGTTCTGTACAGCAAGTAAACAACATTTAAATGACAGAAAATGAATCATTAACCAAAATAACTTCCTTACTCCTCAATCGGATCTTCATAAGACTGCTCCCTGTTGGAAACAAACCCTTCAAGCCTGGAAACTGAATCATCACAAATACTTGTTACTTAAAATCAAAATAAATGAGAAAAGCAGAGAAAGGTTGGATCAGTCACATCATCATCCAGAACACAAACAAGTAAGAACAAGGAAAGCAGTTGTATCTAATTGCATTATACAATTAAGAAAAGTCAGCTAAGTGGACAATGGAATCAACTCTAATATTCCTGGTACAGCAGTTACTCAAAATTCAATTACCAGAAAGGCAGACCAAAATCCCAAAACAAGGAACAAGGAAAAATGTATATCCAAGAGACTCAAGACATTATAAATTCAATCAAAGGTTTGTGAAATCTTCTGCTCCTCCAGTATTTCATTTACCCCCTGACAAAATGAGATTCACCCAGAAACGAACCACATATTTCATCTATTTATTAGAGAATATTATTTGGCAAAAAAAATTCTGCACATAAACAGCCTACCCTTAAATCGGTCATCAGGATATACAGGAACATCAAAGTAGATCAGTCCCCGTCGATAAAGACCCTTTATAATGTCAGGATCAAACAAGATAAATGAATTGGCCTCCTCTTTACATACTTTATCTATCATTGCCGTTTCTTCTTCAGTGAGTTTCTGTAGCAAGAAGGGAAAACAACATAAGCTCATGTAAACCACTTGAAGCTTCAACAGCAATTATAAGGATGTGTGTCTGTGTCTCCGAAATATGCATGCATATAAAACCAAAGAGGTGACCACTGTTTAGAGTCATAAAAAAATAGGACTTTTGATCTCTTACCTTAAATTCTTCTAAGGTAAAATTGACAAGACAAACTCCCCACCATGGTTCAATTACAAAGTCCACCGGTTGAGTAGGCAACAGCTCTTTGGCAATTGACTTGTTAAGTTTCCACATAATTTTCTGAATAGCTCAAGATGAGTATATCATAAGTGAAATGCTTTAACTTTATTTCATCTACAAAGATGAATTGCAAATTAAGCTGAGACACTATTAAATCTTATAAACCTGTACATAGATTTGTGAAGCCAGCAGATAACAGAATCATGCCTCAGGGAAATCACCAACACAGAATGTTTCAGCAAGCTTGTCTAAAATTATATTAGGTCCATTAGACATGGGTTTATCAACTGATTCTGATAACATCTATCAGAAATCAAGGAAAGACTATCCAATTGTTTTAGGTTCAGATTTGGTTTTCAAGTCTTAATATTCTTTTCAACTTCACGGCCCCACTATGAGTGGTCAGAATAATTTCTCTAGCCAATTGTAATATCAGTCATTGAACAATCCATTGCATGGATGAGACACCCAAACACATGCACAAAAACATGTGTGCATACAGATAGGCACACTATATGAATATGTGACCATACAGGCAACTGATTCAGCACCTTAGATCTGCACTTGTTCATAATATCAATAAATTCGTTTCTCCCAATTCCAGTAAGCCGCAAGGCATCTGCTGCACTGAAGTTTGGTATGCTGTCATAGGGTTGCTCTGTTAACAACAATACACAAGAGGAGGTCTAAATATTATTAAGTATATAATAATGGAAAATTATAATAAATTCAATGCTAACAGTATAGCATACTTAAATTTAATTTCTTCTAATAAGGAAAACTATTACCATTTTTCATAACCTCAAATATCATATCACAGTAATATCTGAAAGGAGATAGCCTCATAACACGGCAAACATACTCCGCAAGGTGATAAGGAAATAACTGTAGAAAAAGGAGGTCAACAAGAAGTTAATTGCACAAGCACAAAAAAGAAGACAATAAAACTTATAAACTGCAGAAGGGGTAACAAACGAGTAACTCTGTAGCAGAATGAAAACTCTTTTGCAAAATGCAACATGTATGTTACATATAATTAGAGAGTTTCCCAAGTGTTTTCACATTAACACGCACCGCCAGATTTTTCCGCAAGTAACGCACCATGTCTTCATAATATTCACCTTCTTTGCATACTCTGCGTGCAAAACATTTGTTCCAAGGAAGTCTCTTCTTAATGCAATGCTCAATGATCCTGCATGTCATTCCCATAGAATAGAAGTCACATACATATTTGCCACAAGTTCATAAGAAAGAATTTTAAAATTCACCTCTATAAATGACCTCATTCACTCTAGTCAAATTTAATACCCATTTCACATAGTTGGAAAATAAAGCAAGGATACTAAGGACAAGCAACTAATAACCTTCTGTGCCATTCTTCCTTAGAAGTAAGTGTAGCTTGAAGCCGCTTTGGGAGATTCTCCCATGGACATTCTTCATTAATTGCTTTCAAGAGCAACTGTTCCTCGATTGTAGTCGGAACGTGCTGCATCTTTTTTTAGGCTTTTTACCTAATCACTTGATCCAGTCAACAAATAGCTGCTTCTGAAACACTCAAAAACAAGCGAGAATGAGCGTTTTAACAAGAATTTCGAAATTGCGATCAAACAACAAAGAAGCGTCAACTAGCTACAGGGTTTATGAAATTAACAAATGAGAAGCATTGTTGGTTGCTACACAAACCGTACAGTTATTTTGATTTTTTTTTTCATTCCAGGAGCAATTTAAAGGACATTTTGGAAACAGCTAATGTCGATGCATAAAATTCAAAGTGGAAAGAATTGATCAGACCTGAAAACGCTTCTCCAGATCCTGGTGGCGCTGGTAGGGTTTTTAAATGGGGAACGAGATCTACAAAAGAGTTTGAATTGCATGCATTCGCTAATGACTTACGAGCAATGACTGCTATTATTATTACTACTACTACTTGCTACAAGCCTGACCAATCCATTTTTTATTCTGTCTATTCGTTATTCAGGAAGAAGTAGTTGTTTTTTATTTGAATGGGTTATTCAAGTTGTTAAACCCGTACACAACTAAGACCTGAGTACCTGGCCCGGATCCGCCGATATAACCCTTTTTTTAATTTTAACTTACATATCAACACTTTTTTCCTCTTAATTACAGTATTTTAATATCCAACACGGAGCGTTTATTTTATGAAATAGAAATGGAGTGGAATGAAAATGAGATAGAAATGGAAACAAGTTAGAATGAGGATAAAGAATAAAAATAAAATTTTAATATTTATTTAATAAAAATAAATGAAAATGAGAATCTATTGGAATGTTATTAATATGTTTACTTGGCAAAATAAATAAGAATGAGTAATAAGAATGAGAATTAATTTATCAAAATACTTATAGTATTAAATAATGTAATTTTCATCAACTAGATATATGTATAAATATTATTATAAAAATAATATTAATTAAAAAATAAAATTAATATTAATAATAAACGTTAATAATGATAATAGTAATAAAAATAATTAATAATAATTAAAATGATAAATTTAATAAAATTTAATAATAATAATAATGACATTTAAAATAATAAAATTAATTGTGACTTGAACGTAATTTGGAAAATATAAAAAAATTATATGGATATAAAAGTCAGTTCAGAAAATAAGGAATATCCATTCCCAACCTTTCATGGAAATGAGATTCTCAATTTTTATTCTCAAATTATATAGAACCCATACATTTTATTCTCATTCTCAAATTATATTTTATCGAGTAAATATGAGTTTCATTCTCGTTTCCTAAATTCTTAAGTAAATACACCATAAATTCTTTACAAGAACAGGAAATAATTTCTGGCAACTAATTACATGAAAAATATTATTATGTCAGCTGAAGATATAAATAATAATTACTTTAAATTTAGCCATACATGTCATACTAACAATAATTGGCATTACCTTTGATAGCATAATGTTGCGGACAACCCAATTCGCTAGTCCAATTGCCCACAATTTCGGGCTAAAGACCCAACACAAAGCCAAGAGTGCTAGCTTGGCCTAATTCCGGAACATTATAGGCAACTTTAGCACATGTGAGCTTGTAAATACTCTATGATTCTCCATAGAATTCCAGCACATGTAAATAGCTAGGAAATGGTAGAATTCTCTAGAATCTCTAGAATTTGGCAAGTCTCCCCTATAAATATGGGATGACATTAGGCATTTGTATCCAACAAACTCAACAACAAGCATTGTAATCTCTCTTAGTGCAATACAAGTTTCTCATTTGGCTCCATTGCTTTATTCTCTAGTTCGAGAAGCTTTAGGCTTACTTAGCAACATTCGGTAAAGTTGTCTAAGTGCCGCACGGGTTAGCTGCGCAAAATACTCATTCCATGACAAGTAGTATCAGAGCTAAGGTTTGCACGCACACAAGTTAGCTTACGAGTAATGGCCAACCCTTCGAATGTAGCGCAAGAGGGTGTTGTTGGTGTGGATGTTCCACCGGAATCAATCCGCGGCCGTGAGGGAGAACGTGTCCAAGGTAAGACTCGTGGCAAGTCCAAGGCCTCATCCGTGGATGCGTTGGAGCCTCGTGTGACTACTCTCGAAAATATATTGTCCGCCGCTCAAGATAGCCTCGAGGGATTGGAGAAACGAGTGGATGGTCTCGAGGGAGAATAGACCGAGTTCACGATGGCAACCAAAGCTCTGATCCAAGAGCAAGCGAACACTCTCCGAGGTGAGTTTCGTTCATTTCATGATGAGTTGCTAAAATTTCGTAGTTTTGTTTAGGAAGAACTACGCGTTGTCCGTGCAGAGGTGGATGAAGTCTGCTCGGATTGGGCATGGCACAAGCGCACACTCTCCGCAAGTCCAGCTTTCACAAACTCGAGTGATGCGCGCCGCATTGATGTGCCAAAGCCTGACACATATGATGGCACACGAAATGCCACCATCGTGGACAACTTCCTATTTGGGCTTGATCAATACTTTGATACCATGGGTGTACGAGACCAGGCATCGAAAGTGGGCACTGCACCCACCTATCTTAGAGGCGCTGCACAACTATGGTGGCGTTGCAAGCATGGCGAGATAGGCAAGGGCATTTGCACCATCGACACTTGGGTCGACTTCAAGCAAGAACTCCGAAAGCAGTTCGCCCCAAGCAATGTGAAGAAGGAAGCGCGAGCGCGTTTATGTCGCCTCAAACAATCGGGTAATATACGGGACTACATCAACGAGTTCACTACCCTTATGTTGGAGATAAACGACATGTCCGACAAGGATTCACTCTTCTACTTCCAAGATGGTCTCAAAGATTGGGCCAAGACCGAGCTTGATAGGCGTGGTGTTCAAACACTTGACGACGCCATTGTCGTTGCGGAATCACTCACCGAATACTCTACCTAATTCAAGGACAAAAAGGCCAACCAAGGCAAAGGTGAGGGAGAGAGTCGCAAGGACAAAGGCAACAACTACAAAGATTGGGGGCAGAAAAAGCCGCCTAGCAACAAAAGCGGGCAAGGAAATCGGAGGGCAAGAAGAAGGCACCAAAGCCACGAAGCCCATGTTTTATATGCAACGGTCCTTATTAGGTACGCGACTGTCTGGAGAAGAAGTCACTCAACGCTCTTGCTGCCCAATTAAAGGGCAACCCCACAATGTCCTCGGAGGAATCCCAACTCAGCATGGGTTCACTCCAATGCCTCGGCGCACTCAATCGCCAACAACCCACACTCATCAAGAAATGACTCATGTATGTAAGCACGAAGATAAATAGCCAGTCCATTTGCGCGCTGCTAGACACGGGAGCGACGCACAACTTTGTGTCCATAGACGAGGCCAAACGCTTAGGCCTCAAGGCCACCAATGAAGGAGGTACAATGAAGGCAGTAAACTCACTCGTCAAGCCAATTGCGGGAATTGCACAAGGCATGCACTTAACACTCGGTCCGTGGAGTGGAAAGCTTGATTTCTCCATCGTACCCATGGATGACTTCAAGATAGTCCTTGGCATGGAATTCTTCGACCAAGTCCATGCCTTCCCGTTGCCCGCTACAAACTCCCTAAGCATTCTCGATGGGAGCAAAGCATGCATGGTGTCCACGGAGCGAGGTAAGTCCGAAGATAAGACACTCTCCGTCATGCAATTCAAAAGGGCTTTCAATAAAGACCCAAGCTTCTTGGTCTCCATTCGGGAACTAAACGAGGAAGGAAATAGCGGAACCTCTCCAAGCCAAGTCCCTCCGCAAATTCAAGGCATCCTCGATGAATACAAGGACGTAATACCTCCAGAACTTCCGAAGAAGCTCCTACTTCGACGAGAGGTAGATCATGTGATCGAGCTGGAACAAGGCGCGAAGCTACCAGCCTTGGCCACCTACCGCATGGCGCCACCCGAACTTGAAGAGTTGCGGAGACAACTCAAAGACTTGCTGGACGCAGGATACATTCGCCCCTCGAAGGCCCCATTCGGTGCACCGGTCCTCTTCTAAAAGAAAAAGGATGGATCGCTGCGGATGTGCATCGACTATAGAACGCTCAACAAGATCACCATCAAGAACAAGTATCTGATTCCATTGATCGCGGACTTGTTCGACCAGCTTGGCAAAGCGCGGTATTTCACCAAACTTGATTTGCACTCTGGGCACTACCAAGTGCGTATCGCCAAGGGAGATGAACCGAAGACAACGTGCACTACAAGGTACGAGTCTTTCGAATTCCTTGTGATGCCTTTTGGCTTTACTAATGCACCCGCCACATTTTGCACGCTCATGAACAAGGTGCTCCAACCATTCTTCGACCGTTTTGTGGTACTTGAGGACCATGCACAACACTTACGACAAGTCCTTCAAGTACTTCAAGACAACGAGCTCTTCCTCAAGTTAGAGAAATACTCGTTCGCATGACAAGAAGTGGAGTTCCTTGGCCACAAGATTGCGGGCGGAAAGATTATGATGGAGAATGCTAAGGTAAAGGCCATCCTCGAATGGGAACCTCCCTCGAAAGTGTCCGAGCTTCGCTCATTCCTTAGGTTGGTGAATTACTACCGCCACTTCATCAAGGGCTATTCAGCTAAGGCGGCACCCTTGACAGATATGCTCAAGAAAAACAGATCGTGGCATTGGTCCGAAGAGTGCCAACGCGCATTTGAAGAGTTGAAGAAGGCAATTTCGGAGGAACCCATCCTCGCACTTCCAGACCACACAAAGCCCTTCGAAGTCCAAACGGATGCCTCGGATTTCGTCATAGGAGGAGTCCTCATACAAGAAGGCCACCCTATAGCGTTCGAGAGTCGAAAGCGAAACGATACGGAGTGCGCTACACGGTACAAGAAAAGGAGATGACAGCCATCATCCATTGCCTAAGAGTGTGGCGACATTACTTACTTAGCTCACACTTCACAATTATGATGGACAATGTGGCGACAAGTTACTTCCAAACACAAAAGAAGTTGAGTCCGAAGCAAGTACGGTGGCAAGATTTCCTAGCGGAATTCGACTATCGGCTCGAGTACAAACCGAGGAAAGCCAATGTGGTTGCGGACATTCTAAACCGCAAGACAGAATTGGCACCACTTAGCATGAGCCAACCGAAGTCCAACCTTGTCTCATGCATCAAGGAAGGCCTCCAACAAGATCCGCTAGCAAATGATTTGTTGGAGAAAGTGCTCGAGGGAAAGACAAGGCGCTTTTGGCAAGAGGAATGCATCCTCCTCACCGAGGGAGATCAGCTGTTCGTGCCAAGGTGGGGAAACTTACGAAAGGAAGTCATCAAGGAGTGCCATGACTCCTAGTGGGCTGGTCACCCAGGAATCGAGCGCACCACCACACTAGTCCAAGCCTCGTATTTTTGGCCGCATATGAGGGACGACATCGAGGCATATGTGCGAACTTGTCTTGTGTGCCAACAAGACAAGGTGGATCATCAACTTCCAGTGGGATTATTGGAGCCGCTACCATTAGCAACAAGGTCATGGGAAAGTATCTCCATAGACTTCATCACATCACTGCCCAAGTCCGAAGGTTGCGGAAGCATCATGGTCATTGTCTAGCGATACAACAAGTATGCCACATTCATTGCCGCACCAGTCGATTGCAAAGCGGACGAGACAGCCCGCCTATTCGTCAAGCATATTATGAAGCTTTGGGGAGTTCCGAAGAGCATTGTGAGCGACCGAGATCCTCGGTTCACTGGACGCTTTTGGACAGAACTCTTCAAGATGTTGGAGACTGATCTCAAGTTCTCGACAAGCTTCCACCCACAAACGGATGGGCAAATCGAGCGCATTAATGGCCTCCTCGAGATGTACTTGAGGCATTATGTGAGCGCTCATCAGCGGGATTGGGCGAAGCTACTTGACATCGCCCAATTTTTTTATAACTTGCAGCGAAGTGAGGCTACGGGCAAGAGTCCATTCGAGATCATCATGGGATTCCAGCCAATGACCCCCAATGCCATAGCCTCGACTTATGGAAGGAAAAGCCCAGTGGCACATAAGCTCGCCCGCGAATGGCATGAGGAAACGGACATCACGCGAGCCTACCTCGACAAAACCATGAGGAAAATGAAGAAATGAGCGGATACAAAGAGACAGCATGTTGAGTACAAGGAAGATGATCAAGTCATGATCAAGTCATGATCAAGTCATGATCAAGCTCTTACCCCAACAATTCAAGACGTTGCGGAAAGTCCACAAGGGGTTAGTGAGGCACTACGAGGGACCCTTCCAAGTAGTTCGACGTGTAGACAACGTCTCGTATCAACTTCAACTACCGCCAAGACTCAAGATCCATCTGGTCTTCCATGTGAGTCTTCTCAAGCCATATCATGAAGACATAGGAGACCCAAGTCGCGGAGAATCGAGGCATGCGCCAATCGCCGTTGTCACCGGGTTCGACAAAGATGTGGACTACATCATTGCGGACCGAGTGGTTTTAAGAAGGGGCGTGCCAGCACATAGCGAGTACTTGGTGAAGTGGAACAACCTCCCCGAGAGCGAAGCCACGTGGGAACGTGAAGAGGATTTGTGACAATTCGCTGAGCACATCCAGAATTTCAAGCACGAGAGCGCGACGAGGACGCCGCGAGCTTAGGTGGGGGAGGATGTAGCGGACCGCTCAATTCGCTAGCCCAATTGCCCACAATTTCGGGCTAGAGACCCAACACAATGCTAAGAGTGCTAGCTTGGCCCAATTCCGGAACATTTTAGGCAACTCTAGCACATGTGAGCTTGTAAATACTCTAGAATTCTCCATAGAATTCTAGCACATATAAATAGCTAAGAAATAGTAGAATTCTCTAGAATCTCTAGAGCTTGACAAGCCTCCCCTATAAATATGGAATGACATTAGGCAATTGTATTCAACAAATTCTCAACAACAAGCATTGTAATCTCTCTTAGTGCAATACAAGTTTCTCATTTAGCTCCATTACTTTCTTCTCTAGTTCGAGAAGCTCTAGACTTACTTAGCAATATTCGGCAAAATTGTCTAAGTGCCGCACAAATTAGCTGTGCAAAATACTCATTCCGTGACAATAAATTTTCTCATCATTAGTTATCTCATGCCAACGGCCGATTACCGGCTAAGTCGGTTGTGGGTTATTCAAATCTGAAAATGGAAGAAACAAGTATGGGCTTGACCCATTTCGAAAGAGGCCCAAGCGCGAAAGGTAAACAACAAAGGAAAAAACCCGCGCGCCGGCATCATCTACAATCAAACGCGGCCACCAAGGAAGAAGACTTGAGTCTCAGACTCGGTATTCCCAGGTTCTATTTTCTCTCTGTCTTTTCCTTTATATCATTTTTTTTTCTTTTTTGATCTTTTGCTCCTTTTGTGTCATTTTTAATGCCACGGATAGGCTGCTAAAGCAACAGAGAAAAAGTAAAGACTCGGGATAATGGCTCTTCGTTTTGAGGTAAGGCATTGAATTTTTGTTGCTTTTGTTTTCTTTTGGTGAAGATTATTATATCTGCTTCACTCAGACGCAAGCACACTCACGTAATGCACAAGCTGAGAGTACTTTTATGGAAGCAGTGTGCAATATGGCATGGTGCCAAGTTTTGGCTATTGTAAATAATGAGAGAAAAATTGAACATATATGTTTTAAAATGTTAACATTTGGAGCTATTTTGATGTGGAAGTTCATTCTTGGAGCTTCTTTGTTAGCAACTTAGCATTGTATGAATTGTTTTATTTGTACATCCTGTTGTATGGAGCACTGCTTTCTGTAGTGTTTCCAGTGTTTAACTATTTGCTACTGATTCAGTGATTTATACATGTTTGTTACTTTTTAGGTTTTGGGGAGGTTTAATCGCGCCCGTGCAGCTCAATTGACACTTCCTCACTTTGTATGCCAGACACCTTTGTTTATGCCCGTGGGAACACAAGGTTAGAGTTTCATTTATTAAATTTATATTTAAGACAGCAGATTGCTGAGTAAGTTTCTCTTTAACCTTACATGTTCAAGCTCAAAGAAAAGAAGGCGTTTCCGGAATTAAAACAAAAAACACCTTTTTCACGAGACATTGTTCACATCATACTCCTTTCAATTGTTGATCACATTATTTGGCTTTCATTTAGATGTTTTCTGGATAAAATAATGCATTTTTATATGGATGCGGGTGCATATAGACGATTTACTTTCATATGTGTATCTAATCACATATTTTTATAAGGCAAGGTCGGTCTTCCTGATCACAGGGACAATAAAAGGTTTGACAACTGCTCAGCTCGAGGAGATCGGCTGTCAAATTATTCTTGGAAATACATATCATTTGGCACTCCGTCCTACTTCCGAACTTATTGACGAATTGGGTGGTCTACACAAATTTATGAACTGGCCCAGAGCACTGCTTACTGACTCTGGTGGCTTTCAGATGGTTATCTTAATATTCCATATATTGCTATAGTTTTATTCTTTTAGCAGTTGTATTCTTTGTTTGTTCCAGATTTTCTTCTTTAGCATAAAATTGGGCGTGTTTGGTTTATTTTTATTAGCATACATATCTCCTATGTTTATTTTGATTTGCTTAAGGTCTCCTGCATCACGAATCTATATGTAGCAGGAATTTTTGACACTCAGTGGCACTTTGCTTATATTTTTCAGGTCTCTCTTTTGCATTTAGCTGACATCACTGAAAAGGGAGTAACATTTCAGGTAATTATTATTTCTTTGGTTAATGAAATGAATTCAAAGCTTATGAAATTTGGTTCAGACTGTGATATTTTTCTCATGAGATTCAATGTTGAATTTGTTCAATCGCTATCTCAGAGAAAATTAAAATTATAGACTTAACTTATATGCTTAGGAGTCGATATGTGTTTGTGATTGTGGATGTGCATGCACAAGTCTTTGTCTGTGTTGCTAGTAAAAGGGAAGTGACTGATATTATTGCTTAATTCCCAAAAATTTTCTGTTGATCTCTCTTCTTGTTTCTTTCTTTGTGTCCCTGCAGCCGCCAGGCGGTGTTAGTTTAATTGGATGTTGACAGTTGTAAAACTACACTTTTAATTAACAAATTAAGACCATGTTCTATCTCAAATTCTTTTTAGTAATTGTTTCCAGATTTAGGAAACTTTTTTTTTTCCTATTATCACACCAATTTCTCTTTTTTTTAGTAATTGTTTCCAGATTTAGGAAACTTTTTTTTTTTCCTTTTATCACACCAATTTCTCTTTTTTTTAGCCTTTGTCCACTAGTAGTACAGTGTGCCTCACGTGAATGCCCATCTACTGTCCTATTTTGTATATTTGTGCTCTTCCTCTTAAGCTTATTCTGTTTCCTTGCTAAAATATTGAAATATGTTGCTATTTGCTTGTTGATTGCAATTCAGTCACCAGTTGATGGAAAGCCTATGCTCTTAACACCAGAGGAGTCAATTCAAATTCAAGTATGTGCATTCATTTTGTGCAAGTTTATTATTCTCTTGCCCTGCTATAATGTCTTGGGTTTCCCTGTTTGACATGTAATTTTCAGTAGTTATATGATCTTTTGAAAGCCTTATCATTTTGCATTGAGTACCCTTTTTTTGTTTAAACTGATGTATGGTCTCCCCAAGAATCTTATCATTTGAGGCAGTGCATTCTACAACTATCCTCCAATAAAAGATAGTAACAACGGCGATAACAATAACTATAAATACGTAAAATAATGCATACGGATGACCAGGTTCAACAGTATCCATGTGCTTTTTCAAATCTCATTGATTTTTCTACCTCTATAGGCAAAATATCCTTCAAGTTGAAGTATAGTGGTCACATTATATGCCTTATTTTAACAGAATTGAGTGCTTTTTTCTTTTATTAAGTGCCTTTTTTCTTTCGTCTTGCTAAAATAGCCTCTTCTACCTATCTTTTGCTGTATGGCACTGAGTAGGCACGAAGAGTCAGATGCAACAATAGGTGTCGCCAGATAAAAGAATAAATTATTGTACTTAATACATGTATCTTCTGGTCTGCTGATGATTCTGCAGAACAGAATTGGAGCAGATATAATTATGGCTCTTGATGATGTAGTGAGAACCACCATAACTGGTCCACGAATTGAGGAGGCTATGTATCGCACGCTTCGTTGGGTAGACAGATGTATAGCAGGCAATATATCTAATACTCAATGTCTCATGCTTTTCATTCTGATGAGTTTAAAATGCAAAAAAAAAACAAGTTATAAATTTACTAATGCGGCAGTGTCCTCGGTGCACTTGTTAGTCTGAGCCTGTTGACTTAGAGTTATTCTTAGCCTTAGTAGCTCAGGTTTAGTGTATCACGCTGTGTGAATTGACTAGTAAATGGGAATGATGCAGTATGCAATGCTTGATGCCATTTATTTAAAACTATTCATATGGCATGTGTCAACTGAACTATCTGCAATCATATCTCAGCATTAATGTTTTTGATCTAGTTACTTAGAACTTTTTGCTGTTTATCTTTTTTCCCTGGACAGCTAACAAAAGACCACACGAGCAGAACTTATTTGGTATTGTACAAGGAGGTTTAGATCCTGTGCTAAGGTGAATCTCAATTGAATTATCATTTTGCTAATTTTAATTTCCTGCACATGAATGCCTCTTTTTCATATTAATAGGCACCTCTGTTTACTGAAACCAGTTGTTTGTCACCATTCTTTTTTCATTTAATCAGGGATATATGTGTTAGAGGCTTGGTGGATCGAAATTTACCTGGGTATATATGCTTAACACTCACATACTTAATTTAAGTTTCTTATT
Organism: Citrus glauca; assembly: GCA_029633175.1. Lineage (NCBI taxonomy): Eukaryota > Viridiplantae > Streptophyta > Magnoliopsida > Sapindales > Rutaceae > Citrus > Citrus glauca. The sequence goes on from JAQOOD010000005.1 coordinate 32,904,160, forward strand.
TTTTGCCATATAAAATTTTAAAATATTGAAATTTTCTCAAGGTCATGAATAATTTTCCATCTTTTCCATTATTAGAGTTTGCGACATTTAATTTTCTTCAACCATTTTGTTTTGTTCTTTCCCTGCAATTTTCCTAATGGTTCATTCTTTCCCTTAATATGTGAGTTAACTGTGAAACTAGTTGCAGTTTCCAGTTTAAATCTCTTTTCATTTCATTTAAGATTAGATTGATTCTTATGGCTTTTGCTTTCAGAGATCAAGGAGTTGAATTGACCGACTTTACTTCTGTGACAGATATGCTATTGGTGGTCTTGCTGGCGGTGAAGATAAGGATTCTTTTTGGCGTGTTGTTGCTCAGTGTACTGCTGCACTGCCTGAAGATAAACCACGATATGTTATGGTACAAATGGCATATGTCATTTTTATCTCTGCATCCTTCAAACCACCTTATATAATGAATTGTGTGCTTCTTCTCTTTGATATTCCATATTATGATGTGCGCATGCACTATATTTCAGGGTGTTGGTTATCCGCTGGATATTGTAGTTTGCAGTGCTTTGGGTGCCGATATGTACGACTGTGTTTACCCCACTCGAACTGCTCGTTTTGGCACTGCTCTTGTACCTGAGGTGATAGATTCTGCTTTGAAATTATTTGAAAGCTTTTTGTTCACAATTGTTTGAACAAAACTTTTCTAAATTCTAACCTTTTCTAAAAAAGATCGTAATAATAAAATGAAAGAAAGAAAAGCACCTATGGTATTGTCATGCACAATGTAATTCACTTGGAACATCCAGGTTAATGTTTTGGCTTTAGCATTTGCTTGGTTTAAAGTAGAGACTGTTCAACATGTTAAACAAGAAATTGGATTTATGCATTTAATATAGCTGCGTGGTATCTTTGGGATTTTTTTAGAATTAGTTTATCTTTCTCCCAATTCTAATGACAAATGAAGTATTTTATAATGAATTTTGACAAAGCTACAGGATATGTTTCTACAAAATGATGAAATCTGCATATGAGGTTTACAGAACCTTACTACATGCACATGTGAATATTTGATCCTTTTTTTTTGAGGTTTTTTGGGGGGGGGGTGTTATGGAATGGAGGCATGATTGTGAAGTCTGATCACTGGAAAGAATCCCATATATTGCAACTTAATATTAGATACATATTGCAGGGAGTGCTAAAGCTCAAACACAATGCAATGGTTAATGATACTCGCCCTATTGATCCCAAGTGTGCTTGCATGGTATGCTTCTAACTGGAAGTTCCTTTGTCTTAGATATTAATCTATGATTTCTGTTGTATTCTATCTGTGCAGTATTCTGTTTGTCATTGTAGGTTTGTAAGAACTATACAAGGGCCTATATTCATTGTCTTGTTACGAAGGACGCTATGGGGTCCCAGCTTCTGTCGTATCATAATTTGTATTATATGCTGCAGGTTCAAACTATCTGATCTATAATGAGAATATTCTCCTAAACTTTGCTCTTGTTTTGTTTGTGATTAAAAGTTATTTCTCTTACGAATGCAGCTTAGCAGAAATCTACATTCATCAATAGTTGAAGGAAGGTTTCCAGAGTATGTTTGTGATCAGCTTTGTTCATATTACACCCCTCCACTGCCCTCCCCTAAGCTGTTTTCCCTCTCTCTTATTTTTTTTTTTTTTTTGGAATGAAGAACTTATGGCTGATCAAGATGTTACATAATTCCTGACTCAAATCTATGTGCTGGCAGGAATTCTAATGTTGTTCGCTTTCTTTGGCAGGTTTGTTTGCGATTTTCTGCAGAAAATGGTAATTTCTAGCATTTAAATTGGCTTTTGAATCTCACCTAACATTAAAGAGAAATAGTATTGAGCTATCACATGGTGAATATTAACTAAGCTGTTGAAACTTATGATGGCTTTATTGTCTTGTAGTTTCCCAAGGGTGATGTCCCTGAATGGGTCTGCAATGCCATGGATGTTGCCGGAATTGACATCTCTTCCTGTTGTTCATCCTAGGATTAGAGTTAGAAATACACACTTAACAAATTATTGAGGTTGGAACTTACATATCCACTGCAAAGATTAAACTGAAGAATTCTAATTTACAGGTAACAACAGGGTGGCATAAATTTTGTATCTCATATGCCTCCTCCTTAGAAATTATATATCCCATCAGAAAATCTCTTTTTGTTTCCCTTATCTCAGTTGTGTACAATAGTTTCCCAACCCCCCCCCCCCCTCCCCAAAACAAAACAATTTATTTTTGTGCAATTTACTGGAAAAATTTTGGTGTTACTTCTACTCAAATCATTAATGAAATTCTTCTACTGATAATTTCATTTGTTCACACATGTTCTTCAGTATGTCATAAGTCAATAACAGTGATTTTATTGCCCATCTTATTTAGCCTCCATGTCTGAATCTTAAATTATTTCTTTAGTAATGCCCAACCCCCCCCCCCCCCCCTTCCCAAAACAAAACAATTTATTTTTGTGCAATTTACTGGAAAAATTTTGGTGTTACTTCTACTCAAATCATTAATGAAATTCTTCTACTGATAATTTCATTTGTTCACACCTTTTATGTTCTTCAGTTTGTCATAAGTCAATAGCAGTGATTTTATTGCCCATCCTATTTAGCCTCCATGTCTGAATCTTAAATTATTTCTTTAGTAATGTTGCTTTTATGATGGTACTCACAACTATACTTTGGCAAAGCTAACGCCTTTTAGGAAGCCATTTATCATGCATGATTCGTGGAACTAACAGTGAAAGCGAAGAATCTGCAAAAGTAAAACAAGTTGATGACAGGTGAAAAAAGGGAAAAAAAATTCTTGCTTTGCTCTATTGATCATTGTAGCTTTTGTTATAGGCTGTAACCCGTTACGGTAAGGATAAACAGCTTTTTGTTGCATCTGCCTAACTTTTCTGGATCGGCTGTGGAAATTTAGTACCTGTAGCCAACTAACTACAAAGTGCCATAATTGAGGGTGATTTCTGCAGAATCTGGAGCACTTTTTCCACTTAGACAGCAAAAGTCGACTAAGTCATCAGATTTAGGCAATGTGAAATGTGCGTTTATATTCCACATTGTCAATACACACGTTCGCTGAACAGTAACCAATCTTTTGAAACATCAAATATGTTCACACAATCCCACCAAACTCGAAAGTGCCCATACTTACTGTATTTGACAAGCTTGTAGAGCACAATAAAGTCAAGAGATACCCATTTCCCTTTACTTTCCAACCTATCCTCGATATTGCCTTCAAAAATAGAAAAAGAAATATGAAAGCTTAAAGTAATGTTGCTTTCTCTTGGGAGAACCCTCAATAGCCTAGCGGTGAATCACTTTTCTTCTTACTAGAAAGAAATTTGAGTCCTTCCATTTGAATTCGTATGGATGTAAATGTGTCACGTTTAGGGTTTGTTTGGCATGCGGTCTGTATTGCATTATTTTTTGAGCACAATGGTGTAGATAAATTGGAAACCTTTTGGAGCCAAAATGAGACTTACGCTTCCCTCGGCTCTCACCTCGTCTGTATTCTTTTTCTTTGGCAAAAAAAAAAATTATTTATTTAATGTATTTTAACAGTTTTAACTGATAACAATTATTTATCACCGGTAAACGATTATTGCCGCCAGCAATGCATCACTAACCACCATCGTCTGTCATCATCAAAATTTTTCCAGCATCTTTTGACGTCAAGTTTAGTGCCGTTAGATTTTCTCGGCGTCTACACAATGATACTAATATCACTGGCATTGGAACTTCCTTCCGTCGTAGATTTATAGATGAAATTTTAAATGCATGTATATGCTGAAGCAGAGCTCCATTTCTGACGTTATTAATACAATTAACTAAAGATCAAGAAGAGGTTTCCAATGATACCAAATTTAACTTAAACGGCAGTTCATAATTTCCTATAGTGGTTGGCAGTGGCCTGTAGTGGCTACCTGTGGTTATTTAATTCTTTTGATAAATGAAAAGATAATAGTTTAATATTAGTAATAATACATTAGAATCTAATCCAGTTCAATGAGGCGCACCAAATGCACCCTTACAGTATAGACGTTTGGTCTTCTCTTCCCCATTGCTCGAAGCTCTCTTGCCCCAAAGTCACAAGGACAGTTCCCCCACCAACTCAACTCAGAATCCTTCTTTATTTTGACCCTTATCTTTCTTTCCCATTTGCATTAGTGTCCCCGAGGCGCAAGTAAACAAAGCACCCATCACTTTCCTTGCACAAAACGGAAACTTAATAGACGTTACAAGCAATTTAGTGTATTTTTTATCCGTCAATATTTCGAACACGCAACTAAAATTTGTCGATACCCTTTGACAAAAATTGGACAACAAGCTCCTAACGAAAGTCATGTGATGATATTGCCATATATTGATATGGGTTGCTGCTCTCTGGTGTGATCTCCCTTTTGGGATTTGGAGGGCACCCAGTTGTGGGCATGCCTTTCCTTGTGAAGTTAAAAACGAATGGACGTATACCTACAAAAAGCTACGTGCATAATTGTTTGTTATCTAGTTATGCTTTAGATATCAAAGGTCGACGAGATTATGAGGACCCAAAACCCAAAACACGTATCCCCATCAACGTCATGCATTGAATAAATTGAACATCTACTATCGTTGCTGTGGAAGAAATTGGATGGCTGGCTTTCACTGGTGAGATTGACCGCCGACATGTTTGAGTGCTGCCACAGTCTCAAAATAGTGACCCATTTGTTATTTGCTCTCAAATCAAAGGTCGGCACAAAGAAGCAATTGCCATTGTCATTTTTTTTTCCTAGATAATAAAATAAACGTTCCAAATCCAAATTTAAATTTAAACATACTTTATGTTTGGATCATTAGCCGTTCAATAAAAGCACGTGATTGATAAACTCTCCGGATCAAGTCGTGTATAGTGCACTGGCTTTCCAAAAAAATTGAAAGGCGTGACAAAAGATTTAAGTATTCTCACAAACCCAAATATAATCGTATATATCATAGCCTGACAAGTAAAAAGTGATTGTTTATCAAACATCTTGTAACGAATTTGTCATTGACAATTTCTATCATTCTCTTAAAAAATTCTAGTGATCATGTCATTTTTCTTTTGTGCTGCATGGGATGAATCATCTTTAAAAAGTTGCGATATATGAAGGGGCGCATTTTTCACATGATTCACGAGGCCCTTTTTCCACCGAATTCTTTGATGTTAGCAAACCTGATTAAAATATGCAATAAAATAAATTGAAGGATCTTACAATCATTATGTTTCGAAAGTGGGGCTCTGTACTTCTTCTGTCGAAGGTGAATGGAGGCGACGTAATAAATTGAATGTACTCACTATTCGATTTCTTATGGTTTCTTTCTGCAATCACCATCTTTCTAATTTAATGCTGAGCTAACCTAATAAATTGTGAAAAGTCCCAAAAAGAAGGTTTTATTTTCCCGGAAAATTCTGACAAGGCAGGTGAGGATTTTACAACCACGTATAGACGTGCTTTGAAGTTTCTCCCAATCATTACGGGATAATTGTTTAATGTTAGATAATTTATATCACACTTGACTATTGTCTACATATATATATGGAGATCATTATACTATTCAAAAGTCAACTGTTGAAAATTTATTTGCGGGTTGAACTTTTTTGAGTTCCATTCTCACTATTCCCCTTTCAATGTTTCATATCCTCTTACAACTCATTTTTAGTTGCAAATGTTCTTAAAATTAGAGAGTTTACCAAGGTGTATCCATTTCTTGAATTCTTTTATCTACTCGCATGATGATTCATTTCTTTTAAATTGTTAAATGGCCTTTAAATTGTTTTCCAAAAGAGAAAGTTTCTTCAACCTCTATGCTGCCTTAGTATACGATTGAGTACTAGTGTAGAAAATAAGTGGAACGACTGTCGTTGAACCATTCAATAAACTCATGCCATGCGTTTTAGTTTTTTTTTCCTTCAAGAGATATCATTACATTTTTAATGAATATCAACATGAAGGTATCTCTTACGAGATTTTATTGTATACACTCCTAAATGATGTTATATAGTCTCTTGGTTAAATGTTTCTCATTTGAGGAAAATCTTGAGTATTTATAATGTATTTCTATCATCCCTTAAATTCTTATATTTTGTAGGTTTATCTTTACTTAATTCATTGAAAAATACACATGTCAACAGTCTAAACAACTGGGAAGAATTTAGGATAAAAAATTTTCTCTTAATATGAACAATTACAAATATATGAATGGTAATTATTGAATAAAAATACTTGTATCAAAAGATTTTTTTTTCTGTCTGACTATATTAAAACCACACTAAAATAGAGTACTTTTTCACCACAATCAAATTATTAAAATTATAATAATTTTGTATTTTTTATCACTTTACGTATATCTTTATCATTTGTTTCCTACCTAAAATCAGTACGAATATCCTTTTTCAAAACTGAGAAGATAAGCTGAGCGTTCCAATTCCAAAAACTTGACTTTGCGTTGCGTCACATTTTTAATCGCCTGGCCTTGACAGTTCTCATAGAGTTGGCGCGTTTATAAATGACTGCTCTTGCTTATCGGTAACGAAGTTCACTGTGTGAGATTCTTTCCCTACTCTGCATCTTTTCCTCTTATAAATTGATTCAAAGAAAAAATCCTTAGAAGGGATTTTGGTTACATGGATTTGGATGTTGAGCTTATTAAGGAAAGCTCAAAAGCATAAACAAAACAACTCTTTTACAGCATTTTTATTTCTGGGTTATCTTTTAAACTCTTGCAATTCTATTCCAGTAAACCTAAAAAGCTCTGCTTAGTGTCTTAGCTTTAAGCATGAAGCGTTTCAGCTCTTCAGATTCCTTTGATGCTCTGATCACTGTCTATAAATCTGCAGGTAAGCACAATTCAACTACAGATTTATCCTGAAGTTAAGTATTTTTGTTTATGGGTTCTGAGACTGTTGATCATTTTCATGAAGACAAGACGAGTACAAAGAGAAAGCAAATTTACGGTAGAGAGTTTCAGGCCATGATGGATTGCTTAGAAGAAGAAGAAGATTGCAGAGAGGAAGCAAGCCAAGCTACAGAAAAGAAACGTCGATTAACTGTGGATCAAGTTAAGGCCTTGGAAAAGAATTTTGAGGTCGATAACAAGCTAGAGCCTGATAGGAAAGTTAAATTAGCTGAAGAATTGGGACTGCAACCGCGACAAATTTCTGTTTGGTTCCAAAACCGGCGCGCTCGTTTGAAGAGCAAAGAATTGGAGAGAGACTATGGCCTTCTCAAAGCTAACTATGATGCTTTAAGGCTTGACTACAATAATCTTCAACAAGAAAATGAAGCCCTTACTGCTGAGGTACTATACTGTTATGTTAACTTATGTGACAAGAAGTTAACAGCATTAATTGATTTCAAATTCATCAAATTATATATCATTGGGTGTTTGATTTGCAGTTAAGGGAATTGAAAGCTAAGCTTTGCCAAGAAAATGAAGAGACTAGTCTTGCTGTTGAGGCAGAGGCCCCTGTTTCCGAACAGAGCAAAAACCACGTTTCAAGTGAAAATGCAAATGCTCAGCTATTGACATCACCACCTTCTTTTTCTTCTCTTTTCACTGGCTCTTCTTCCTCTTCGCATCCATCAATGAACTGGGTTCAGTTTTCTGATTCGAGAACAATATTGAGTAATGTCTATCAGCAGCCTCAACTTGTGAAAGTTGAAGAGCAAAGCCTGTTGTTTAATCCCGAGGATCCATGCAATATCTTTTCAGTTGATCAAGCTCCTACTCTTCAGTGGTACTTCACTGGGCACTGAAACTACTGAACTTTCAAGTTCTTCAAAAGGAATAATTTAGTTTCAAGTTTTGTAATTTGGGCTTTTTAAGTTAGTTTTTCTCGACAATGGGCAATGGCAAAAGAGTGTTCTTCGTTATCACTAGTTATTAGTGAACTTATTGTAAAAACTACCATTACTTGCAGCTAATACCAAGGAAGCTGGCATGTAATGTCTCTTCTTGGAGTGAGTAAGAATTGCTACACCTATATGCTAAGTGAACTGACATTTTAACACTTTGGATGATTTGATCTCATAATTAATTTTAATCTCTCATTCAAACGTTAATGTTATAAAATTATAGACCTTTACATGGTTGTAGGCCACCAAAACGACATTGAAATGTTCAAAGTCGTGTGGATGCCTGAATTGAAGAATAATTCCAGCACGAGGGAAGGGGTGCATACATCGAGAGTACCTAAGACTTTTCCTTAATAACACGGGTTACAATTTGCCTTTTCTTTGCAGAATATCAATGCCTTTAAAAGAATGATACTGAAAGAATGGGATTGGCAAAAACTGCTTTTCCATTTGAGTTCAGAAATATTCGGTCGTGATTTATGTGCACCTATCAACCCATGTGGTTAGTAAAAAGCAGAAACTGAATGGCAAGGCTACATAACTGGCCAAATAAATTTGCCAGACTACGTAAACAATTAAAGATCTTTTAGTGGCACCACTCTCTCAATTCACGTGTCTATCTAGGTGCGCCTAATATAAGACATCACTGTCCATCAGAAGCTTTATCTTTTCATTGCCCTACAGTGGTTGAACTTTAATGTGTTTCTGGGCACATTTTCACTTCGTGAAAAAAATCAGCGACCATATGCACACAAACGCTGTTACGAGATTGTAAAAAAGTCAAGTTAGGCCCACCATGTAAGCATATTATAAGGCTTTGTTTATTTTCCGCCGTTCAAATTTTCTCCCAACAACTAAACGAGCCGTGACGCACCGACTTTCAATTAACAGCCAAGACTCTCTCAATTCATAACTAGAACTGCAATTTAAAATTCACAAGCACCACACAATACTGAACGAAACGTCGAAACCTTGGCATCGAAATCAAACAACCAGCGATCAGGTGGTAAAGCTGGAAGCTGAACTGCGGGTTAACATTGTCGATTAACAATGTGATCAGACTTCGGTGTCCTGAGTCGAGAATAAGTGGATGCGAAGAGGAGGCAAGTCCCTTTCAAGATTTCATAATTATCTGGTGGGGAAAGAGACAGAGCAAAAGCTGCAGAGACTCTTAGCTCATTTTCCAAAGTCTTATGCCGTGTCAGAAGTGGGACCCACCTGTCATCAATCTTTGACTCTTTTACTGCCCTAAAGGGAATCTAGGCATAGCTATCCTTTTCCTTTTGCGTAAAAATGACGTTTGCTTTTTGTTTATGTGGGGTGAAAACCCCACAAAAACCTATCAAATCCCTCTCAAATCACGAACTCGTTTCTTTCATCAATCATCAATCCTTTGTTTATGTGAAAGCTCCAAAAGCACGGCACCAATGCACCAATTAATGCGTTTGCATGCGACAAGCGCTCGTTCATCCGGATCATAAATTCAGTCCTATGTTATACGAGATGAATGGTTCGGATTAGAGGGTATCATATTGCTGCTTCAATGTTGAATTTGTAATAGGATCTCTTAGATTCGTGATCTAAAAGAAGAAACTTGATAGTTGATTCTGTTAGGTTAAAATGACAGCATAAAACGAAATTTGTTTCAACCCACATAAAAATATTCAAACTCTCTTTGAGATGACACGATGAAACTATTATTGTTATTTGAACATATGACAAGTGGCAATCATCAAATTTATTCTTCTAATTCTAAGAACCATTTTCTTTTTTTTCTTTTTTTTTGGGGTTTAACTTCTTGTTTGGGCTAACGAGTGGGTCTTTTAGTGACACAAGAAAGCTATCATTTCTTGTCGATTTGTTGTTATAATGCTGATAATGGTGCTAATATTGATGGTGCTACAGTAGAGATGTGACCTCACTAGAAATGATTTGAAAATTGTTGCGAGGCTGTTCCTGACCAGGCAACATTAATCAACATCAATCGTTCGTCATTCAATTATTTTTTAAAAAACATTTTTTTTTAAGGAACGATTATGGAATCCTGAAAAAACTTCTTCAGCACACTATTTTCAATAAAATTTTATATTAACAAAATGAGTCTTGTTAAGTTACATTTCAAATAACTTACACTTTATGTAAAAATCAACGAGTCTCACCGTCTATGTCATTAATTTTTGTATTATTTTACATAAGCTGTAAGTTACTTGAAATATAAATTAACAAAATCCTAATAAAATATCACTAATCTATGTTATGATCAAAGAACGATTATTTAAAAAAAGAAAAGTAGGAAGAATTATGTTTAAGAGTATTGATATTTGAATATTCTAAAAATGCTACCAAAATAAAATAAATAAATTATGTTTATAATACAGTATTATAGAACGCAAAATAACAATACTATATTTTTATCATTAAAATATTTTATTGGTGATTAAATATCATTTTTCTAACATTTGAACAAAATTTTAGAATTAGAGAATCTCTAACACGTGTATGTAATATGGGCTTCAATGTAAATGGGGACTCCTTAAAAAAAAAAACCCAGAGAGCTTCTATAGAACCCCCCCATTTTATCTCTTTACTTCTATCTCAACTTGGGCTAAGAAGGCCTACTGAGTTTTTGGGCATTTATGTTTGGGTTCATAAAAATTATTTGCGTTTATTATGAAGAAATGCTTTTAACATGAATTGAGGTATTGGGTCCTCAGAGTTTCCAGTGAATCGGCTGAAAGTCGAATATACGTAGACACAGAGCCAAACCATATTGCATGAAAGATATCAAGTACGTGATTTGAGCATATGAATATAGATAGCTACGTTGTTTATGAATCAACTAATCAATTGATTGCAGGTGGGAATGTCGTGATGCAAGAGAAGCTGCTAAACTATGCCGTTCCTGATCTGACTCACTTCAAGGTTGTACTATTTTTTTATTTTTCCATTTTTCTAGTTTTTCTTTTTCAGTTCTTTTTGTCATTCTGTTTCTTCAAATTTTCATTTGACTCAGGTTCCAACACTTTTGTTAGCCGGAAATTTACAAGTATAGTTTAAGAAGTTTGTGAGATATAGTTAAAATTGGAGACATTGAAGTAACCAACCAACGAGTTGCGCTCATTCACATTAAGAGGTGAACCGATTGAGAAAAAGTTTCAATTCCTTGCTAACATATCCGGGTTAAGGATTTTCTGCCTACCCACCTTCCCCAGCCAATAAGAATTTCAAAGCGTTTATGAATCCCCATTGTTGTTTTAAACAGTTGCCAAGATGTATGTGTCTTTTCACGCGTGGTATGTTGGTCGCCTGTTTTTCGCTCCAGAGAGGGAGAAATGCTTCGCAAAGACAGTGTAAACTCTTTTACTAGTTCATCTTTAATTCTTGAGGAAAGGATTTTGTAAAATGCCTAAAGACAAAAGTATCTCAGTGCCCGAGAGAATTCAAAGCAGCTGAGGCTGCTGAATCGACAAAACAGTTACAGAAAGAGAGATGGGTACGTGATCTTTGTCCAACTGCTGCTCTCATCTGCAAGGTATTGAAAGTTGGGAGTGGTCTTGCAATGTAAAAGTAGATGAGAGATTCAGTATCATTAGTTTCAATACAATTTTTTTTTTCTTGTTCTGCAAACTTGAACAATTATCAGTCGCTAATTCGAAGTGTTTGGGGGTATTCTAACGAAACCCGAAAATACGAGGAGGATTATACGAGCAGGAAGCTGGAAGTAGGGCTCGCTTGGGCAAAGATGAGCAGAGGACACACGCAACCACCTACCACCGCAGTCGGGAAGATACACGCAACCACCTACCACCGCAGTCATGAAGATACACACAATCACCTACTACCGCAGCAACCGGGTTACACGCAACCACCTACCGCAGCAGTGGTGAAGTCACACGCAACCGCCTGTCATGGAGAAGAGGAAAGATCCTCGGGAGGCCTATAAAAAGGCAGCCCGCGAAGGTAAAAGGAGGACTTTTGATCACTCTAAGGGAGTTAAAAAGCAAATAATCCAGAACCGATAAAAAACCTAAGGCCAAGAGATTTACGGCCAATCTTTCCCAAAACCTTCTTATCTGACTTGAGCGTCGGAGGGTTTACGCCGGGAAAACACCCGGCGCACTCTGACTTGTTCTGTGAGTGCAGGAAACCCATAAAAGCAACTGGGCAAGGAGAAATTCTGGTCGACATAAAGTTGAACGAGCAGGAAGCCTGGTTTCAGAAGAGCACGACCAGAATTCTGCATCAACATTTTGGCGCCGTCTGTGGGGACTGATACAAAAAGCCAACCTTTTGTCTCTAATCATGCACAAATCGCAGCAAGCTCTCTTTTATTTCTGGATTCACATGAAAAAGAAATGAATCGAATCAGTAAAAATTAAACCAATGTTGACATTCATGAGCTCGAGATCGGTGTCAAAGGATATTTGTTAAAAGTGGTGATACAAGATCACGCCCAACAAATGCTCGACGAAGCTGAGAGAATCGGAAAAGTTTCGCAGCCTCAAATTCTAAGGAACATGCTCAGGAATCTGCAGAAGAACATTCATAATGGTGATTGGATTGGAAAGAAAAGGCAGCAATTGGAATTGAAGGGAGTGACGCTCGAAAGAACACTGTCTAGGAGCCAAAGACTAAATTCCAGGTTCTGATTATGTTTATTCAAATATACTCATCAAACTAATTGAGAGCATGAATTAATTTTTAATCATAGCTCTATTATACCTTTGTATGAGAGAATATTAGAAATTGCGCATATATAGCTGTCTATAAATAATAGTTGTCATCCACATTGCACAAATTCTCATAATCGTTAATAAGTGTTGGAAGAAGTATAATTAGCATAATCTAGATGAGGCCGAGTATTGGTAATTTGGCTAACTTTAATAATTGTTTTAAAACAAAACAAACGTGTATTGATGATGAGAATTGATAGGCATAGTCCTAAGCTTTAAGATTTTACTAAGGCATGCAAAGGCTCACCAAGTCTCAAAGCCTGTCTATGACGAGACCAGAAGCCAAGCGTGCCAGGATCTGCTCGACCGAGCGAAGGCGAGCAGAATCCTATGCTTCAAGAATTTTCTAAGGCGTGTAAAGGCTCACGTCTCAAAGCCTGTCGTATGGCGAGACCGAAGCCAAGCATGCCCGGATCTGCTCGACCGAGCGAAGGCGAGCAGAATCCTATGCTTCAAGAATTTTCTAAGGCGTGTAAAGGCTCATGTCTCAAAGCCTGTCGTATGGCGAGACCGAAGCCAAGCATGCCCGGATCTGTTCAACCGAGCGAAGGCGAGCAGAATCCTATGCTTCAAGAATTTTCTAAGGCGTGTAAAGGCTCACGTCTCAAAGCCTGTTTTATGGCGAGACCGAAGCCAAGCTTCCCAGGATCTGCTCGACCGAGCGAAGGCGAGCAGAATCCTATGCTTCAAGAATTTTCTAAGGCGTGTAAAGGCTCACGTCTCAAAGCCTGTCGTATGGCGAGACCGAAGCCAAGCATGCCCGGATCTGCTCGACCGAGCGAAGGCGAGCAGAATCCTATGCTTCAAGAATTTTCTAAGGCGTGTAAAGGCTCATGTCTCAAAGCCTGTCGTATGGCGAGACCGAAGCCAAGCATGCCCGGATCTGCTCGACCGAGCGAAGGCGAGCAGAATCCTATGCTTCAAGAATTTTCTAAGGCGTGTAAAGGCTCACGTCTCAAAGCCTGTTTTATGGCGAGCCCGGATCTGCTCGACCGAGCGAAGGCGAGCAGAATCCTATGCTTCAAGAATTTTCTAAGGCGTGTAAAGGCTCACGTCTCAAAGCCTGTCGTATGGCGAGACCGAAGCCAAGCATGCCCGGATCTGCTCGACTGAGCGAAGGCGAGCAGAATCCTATGCTTCAAGAATTTTCTAAGGCGTATAAAGGCTCACGTCTCAAAGCCTGTTTTATGGCGAGACCGAAGCCAAGCATGCCCGGATTTGCTCGACCGAGCGAAGGCGAGCAGAATCCTATGCTTCAAGAATTTTCTAAGGCGTGTAAAGGCTCACGTCTCAAAGCCTGTTTTATGGCGAGACCGAAGCCAAGCATGCCCGGATCTGCTCGACCGAGCGAAGGCGAGCAGAATCCTATGCTTCAAGAATTTTCTAAGGCGTGTAAAGGCTCACGTCTCAAAGCCTGTCATATGGCGAGACCGAAGCCAAGCATGCCCGGATCTGCTCGACCGAGCGAATGCGAGCAGAATCCTATGCTTCAAGAATTTTCTAACGCGTGTAAAGGCTCACGTCTCAAAGCCTGTCGTATGGCGAGACCGAAGCCAAGCATGCCCAGATCTGCTCGACCGAGCGAAGGCGAGCAGAATCCTATGCTTCAAGAATTTTCTAAGGCATGTAAAGGCTCACGTCTCAAAGCCTGTTTTATGGCAAGGCCGAAGCCAAGCATGCCAGGATCTGCTCGACCAAGAGAAGGCGAGCAGAATCCTATGCTTCAAGAATTTTCTAAGGCGTGTAAAGGCTCACGCCTCAAAGCCTGTTTTATGGCAAGGCCGAAGCCAAGCATACCAGGATCTGCTCGACCAAGAGAAGGCGAGCAGAATCCAAAATTTAGGAAAATTCGCTAAGGCGTGTAAAGGCTCACGTCTCAAAGACTGTTTTATGGCAAGGCCGAAGCCAAGTATGCCAGGATCTGCTCGACCAAGAGAAGGCGAGCAGAATCCAAAATAAGGGAAACCGTCTGGGCTGTCAGCACTTAAATGGGCCCGAATTCCGAGGGCTTGCGACTCTTGGTTTGAAATTCAAACGGAAGGCTCGAATTCCGCCACGTCGCTTCACCCGCGATTAAATGCGACACGACTCTTGGCAGCTTTTCCCACCCAACGTAAGCCGCGACTGCTGAGTTTCTACTGTCGGTTCACTTCGTTACCCAACACCAGAAACTGGGGGACATGTGTTTGGGGGTATTCTAACGAAACCCGAAAATACGAGGAGGATTATACGAGCAGGAAGCTGGAAGTAGGGCTCGCTTGGGCAAAGATGAGCAGAGGACACACGCAACCACCTACCACCGCAGTCGGGAAGATACACGCAACCACCTACCACCGCAGTCATGAAGATACACACAATCACCTACTACCGCAGCAACCGGGTTACACGCAACCACCTGCCGCAGCAGTGATGAAGTCACACGCAACCGCCTGTCATGGAGAAGAGGAAAGATCCTCGGGAGGCCTATAAAAAGGCAGCCCGCGAAGGTAAAAGGGTTGGACTTTTGATCACTCTAAGGGAGTTAAAAAGCAAATAATCCAGAACCGATAAAAAACCTAAGGCCAAGAGATTTACGGTCAATCTTTCCCAAAACCTTCTTATCTGACTTGAGCGTCGGAGGGTTTACGCCGGGAAAACACCCGGCGCACTCTGACTTGTTCTGTGAGTGCAGGAAACCCATAAAAGCAACTGGGCGAGGAGAAATTCTGGTCGACATAAAGTTGAACGAGCAGGAAGCCTGGTCTCAGAAGAGCACGACCAGAATTCTGCATCAACACGAAGTATGCGTGTTTCTTATGAATGTACAATGATTGGTAATTGATACGGCACAAGAGCTCGCATTTTTCTGCCTCACCCTCAGGTTCAACATTGATGTTCCACATTCAGGAATCACTTATAGCTTGTTTATTTTTTTTCACTTTCTATGCTAATGAGTGAGCAATAGGTGTTTGGTTACAAAGTCATTCCTGGCCCGACAGACAAAGGCTTCATTAGTCATTAGTCATTACAGATGGGCACAGATGGGGTGTCGGCATTCTGTGGCTGGAAGCTGGAAGGAACTCAAAGACTACTATAAACTGTCAAGTTTCCGCGTTTTAATAAATCTCTGTCCAAATTTAGCAGGACTGCCGGTGCTTGTTTCTACCAAGTACCAACCTTCAGTTATGGCTTTCACTATAGATTCTACTTTTGTTACCCAACTCTTCTTTTGCTCTATCGTTACAAGCTTGTGATAAAATATGTTGCTTATTTTATGTCGGTTTCAATTCCATTTGGAGCTAAAATGTGCCCCCTTGAAGTATTGAACAGATGCGGCGGTGCTCTCCCTGGGGGCCAGGAAAAATAAGCATTTTGCTCAGAAGATTTGGTTTCGGTTGTAAATAAATTAATCCAGAAGGTAGACAAGACCAATCAATGCTAAGTCAAAGTGTTTTTATCAAATATGCAGTAAACAATAACCCAATGTGAAAGTTGTGTGTTATGAGACCATAATTAATGGCGGTGCTCAAATGGTATTGAATTCGCACATGTTAATTGTGTATATTTTTTTAATGTATTAGATAAAATAGCGATATTAATGCATTTTACAAGTGTCACTTTTATCTTCAGTTCTTCACATTTAATATTGTTTTATTTTGCATTACCATCAGTTTCTTATACACTTATATTTTTAAAAACGATTGATTTCAATATATAATAATATTAATTTATTAAAATCTAAATACATATGCTAATAGCACAGCTATGAGGTTTATTAATTTATTAACAATTTGTTAGTCCCATACAAAAAAAAACTTGTTAATATATATTTTTAAAGTTCTGAAAATGCTTCATTTAAATTGGCTGGTTTAGTTCAGATAAACTGAATTTAATCAATTTCAATAATTTTAACAAATGACATTATTTATTTCCAAATTGATTTGATTTATGACTTCTTTAAGGAGGAAAGAGGACGGTTGATTTATGACTCTAATTGGAATAAAGCAACACGTGCATTCAGAACGTGCTCAACGCCTACATAAATCTCCAATTTGAGTTTCGCTTCATTTCATTTTACCAATCCTTTTTCTTTTAAAATTTTTCTTTAATGTTTCCTAAACAAGAAATCCAACAAGCTGGGCCTGGGGGCGTCATGTAATTTTGTTTCACTCCGAAATTGGGTAAACCCACCGGCCACCCCCATTTCAAAAGAATAATGATAAAGAATTCATTTAATTTTTAATAATTTCAAATAAAGAAAAATTTGAACAATCGACCAATTTTTTTATGGTGACAATTAACTAATTAAATCCTCATCAATTGTTTAAACTTCTGATACAAAAACACATTATTTAGACAATTTAGTCCCTTTATGTTGTAAGGATGGAATTATAATGTTAACAATATTTGTGATCAACAATGGTTAAAAGACTAAGGGCATCGCCAATGCTTAAGACCATTTTGGTGTAACACCAATATAAAAAATATACATTTTTCACATCAAATTATTATTTCATCTCCAACACATTTACACCAAATTTTACATAAAAAAGAATATTCTTCTTTTTATTCTTTTAATTCTCAAGAATTAATTCAATTAACACAATAAATATTACTATTAATATAGATAATTAAGTAATAAGTAATTTTATATCGATTAACAAAAAATATAAAAAATTAGTAAATTTTCAGTTAATTAACTATATTAGTACATTATGAAAATTAAACATTACATTAATATGGAAAAATACAATAACAATAATAATACTCTAGTTATTTGAATTACTAAATTCATCATATAAATGATCAATTAGTGCATTTCGGAATGCAATGTGAGCTTTTTTATCCTTGATTTGTTTATGTTGAGCAAAAAATTCTTGAAATCTAGTATTCTCATCTACCCTCGTATCAACGGTTGGTATTGGTGCTTGCATCCAATCATTAGTTGTTGCATTAACATCACGTTCATCTTCGATTATCATATTGTGCATAATAATGCAAGAGGTCATTATCATGTAACACATGTTTGTTCCAAAAATGTCATGGTTCAGCAACAATTGCAAAACACGATTGAATGACTCCAAATGCACGTTTTACGTCTTTCCGACATTCTTCTTGTTTCATGGCAAATAATTTCTTTTTAGGACAACGTGGATTAAGAATAGACCATTTTGGGTAGATACCATCAACTAAATAATAACTCATATTATATTTGTTCCCTTTAATGACATAATGAGCAGGAGGAGCAATACCTGAAGCAAGGTTGGCAAAAAGATGGGATGCCTCCGACACATTAATATCATTATTTGAACTAGGCAAGCCAAAATGCGAATGCCATATCCAAATATCATAATCAGCTACAACCTCAAGAATAATAGTTGGGTTTCCACTACGACCAGCATATTGCCCGGCCCAAGTTGTTGGATAGTTTTTCCACTTCCAGTGCTTGCAATATAGGCTGTCTAACATTCCTGGAAAACCATGCTCTTTACCAACATGGAGTAGCCTAGCGACGTTATTAGCGTTGGATGATCTAAGATATTACTCTACAAAAACTTCCACAATTGCACGACAGAATCTCTTCAAATTTTCAATTGTTGTAAACTCTCTAATTTTAATATACTCATCAGTAGCATCTGTTGGCATGCCATATGCCAATATCCAAAATACAACAGTGATTTTTCGAAGACCAGATAACCCAAGTCTGCTGACGCCATCCCTTCACTGCATAAAGTAGTTGTCATGACCTTGCACTGCATTAGTAATACGACTGAATAAACTTCGAGACATTCTAAATCGATGGCGAAACATTGAATCATTGAAATATAAGTTCTCTGAGAAATAGTCGTTGAACAGATTACGATCAGTCATTTTACAATCGCGGTTGATTGTTATATGACCAGTAACTGAGCCAACACGGATCACTTTGTTGTTTAATTGATTGAGATAGTGAACCATGCAAATATTGTTGTTCGCAGTCATGTTAATTATCATTTCTTTATATGCATTGATCGCCTCAATATCATCATCCTTTTCACCATCATCCTTTTCACCATCAGAATTTGAAGAAGATAAAAAATATGATAAGTGTTGAGATGAATTTCCAATATTGAAATTCATTTTCAAAGATATGTAAATTGAATGAGCTTTAGTACACATTAGTATATCATTTTTATAATAAATTTACTTTTACCCAATATTATCATATCTACATATAATTCAAAATTTAAAGATAAAGATTCTCTCATATTCAATACCAATAATTTGTTGAATTTCACTTATTTTCATTCATTAAATTTACTTTTATCCAATCTTATCATATCTACACATAATTCAAAATTTAAAGATAAAGATTCTCTCATATTTAATACCAATCGTTGGATGAATTTCACTTATTTTCATCCATTAGATTTACTTTTTTCCAATCTTATAATATCTACACAGTATTCAAAACTTAAAGATAAGAATTCTCTTAAATTTAATACCAACTGTTGGATGAATTTCACTTATTTTCATCCATTAGATATATTTCTTTTTCGTCTATAAATATCATTGTAAATTTCACTTCACTCAAACATATCTCTTCAACCATTTATTATATAAAATGACTCCAACTCCAAGAAGTATTTCATATACCCATGAAAAGATATACACTTATGTCATATATATCTTGATATTTTCCAAAACCCCATTGTTGATATAAATCAATCTCGAGATGCATTTTGGTCTCGAGTTGAAATTGAATACAATAATTCTAAAGTAGAGTTCACCACTCAAGTTCAACCAAGAAGATCTTTGCAAAAATGAATGCAAAGTATTCTAACCGCAATTGGCAAACTGAGGGGATGTGTTCGACAAATTGAAAATCAAAATCCAAACGGTGCTTTCGAACAAAATATTGTAAGTTTATATTACACCTATTTTATATATAACATTCTAATTACATTATTTTGTAGCTAAATCGAGTGAAGGTGTACCGGCACAAGATAAGAAATATAATAAAGGGTTTAAATTTGATTATGTATGGTCTATCCTTAAAGATATTGAAAAATTTAGAGATGATCATAGCATTGCAACACTATACTTTCGAACGCAAAGTAGCGAATTTGTGTCATCATAATAAGATTCTCCACTCCGGAGTCTCCAACATCAGCATCTCTTGGTATTTCATCATTTTCACTAAATATAAATGATGAGCATGTTGACGATTGTTCTACTCAACAGCTCATTGAAGTAAAGAAGGCAAAAGAAAAAAAGAAAAGTTGAAGATCAAAATTCACTAGCTATTGATACTATTAAAAAGACAATTGACGACTTTATGAAATTCTTAAAAAACCAGTGAAGATAGGCGATAAAATTATCAAATTCAAATGATACAAGCCCAAAATGAGAAAAAAAAATTAGAGATGGTCACATATTGTGAAGAAAACAAAATTTTACTTAAAGATTTAAATTTGATAAGTGATACGAGCTTACGTCAATATTTTCAAAATGAACAAATTAAGATTTTGCAGAGAAAATCTTAGAAAAACTAAGTATTTCAAAATATTTCCAATAATATTGGTCAATATTTTGATGATATTGGAGGATCTAATAATGATCTCCCATATTATTAAATAATTGTTATAATTTATGCTAGTAGTATTAGCTTTTTAATTTGTGTTAATTTAATTTTGTAATATGTAATCTAGTGATTAATGTTATTGGTAATTTTTGTGTTGAATATTTTTTATTTAAAATATTAGTATAATATTCAAAAATTTAAAAATGAAATAAAAATAATAACAAAAAAATAATAACTTAAAATATTATATAAAATAGGGCATATATGGAAATAAAAAATAAAGATATTTGAGGCTTTTTTCTATCACCAAATGAATAGTGTTACATCATATTTGGTGCAATACTATTCATAACACCATTTTGATGTTACATTGGAGAAGCATTTTGCACAAAAAGTTGTGTAAAACGTAATTTGGTGCTAGTTTTGATGTCGCATTGGAGATAACCTTAGAATATCACCAAAAAAACTCTTTAAATGATATTTTACTATTTATTTAAAGAGTCAAATCAATAAAAAAGAGTTTTAAAAACTTTTTCAAATGAAAATTTTGAAATAAAATTATCATTCTCTCTCTTCAATACAAATGGAGAGAAATATTATCTCATTTAAAAAATCTTATTTAGAGGATTTTTTAGAACTTTAATTTTAATAGTATATTATTTTATCTCATTATTCTTGAAGAAAGAGGTGTTATAATTGCTTTTATTTTGGCAGCAGAAAATATTTTTATTAAAATAATATATATTTTTTTAAAGAGTTTTTTAGAAGATAATTAATTTTTTTACTCTTTTATTTATCATATAAGTAAGTAAATAAGTATTTAAAAATTTAAATTAAAAGAATATTTTAATGAAACTCTTATATAATAAAAACATAATTGATGATTGTTTAAACTTTTTCTTTATTTTAAAATTTTAAAAAATATGATTTCTTTAATTTTACTTTAAAAAGAGGTGGATATACCCACAATGCGTGGACATATCTTAACCTGAAAAAAAAAAATAAATAAAAATCTTTTTCTTCTAATTTTTTATGCTTGACGAGGTATAAAATAAAAAATTCCCTGATTTATAACGTGGCAAAATATTATTGGCTCCAGGGAAGAAACCAGTAGGGGTGGGCAAAAAAACCGTATTGTAAAAAAAACCGAACCGAACCGGCGGTTTTTTCTTATTCGGTTCGGTTTTTTTTAAGAAAAAACCGAATAAACCGTTTGTAAAAAAAAACCGAAATATCGGTTCGGTATTTGGTTTATTTAGTTAGACCGAAAAACCGAACCGAATAACCGAATAATCGAATTTTTTATATTTAATTTAAATTAAATATATATTAAATTTTAACTGATGTGTAAGATAAGAAATATGAATTTGCATGCATACAATCAGAGTATATATAGATATATGTAAGTGTTACTGTTACACTTTCCTAAATTTTATTTCCCCAAAATAAACCTAAAGCTATCAAAATCGAAACCAAAATACCAAATCGGCAAATGCCTAAAGTTGATGTTGATATTGATGAAAATGGGAGAATGTTGTTGGCGACTTGGCATTTGTTTGTAATTTTTCTTTTTTAATTTTGTGTTGTAAATAGTAATTGTTGTTATTTTTATTTTTCTTTATAACATTATAATTATGTTTATATAGATGGATTATTGGAGTTTAGTTATGTATTTTGAAATTTTAATATTTCATATTTTGGGAGTATTTTATTAATAGTTAGTAAGATATTAGTAATAAAATGTGTTTTGAATACTTTATATTTATTGTTAATATTTGTAATAAAATTAGGATAAATTAATTGTTGAAAAAAATTATTACATTCATGAGACCCAATGGACTAAAAATTTAAAAATTCAAAACATTCCCATTTTATAAAAAGAACCGAAAAACCGAACCGAACCGAACCGAACCGAAAAGAACCGTTTGAATTCGGTTCTTTTTTAATTCGGTTCTTATTCGATTCTTTTTATAAAAAAACCGAATTAAAACAGTTCTATAAAATTTCAAACCGAACCGAACCGAACCGAAACGTGCCCACCCCTAGAAACCAGCGCATGCAAGCATGCGTTTGGAGACATCTCCCTTCTTTCCCGTGCGCACCCCATGAAAGAATGAATCGACGTGCCATTTTATTTGTTTCCAATAAGATTTGTCGCAAAAACGTCGCCGTTTTGTAGGCTTGACGGTGTCCACGCCTGCCCTTTTTACTAATTTTTTTTGCGAACGCGTAATTTTCCGCGCCGCCCTTGATTATCCCATACCCCAACTCCACGCTCGAACGGAATTACTTTAACCATCAAAGCCTCTGACTCAATCTTCACTCTTGGCCCCACAGTGCTCTCTTGTTCCTATCAAAACCGTCCACACACACACACACACTCAACACACGCATACTACCCAAATAACTTTTCAAACTTTTGCATAACCTGTCAAAATGACTTTTGTTTTTTAAGAAAACCCAAAGAAGCTCCCATGACGGTTCATGGAAATGAACCTTACATGCTTGCACCCACCGTTATAAATACTGCAGCCATAAACGAAAACAAAAACGAACCCAAAAAGAGTTTTGTTTTTTTTTACCAAAATGGCTACCCTAATGTTCAAAAAACCATCATCAAAATCAAAGCATGATACTACGGTGATCAAGTGCAGGAAGCATCCTAAACACAAGCAATCACCAGGGGTTTGTTCTCTTTGTTTAAGGAATAAGCTCTCTCAACTAGCGGCTATTTCAAGCTCGTCATCGCGCAATACGTTGGATTCTTGTTGTTATTCTTCTTCCTCGTCGTTATCGTCTTACTACTCTTCTTCTGAGGCTTCTTCTTGTTCTTCTCCAGTGTATAATAAGTATCGTGTTACTACTACGGATCATCAGGGAAAGCATTCTTTGTCAACTTTGTTGTTTGGCGGTCGCAAGAATAATGTGTTAACTAAAAGTAGATCGTTAGTGTCTTTTGTTCCAAGGGTGAGAAATCAAGAAGGTGAAAGCAAGAAGAAGAAAAATGGGCTCTTTTCTAAGTTATTTCGGCCGAGAAACAAGAAGAACGATTATCAGGGTTTGGTTCATTCAAGAACCATGAGAGAGACCGTTACTACTAGCTAATTGATTTCATTTATTACGATCATTCTTTTTTATTATTTTCTTCTTTTCTTTTGTTGATAGATTAGAATGTAGCTCTCAAATATATGTATATTTATATATAAAGCAAGCAGAAAGAAAAATTATGAGATTTTTTTTATGTATATACATTTATACATATGTACGGATCTGTAGTGGGAATATTTTGAAGGAAAAATTGCTCATTTCCTGTTAATCCCTTTAAACTATACTGATGATTATAATTTTGTGCTTGAGAAACTATTAGCACAAGATCCCTTTTTTGTCTATTTATTTATATTTTGTTCATTAATAGTTAAGATTTGTATATAAAACGGTTGTTTAATGTTGGCTGTGCAAATGATGAGACAAAAATTTCCACATGTAACAGCGAAGAAACATTCTGGCAACTGGGCTGGCGTAGGACATGTGGCTAACGGGTCTGGGTCTGACCCCGGATCCACGAAGTTTCATGAGATTGAAAGTTTCAACTTTCAAGTCTGTGACTTGCGTATAGCTTCACGTTCAGCGCAAGTCTAACTTTGAACCTTTGGTTGTCTTTAAGACTGAATCAAACTTGGAAAGCCCGTGGCTGTGGGACAGCCGATTAAATAAATCATTACCAAATTCTTAGCAGCTTCCTGGCTTAGGCCCTCGGGCTTAAAAGCTCACTCTGTAGTCACGCTGGCACTGGAAAATCGATAAAAATCAATTGACAGCTGGCAAATTGCCCAGATCAAGTTCTTGACAATTACATTTTTTTATATTCTCGATTTATATTTGTTCAAACTCGTGCGTTGGAAGGGGGGAAAAAGAAAGCATGGAAGAATTAAATAAGTTTACAGGTAGGCCATAATTACCAGTTCATGCAAGAATTAAATAAGTTTACAGGTAGGCCATAATTACTAGTTCACACGATGATGATCTTGTTGAGGCTTGCACCAATCTTTTTAATAAAGGGAAAAATATCAAACGATGCATTTCATGGATACTTCATGCACTTGTTATTACCAATATTTAACATCTCTTATATATGTTTATAATATTATATACTTGATCAAACTCCTTGGAATGGCTACCGACATATTTGACAATACAAGATTGGCTAGCTAGTTAATTCCACCATTGACTCCAACTTCCCTAAATGTGAAGTTTGCTTGTTCTCGAGTGTATGATACGGTATCTCTAGGGCATATACTTTGTTGACTCTGCTCCTTGAGTAGAATTTTTAAATAAATAACCATTATTTTGATAGCATGATAATCGGTAATAATCAAGATGCTGGTAAATGGGCTATCATTCTCAATAAGATCTTGGTCGGCTATCATTTCATGTGATCACTTAATTATAAGGTGATATTTGCTGCATGGTATATATGACAAATAATTTATTGTTTAGGATTTAATTGGTGCCTCCTTTTGTACTTTCTACTTTTTGTTGGTTGCTGCGTTCCTTGGTCCGCGAACTGCTAATCACCCTATATCTTATCTAAATTTGGATTAATTAATGAATTACAAGACAGAATGAGGAAGGAATAAAATTGATTATTGTGTCTCAACATCATGTCAACAATTATTTTCATGTTTACAAATCAAACAAAGAAATGGATGTGGTGCGTACACGCGAATCTGAGATGGGTTCTCCTGATTGTGGGGCAAGTGGCCCAAATAAAGCTGTCGAGTTGAATTCACTTGGGCTGGATTTAATGCAATGTAAGCTGAATCGGGGTCTGTTAGTTGAGATTTTAGATGTAGTTTTCTCCTTTCTTTTCCCCATTTCTTAAGTCGTAATGATGTAGACGGCCTAACTCGCTGCTGCTAGCGCACTGTCCATCCTCTGTAGAGTGTACTTGTATCTGCAATCAAATTAATTTTATGCTTGGTATCTAGCTGACAGATTGAGATATGTTGCAACAAGCGATTCAAAAAGCTTCATCTCAAAATCAATCTTGGATTATTGGCTTTAAATCTAGTTGAGATAACAAAAACTCGCGTTAGAAATAATAGATTAGAAATTCGAACTCACACACAAAATTTCGGATCAGATTAGATTATCATTTAAAAAAAAAAAGCAGATCTAACTAAGGAGTTGTATGGCGTCTCCGTCCAATATGGGTCCTTCAATAGTTCGACATGATATTAGAAACCAAATATTATGTTATGCACACACTGCGGACTCCTACGCTAAGTCCAGCGAGCTGAAGAACCCTCATTGACGAAAAAGGACCGAAACCCCACTTCTTGAATAATGAAATGACAGTAACTAACAATAAATCAAATAACGGTTAATAATACGGCAGCATTACATTCTTTGGGAATCATCATTTCAATTCATAAATGGGTTTGGTCCCAGAGCCGTTGGCAGCTCACGGTTGGCTGCTGAATCCACACCACACCCACGGGCCGGAGGCAATGCAACACTAACAAAAGTAGATGTTGAGAACTTCCACTGAAAAAATAAATAAATTAACCCATCACCACCACCGCACTCTCATTGTCCCAACCAACTCCCACGACCAAAATTCTGGAGCCCCTACTCCCAGCATTTGCTTCTTCACCAATTATTATTCCTTTCGTATTTTTGTTTATTATTTCAAAGTTCGCTTGTTCTCTGATGCTTCATAGTTTATTCTTTTGTTTGCTTGAAGTTAGGTGAGCAAAGCCAATGGGTTCTTCTAGTAGTCTAAACAACCTGTAATTATTCTAAATGAGAACCAAAAAACAAAAACAAAAAAAAGGTTTTTTGCACATTGGTCTTGGTTGCAATCATGATTTGTTTAATGGGTAGGTCTGTTCCCACTGATCAAAAGCCTAATTCTTTCACCACCTCCAACAACAACTAACTTGCTCTTTTTTCTTTTCTTTTTAAAAAGAAACAGATAAATTTCTTCGATTTATATGAGGAGAGTTCAAATTTCTTGAATTTTTTTAAATAAATTATCAGTTAAATCAACACATACCACTAGTCGTTTAATAAAAGCAAAAGGTAATTATGGAAATAAATCATGACGAGTACCAACACTTACTGTTGCATTATACCAAACTTTTTGTCTAAGGTTTTAGTACTCATTTAGAAAATCTGATGACGATGCTAATTCTGATTTATGGTGTCCATGATTTTTCAGTTGACTCCCTGCTTATCGTGCGCACTACGTGAGTGACGAACTTAACTTCCAATTCCTCTTCAAAATTGATCACTTCACTTTCAAAGTCTTTATTTTTTGCTGACCTCCTTATAATCATCGTCAACGACACAAGTCCATCGAAAGTAATGGGGCAACTTATTCACTAATGCCCCCACTCAACTATCTTCAACCCACACATGGATTTTAGTAAACAATTATAAAAGAAATTAAAAAAAGATCGAAATTTAATACCTATAATGAATAAAAATGATGTTTTATTCACGTAAAAGAAATTAAAAAAATTTCGAAATTTAGTACCTATAATGAATAAAAATGATGTTTTATTCATGTGAAAATTAAACAATTAGAGTCACAAAGGGAGTTTTTGTTTAATGACATAAATCATATAATATTAAAAAATATACTCATTTATATTCATATTTGCATTAAATTAAATTTTAATTACATGATGTCTTCAAATAAACTCACATAATGATAGGCCAAAAATAAATAAATACAAGAAAAATATAGAGAAGAGAACAATTTGATGGAACTTCCATTAATCAAATATTTAATCGTATATTCAAGTTAATTTCAAGAAATTTGATCAAATTTTTATGAAGTTACGAAACTATCCTTGATGGTAAGAATCAAACGTTTAGTCGAAGGAAGATTAGTATTAATTTAGATTAAAAAAAAAAAAAAAAAGTCCATCTATACGTGGGTTGGAAATAGTTGAGGGAAATCAGTGAAGATCACGCAAAGCAATGGCAGCATAGAAAATTATCACTTCCTTAGTTTCACAAACTTTGACCCCGTTGTAATCCTCCCGCGTCACAAGGTATCACAATGTAATTGCGTTTGCTCCCGCATGTGCCCTGCTCTTTTACTGACGGCAATGTTTCGCCTTGAAAGGAGGCGTGACAGTGAATGCAAAAGAAAAGGGACCCACCGGATGCTTATATTATGTCACCACGATATGATAGAATCATCCGCCTCGTGCGATGCCACGATGAAGTGGCTACTCCACCGCCGCTTGATTCTTCCATTCAAACCAAACACTAGTAGCATTTTCGCAAGTCACAATCTCGCTTGGCCGTAATTTGGAAGCCACGTGGCTGATGTTGGATTGTGATACTGATGCCTTACCTATTAAACACGTCAAAAGTCGCCCCTGAAATGAACTTAATGAGAATAATTAGAAGAAAAAAAAAGAAAACAAGGGTGGTTGTGTTAATAAAGGCGCAGACTTGTAATTCTGTAGGTCTACAAATTGCGGTCATTTTCTTAATATTATATTTTAAAAAAATTCGGTAATAATAAGTTTGCTAAAGTGAAAATGTTATTAATAGATTTAAAAAAAAAAAAAAGAACCCCGTTTATGTTGCCGCAGGGGTAATATACTTCTCATTTTGTCTTTTTGTCTGTCAATTTCATGTGACCCCTTCTTTTCCTTTTTATTTTTAATTTATTTATAATTGGATCTAATTGATACGTCCGATACGAGAAGCGACGGCGGCAAGCAGCAGTAACAGGCAACGAGCAGTAGTAGCGGCGCCCGGGATGCGGTTCTTCATCGGTGAGCTTGTTAATGAAAGGAAGCGTGAAGGGTATGTTGGGGAATTGACAATAAGTTTGGATGCAAAATGGGAATAGTAAAGGTGGGCAGGGGGAGGATGAAGGTAAGCATGTGACTCCAGAGTCCAGCCCAGACTCCATCATATTCACTCTTGAATCTAATATCAGTTTATTTTCTTCAGCTCCGGCAAGGGTTGATCGCTGCTATTTGTAAATTTAAAATAATTCGGACTTATGTGTTAACAGTTTTAAGTCTTTAATTTTTTTTAAAATATATTGATTTCAATACACTAACACACACAAAAAAAATTAACGTATTAAAATAAATATTTTTTATATTTTAAAGACATCAAAGTAAGAATACCCTAATTTGAGAAAAGCTTTAAGCTACTAATATTATAGTTTAAAATTCTATTATAATATTCCGTATAGTTGTTCAGAGAGTCTTGTTAAGCTATATATGATATAACTTATGTCAACTCATAAGTAATTTTTTTGTATGATTCAATTATTATCAGCCAAATAACTAAGGAATTACGAGAAACTCATTAGACATTTATGTAAGTTACATGTATTGTAACTTAGTCGCCGTCCGTTGTGGAAGAATGCAATCTCTCGAATATATTGAAAATTTAATGAAATATCTCGAATCAATATTAACTATATGTTTGAAGAAATTTATATTTAAAATAAGTTAAATTTATTTTTAAATATTTAAAAATTAACTTAATAAATGCGATAGCTCAAATTTCTTTCCGTGGTTTATTATCGAGCTACTATTAAATTAGTAGATGATAGTATTAGGTCAGCATTTGGTTTCCCTACCATTTTCCTTTCTTAATATAATGGTTTGTCATCAAAATAGTGATTGGTCCCTCAACCAATGGTAACTTGAATAAATATTATAGTGTAAATTTATTACAAAATTTGGGGTATCAGAATGTTGTTGAATCTACATATCTATTTTTGAAACCAATACATTTCAAAAAGCTACTAACCTATATTTATCTACTAATTGTTATCAAGGGATAGCCTGTGGGAACTGGGAATATAAGGCTGGCTGTTATGAGACGATCCTTCGTAAATTGCAATTTCGTGTGTTTTTGTCTAGCGTTATCGTATTATCTGTGACAAGAATTCTTTGCACGTAAGCATCTGAGAGAAAAGAGCAGTGTGATGAGAGCTTTTGTTTCAGTCAAATTTGGTCACCCAATCCGATAACAATGTTCACTGCACAATCTAAGCTATTTCAAGCTAACAATTAATCCTTACGAACAATATTTTTAGCTTGCACACAGTTGATCAGAAAAAAGGAAAGGGGAAAAAAAAAAAGCTGCCAAGCCCGTGCCAATAATTGGGTACCAATTGATTATTTATTGGGAGGTCATTGCACTCACAAATTTTAAAATTTTAGTTAATGTGACAAAAATAGAAGACATAGGGACCTTACAAATAACCAATAAGTACGTTTACCTTCTCCCCCCAAAAAAAGAAAAAAGAAAAAAGAAAAAAGAAAAAAAAAAGAGTACGTTCACGGACACGAATTATGACTTTTATGCTTCACTTTCAGGTTTAGATCAAAAACCCAATAATTGGTGATGAAGAGAGCTCAATCAATGACCTTGAATTGATTCATGCGTACGCATCAAATTCATGAGAGGATTTTAATTTCATAAAAATATAACAGATGTAACTGTTATGAGAAATTTATAAAAATAACCTAAGAACTTTTATTATTTTCACATTTAACCTTCCAAACGTTTTCCTATCAACATTAGTAAAAAATCCTTTCATGTGTCAAAAATATCCATTTCATTCTCACCAAACTTCTTATTCTCTCTCTCTCTCTCTCTCTAACCAACAATTTCTCTCCCAAGATGGTCACTCATTGCCGATGGCTTCCCGGAATCTATCCTCGACAGCCAACATTACTAAAATTTCGGTCAAGATCCGAAATCAAAGATTAGTTTAAAAACCCTAAATTTTGAAACATGTTCTATTTTCAATTCTTCTTTTATGTTGTGGTTTTCTTGTTATGTTGGTGATGGTGAGTGAAGATTGAAGTGTTTGTGATGTTGATGGCATGGTTGAAGTTGTCGGTTTAGATTTGAAATCAAAGATTAGTTCAAAAACCCTAGATTTTGAAGCATTTTCTATTTTCTATTCTTTTTTTTAAGTTGTGGTTTTCTTTGTTGTGTTGATAATGGTGAGTGAAGATTAAAGTGTTTGTTATGTTGATGGCATGGTTGAAGTTGTTGGCGTGGTGCATGGGTGAAGATTGAAGTTGGCGTGGGCTTGGTGCTGGGAGGCATCGCACCTAATCAGGTGCAATAGCGCGCCTGTCGCACCAACTTCACATAAAAAAAAATGGAATTTGGTGCGACATGCAACTTACAATTTGTTTTTTTTAACTTGAAGTTGGTGCGACAGGTAGCCTGTCGCACAACATAGAATCACACTGAAACTTTTTTGTTGCATGAAATCAGGTTGACTCTATTTCACTTTGTTAGAATTGTGTCAGATTAGTATTGGATCTGGATAGATTCGGCTGTATTTGATCGAAGTTCACTTTTATCGTTCGTCGTCGTCATTTGCGGTTGCCGTTTGCCGTTGATAATTTAAGATTGAAATGATGAGTTTGGTTTAATAAAGAGAGAGAAGAAAAGTTGCGTTTGATTTGATAAAGAGAGAGAAGAAAAGTTGTGTTTGGTTTGATAGACAAGGGAAATTTGAGGAAGAAACCTTATGTTTTGCCAATTATGATAGGAAAAACTTTGGAGGGCTAATTGTGAAAATTACAAACAAATTTGGGATATTTTTATAAATTTCCCAACTATTATTATTATTATTAACAAATATTCAAATATAGATATCTTAGCCTCCCTTAGGACAAGGTATAGGGTTTGAGTGTCATTAAGAGGGAAATAAGATAGAAATTTTATGATCATTTGAGATATAAATAAAGAAAAAATATATAGACAAGAAGTATTTAATACTTTAACACACACACACATATAGGTTAGGGCTCCTTAATTATATCAATTACTTTTTCGTCAACACCTTTAACAAAATTATGACATCATAGGAGCAAAATCAATAATTTTCTTTTATATTTTCATTATACGCCTCATAATATGCTTGCAAATTTAGTAACACTAATTGACAGTTGTGGCGGTGTTCGAGAGGGTAATGCGAAGGCGACGAATGAAAATGTTTATGTAATTAAACTACTTCAGTTATTCTTAGCGACTCAACTTTCAGTGAAAAAATAGTTGGTTGAGCGGTACATTTAAAAAAAAAAAATCATCCAGATAGGTAGTAATTCAATAAAGTTTATTGATCTCCAAGATATCTTTCAACACAAAATGAGAGGAAGCTATGTGATAGTTCCCCTTAACTTCATCCCGTAATGCAGACCAATCACACTTTTTAAAGTCACGAGAGATACATTAAACTCGCTTTGATTATTTGTTATCTTTTCACATTTGGTATTTTGTCTACCCAGTGTGTTTCTGAGCTGGAAGCTACCAAAAAAGAGAAGGAATTAAAAAACAAATGAGGTCGGTGTGACAAGAAATGAAAGAGCCATTTGTCTTCTTCGATCTTCAACAGTTCGCTCCAATCTAGTCGGCATCGAGAGAGCCGTCGGCTGCGCATACTTATCTTGACCACTGACGCAAACTTCACATATTGCCATTTCGGTACCTGACACAGCAAAGCCAAATCTATTGTTACTCTTGTATTTGGCTCAAAATAAGAGAACGAAGAAAGAAAAATAGAAAAGGGTTCGTTTTTCTATAGATAGATAGATAGAAGATGAATTTTAAGCTAATAAAATCCAGTTACAATTGTGTACACAACCACACCCCAACCCTTAAAATTGTGGATGGCACCGCACATGCATGCTATCCTTTTGATGAATGCTGTTCCTCTTGAGATCCACACTACCTAAAAATTTGCTTCTGCAGCTTTGAATTAAGATAGTTCAGTGTAATTAGGCCGACCGTCAATCCAAACCCCTTAAATTTCTTCTCTTTTGTTATTTTAATTTAATTCATTTACATGAAAGAGTAATCTTAAAGTCAAAAGCACACGGGAATAATTTCAGTATTTTAATAATCCATTCACACGAATCATAAAAGTCCGCAAAAGCGAATTAACTTAATCACTTTGTTTAGTTTCTCGCTTTTAAAATAATTTTTAGATTTTCCCTTGCTATGCAAAGGTAAGAAAAGGAAAAAAAAAATAAAATCCAATACCCCTCTGGAAGCTTTTGGGCTATTTTCTTAAAACAGTTAAACTATCCTCATCCAGATTTCGGTCAGATCAAATAAATAGAATTTTTCTTTCTGCATTTGTATTTTTGGTAATTTTGCAAGATTCTGGTAACGATTTTTTTAAATTTCAAAATTATTCTTACCATTTTAAATTAGTCAATGTTCCTATACTTCCAATGTGATATTTTAAAAGATTTATTTTAAGACACGTGTTATAAAAAAATTTAACTTATTGAGTTTGAATCAACGTTAACCTAAATAAACTCTAAATTAATCAATTAACCTCTATAGTAATTGAACTTGAATGATAAGATTAAAAAAAAAGTTTGAAATGAAAACTACATATTCTCTCAACCAAGGCTCACATGCAACTCAGAAAATTACTTATCTAACCTGCCATTATGCTAATATCTAATATTACTAAATAGTGTAGTATTTTTCAATTAAGATGTTAAATCTTATCATATCATTAATGCCGTTTTCAACGAGATTAACAATGTACAATAAGTTTTAACCAACCAAATTGCAAAAGATCGTACCCTTTTTTTTTTTAAATCGAAAACCAAACAAGGGAGAGATTCATAACGGGTTCAAAACCATTAAAAATTACGGTGAGATCTGGGCATTACGGTC
The DNA here is from genome assembly GCA_029633175.1 of Citrus glauca. Taxonomy (NCBI): domain Eukaryota; kingdom Viridiplantae; phylum Streptophyta; class Magnoliopsida; order Sapindales; family Rutaceae; genus Citrus; species Citrus glauca. The sequence continues at coordinate 32,937,046 of JAQOOD010000005.1, forward strand.
CCGGGCCCACAAGGGGTTCGCCTCACTCCTCACTCCTCAGTACGAGATCAATTTTTTAAATAAAAAAAAAAAAAATTTATTTAACCTTTTAATTACGCCCGTCTTATTAATTTTGATCCGCAATTTAATAATTCCATTTTGTTAATTTGATATAAGTGGAGGCCTAGTAACTGAAACAAAACAAAACCAAAGCAAAGTGGCAACTGTCAACAAGAAGGAGGTACATACAGGACACAAGAACAGCCGACCGCTGTCTTTCGTCTCCATAGAAAGCACAGAATCTGGAGTGGAGAGAAGACACAGACACTCCGGCTCAGTTGTGATCTCCTAAATTCTTTCTTTTTTTGAAAATTTTGTCAACGCGTCGTCGTTTAAACTTCACTCAGTTTGCGTTGCATTTCACATCAGAGAGAGAGAGTGTTTGTGCCGCTTAGTTGTTAAATTGAAGAGAGGAAGATGCAACGGCGGAGGAGACGAGTGGTGGTTTTGCTGAGGAAGATGCTAACGTGCGCCATATGCGTAATAGCGCTGGTGGCGTTGCTGTCCGTGCACGTACACGTGCCCGTTTTTCCTTCCTTTAAAGTGCCGGACTTCGCTGATCCTTACAAGCTCCCCACTATTACTCAGGTCTCTCTCTTTCTCTAATTACCTTAATTTTTCATTTCTCTCTTTCCGCAGATTAAAAAAAAAAATTATTACTACTACTACCACCATTATTATTATTTTTAGTTTTTGATTGTGTGATTTGATTTATGCTTTTATTTGTTGTTTCATAAAATTCTTGTAGCAACACGAAATCAAATACCAAATATTGAGCACAGAGCAAAGCTGGACTGAAGAACTAGCTCCGCCTCATTTGTCCCAAACTCCGTTACCTTCTCGCAAGGTTTTCATATTTAATTTGTTCTATTATTAATCTTTTCCTATATGAAAACAGAAAACAAAAAGGAAAGAAATGAAAATTAGAGAATGAATGTAGGATTATAAATTTTTTATTCGAAGCAGTCATGCCTCTTTCATGTTTTTCACTCCTTTAGATTTGACAGTTGGATGTTACTGGTGGGAATTCAAATTCGAATATCGTTAAGCTGTGGAAGCCTCCTTCAAATCGTGATTTTGTACCATGTGTGGAACCTAGTTCTAATTATACATGTAAGCAAAGAGTTTTTTTTCTTTTTGGTCTATGTGGTGTCTTATGTGATTATTTACCAATTTACTGGTTTTTTTTATTAGCTCCTGTGGAGCCCCGTGGATATCTTCTGGTTCATACAAATGGTGGACTCAACCAGATGCGTGCTGGGGTTTGTATTTTTGTTTTCTTCTATGCATAATTTTTCGTTTTGTCTGTGTAATTATCCCATGGCAAGAAAGCTCTTCATTTTCTGGTTGGTGAATTGAGAAGTTACAAAATATACACCTGGAATGCTTCGGTGAATGATTCCATTTTGACCTGTTATGGTGCCAAATTCTGAGTTCTGTTTTAATGTTTATTCATTTTCATATTTTTGGAAATTGATCCAAACTTTGGTTAAAACAGAACAGTAGAAACTAATGATGCTTCTTTTTATATTTCTCCATTTTAGTTTAATTTCATTATTATTATTATTATCATTAGTACTAAAAGTGTGAATGTATTGTATTCATATTTTATTAGTTACACAGGCATAAGCATAACCTGGTGTCCTACCTGTGAGTGTCAGATTGGACGAACTAGACATGTTATTTTGTTGTGCTTACTCAGTCTACTTTTCTCATTAACCATCTATGTGCTTACCGCTTGAAATTGGTTTGCTTTTCCTGCTACATTTCCTTCTTCTGTTGATAGTATTTTAGACAATTTTAAATGCAAAAGGTGTTAGTTTCGTTGATTGGTGCGTCTTTGGTTCGACAACTATAAAAAATGTAGTTTTTCTAACTTATGTTTCTGTTTCTTCTTGCTTTGTGTCAATTGCTTTGTTAAAAAAATATTTTTTTGTGGCTATTATTGGGAGCTTAGTTATAGTCTAAATGTTTGACTCGCAGATATGCGACATGGTAGCAGTAGCTCGTATCATAAATGCTACTCTGGTAGTTCCAGAGCTTGATAAACGGTCATTTTGGCAAGATTCTAGGTTCCTCCCTTTCCCATTTTGGAAGTTAGCTATTTGTCTCTGCATCAATTTCTTAATGATTGAAATGCGTGGTCTGTTTTCTACTTTCTTTGTCTGCAGCAACTTTTCTGATGTTTTTGATGAAGATCATTTCATTAACTCTTTGGCTAATGATGTGAAAGTCATAAAAAAGGTTCCTAAGGAACTCAGTATGGCTGCGAGAGCAGTTAAACATTTCAGAAGCTGGTCTGGTATGGATTACTATGAGGGTGAGATAGCTAGCATGTGGGAGGATTATCAGGTGTGTGTATTGAAATTCTTCACCAGTTTTCTGGTTGCAGCTTTGCGTAGAATTCCAAATGTGATCATCTTGATACTCACATTCTTTGTAGATTATTCGAGCTGCAAAATCTGATTCTCGTCTAGCGAATAACCATCTACCTTTGGATATTCAGAAGCTGCGTTGCCGTGCTTGCTATGAAGCCCTTCGTTTTGCCCCTCAAATTGAGGCAATGGGGAAAGTAAACAATTAGTACTGAATTTTCATTTGATTCTTTTTTAGTGCTATACTTCTTGTGACCTATGCAATTAGATGTGGGAAAAATTTATTTCATTGTAGTTGTTGGTGGATCGGATGAGGTCTTATGGTCCTTATATTGCACTGCATTTGCGATATGAGAAGGACATGCTTGCCTTTAGTGGATGCACACATGATTTATCTCCTGTTGAGGCAGATGAACTAAGGACAATAAGGTCTGAGTTGACTAGTGATGACTTAAATGCTCAATTTGATGCTTCTTCACTTGATTAGTTGTTTGTGTTATTTGATGCATGTTTTTCGTTTTAACTTCATTTTAAACTTCGTAGAGAAAACACTGTCCACTGGAAAGTAAAGGAAATTGATTCCAAGGAACAGAGATCCAAAGGTTATTGCCCCCTAACTCCAAAGGAGGTTGGAATATTTCTTACTGCTCTAGGATATCCATCAAGCACTCCGATATATATTGCTGCTGGAGAGATATATGGTGGTGATGCTCGTATGGCCGATCTGCAGACCCGCTATCCTATAATGATGAGTAAGGTATTACTTGTGTCTGATGTTGTGTGTGATTCTTGCCTTAAAAGTAAATTCTGGCGCTTGATTTTGGTAAAGTCCTAGAATAGTTTATGAGGTTTTCTGTGAACATTGGCCTTGTGAAACCTCGCAATAGAAACTTAATGCAGTAGAACGTTCATGTGTGCTCTGTTAAAACATGATGTGCAACTCATCTAAGATTATAATCCAGTTAGTCATATGATAGTCTCATAACCGTGCAAGTTATGTCAGTTATGATAGAAGAACTTCTGTATTCAACTTCAGTCATTGGCTAATTGTGGAATTCATTGTGGTAACATTCAATTTCACCATTTGCTTCTGATCATTAACAAATTTTCTTCACCCTCTCTTTCTTGCTTACAATAAACAAAGGAGATTAAGTGATTTTTATCTTGTTATAATTTTCATAGCTCAAGTTTTGAACTTTTATATATTTTGGCTGATAGTTAGTGTGTTGATTTGTTTTTGCGATTGCTTTTTTGTAGGAGAAGTTGGCATCAGTTGAGGAGCTGGAACCGTTTGTCAATCATGCATCTCAAATGGCCGCACTTGACTACATTGTATCTGTTGAAAGTGATGTCTTTATTCCATCATACTCAGGCAACATGGCAAGGGCAGTTGAAGGTCATCGGCGTTTTCTTGGACATAGGAAAACAATTTCTCCTGACAGGTTAGGCAGTTTCTTCTAGGGACGAGACAATGTCTAGATTCAAGTAATGACTTCCATCGACTGCTGTTTTTTGAAATTTTTTTTTCCCTGTATACTGTTAATCAGGAAAGCTCTTGTTCGGCTGTTTGACAAAATTGTGCTGGGAACAATCAGAGAAGGAAAAATTCTATCAAATAAGGTCATTGAAATTCACAAAAAGCGGTATGTCATTTTTTTCTTTTTGGGATATGAAACGGTATGTCATTAGTTATACTTATTATGTGAAGTGTCTTATCCTTTGGTCGTATAATCTTGACTGCCTATTGCTAGTTTATTTGGAAGATTGGTAATTAACTTATATTATTTTGATTCTCTGAGGATTGATTTCTAAGCCATCTTGTATTTTGTTAGATACATATTTATTGTGATTCTGGAGTCTGATTGTCAAATTCATATCATTTCCATTTGTCTTCCCCTATGGTATTAAGTTATTCAAACCATAAACAATTACAGTTGAATCTCTAATGAATTAGTGGAAAACTAGGAGGGGACCGCTATTGTTGAATATTTCTATTAGTGACCTGAGTAGATGTAGGCTTATAGATAACCACCTGTGGTCCGCAAGGTCAGTGCTTAATGGTGGTGAGGACCGCTACTACAGCTGCTGTCCTGTCTCTGTTCATATTCATTAGAGTAATATTTTGGTGAAGGTGTTCTATCTTCGCATTTGTTGAAAATTATGGTATGTTGAATCACCAAGCTCCCAGTTTAATTGTATTTCATCTTTCGGTCTGGCAGGCAAGGGTCGCCAAGAAAAAGGAAAGGCCCTATCTCGGGAACAAAGGGCATGGATCGGTTTCGTTCGGAAGAAGCCTTCTATGTTAACCCATTACCAGATTGTTTATGTCGCAGACAACCACTAAATGTCAATACATCACTTACTATTAAGTAGATAAGATGTGAAACAATTTCCTTATACAAAGATCCCCTAGGCGGTTGGCTATTGGTGCTTATTGTTTAACTATTTATTGAAGTTCTCAAGCTGGCTGTGCCATCTTTGGCATTGGGGACGCGGACTGTGTATATCTTGAGTTTACATAGCTTCAATATAATAGGTGAAGAGAACAAACCTTGGTGGTGCAGAGCATAGATATATGATCGCGAAGGCATTGAGGTTTCAGTTTCATTCCATTAGAAAGACACATTAATATGATTGTGGTTTAGGAAAGCTTGGCTACGTTTCAAAGGGAAAGATAAGGCATGCATTGGGTATATGAGGATAGTGTAAAAAGCTACTTGGAGAAATAATGTTAATTTACACGAATGTATTTCACTTGTGAGTGAATGTAATAATAGTCAAAGCATTATTTCCTTTTCTTGCACTAAAATTGTGTATGTTTCTTGTCAGCCTTCCACTCCAGGTTATCAAAACATGGATTTGATAAGTATGATCGGTTTTACATCTTTTGCACCCTAGCATATATACATACCTAGAGCTTTTCCCCAAAATTTGGGCGACAAAGTGTGAAACAGTGACAATCTGTTCTACGATCCGTCTTAGGGTCTGGTATTGGGCAATGGGCCTAATGGCTCCCAGTACGGGTCCAAAACTCGGGTCAGTCGTTAACCTTAGCAGAGGTTAGGAAATTTCAGGAACCCATCCAGCATTTCCAGCTCAGCCGAAAAGAATCAACAGACTGGATAACACAATCTCATAAAGTCCCATGCACCCTTCGCCCGCATAGCCACACTTGCTCTTTCTCTCTCCCTGGTCTGCACATTAACAAAGAAAGACGGAAGCTTCCCTTTTTTTTTTTTTTGGGAGAAACAACATTATGGGCGCTTCTTTTCTCTCTACGGTTCCTTCTATGCTTCCCATTGTTCCTTCCCCATCGCGCAACGCTTTCTCTACTGTGGCCACCAGATGCTCCGCTCATGCTGTAAGCTTGCTGCAGTGTTCATATTGATATGGCTTATTTATAACTTCACTGAATTATGTTCAACGTCCAGGGTGCTATACGTTGTCATAAAATTGAGACTCAAATAACTGTTGAAGATGGTTTTGGTAGAAGGAATATTCTGAAATGCATTGGTGCAACCATTGGCATGGTTAGAACCATCCCTTTCTTCTATTTATCTTTATATCTAATGCATGAATTGTATGTAGCACTAGTTTTTTTGTTCCTTGCATCAATCACAAATTGGAGGAAGCATCTCCTCTTAATTTTTGGCCAGCGCTTGACTAAGAAGACTCTTTTGCCAAATTTAAATCGAATTTTTTCTGTCGGATAAACAACGTAGAATTTCTGTTGGGGTCTGGAACCACAAATAAGAATGATTTGATGATGAGTTTCTGCCAGTTGTGGTCTCTTCTTAGGAAATAATATCAGGCTTAGGATCAATTGAAATGGCACGTGCTGCTGATTTGATACAACGCAGACAGCGTTCGGAGTTTATTTGTAAGTTCCATATACACATCTTCATTGTGCTTAAACTAGTAGGAACTGCTGAATTAACAGCTTACATCCTTTTCTTACCCAGCCAATATCAAGGAGACTCTCCAAACTGCTCTCAAGGTATGCATATTCCAAGTTCTGCTATATGAATATCAGGACATCATATGTAGAAGTAAATTAGGCTAACTATGTTGTCAATGTGCATCAACACTTCTTTCAATGTACCTGTTTCAGGGAAATCCAGATCTTATCCCATCTCTACTAACTTTGGCACTCAATGATGCCATGACTTATGATAAGGTCAGGAAAAAGCCTCTACCATTTAAGTGCCTTGTAAATGTCATAAAATTCTTTTACTTGTTATGGAGAAAGGAAGGAAATAAGCTGATGTCCCGCTGGTTAAGTTTGTAGGCTACAAAATCTGGGGGCCCTAATGGATCCATAAGGTTCAGGTACTTGCTACATGAAGCATTATCTCAGAAATAATTTTGACATGAAATTTCACACTTCTTGAAATGAGTATGGAACAATGTATGCACATTGGAAAAATCATAGTCAAATCTTTATGATATTCTTCTGAAGATACAGAAATCTATGCTTTTCCCAGATGTCAGTTTATTAAAAATCATTTTTTGGCATTTCAAATACCAATAATTAGTTACTATTGTTTGATCATTGCTTCCAGCATCTTACAGAAATATTTGGATAGGAAGAATGGAAGTTATGCTTGCCTTATTTACCAAATACGATAATATATATTTCATGAATTTTCTGTTGCTTTAGCAATCAAACTTTCCCTTTTCCTGTGATTATGCATCAGTAATTTTGGCTTGGTAAAAAGTTGCCTTGTTTGTCTTCTGCTGGTTTTGTTGGCTGAAGCTCAGAGATAAGCAGACCAGAAAATAAGGGGCTTTCTGCTGCCATGAATTTGTTAGAGCAAGCAAAGAAGGAGATAGATTCATATTCTAAGGGTGGACCAATATCCTTTGCCGATCTCATCCAGTATGCAGGTTACAATATTAGAAATGCCAAGTTTGAGCACTGTAGCGTGTTAAGACTGTCTACTATGAATTTCTCTGGGAGTCCACAGAGAGAAGCTTAGAGTGCCCAACTCAATTTTCTTCGCTTTTTGCAGCACAAAGTGCCGTTAAGACAACATTTTTGGCATCAGCCATCCGCAAATGTGGAGGGAATGAAGAGAAAGGGCGCTTATTGTACACTGCATATGGCTCAAATGGTCAGGTTTGTTTCTCAGTATGCTAGGCTTCTTGTGGTATGTTTAAATCATGTGCATAGCTTGTTAACCACGATCAGTTAACTTTGACATACCGTCATAAATTTTTCTTCCAAGTCTGTAAATGTAATAACTAAATGCAATTTTCTGACCTTTGACTTGGATGTATTAAACACTTTGGCAATTTTCCTAAACGCCTAATGGTGAAATTGCTTAAATTATTTTCTGTTTCTCCGTTGTGTGGTTGCTTCGTCGGGGCATTTATTATAAAGCATTAAGTTCTTCTTTTGTCTTTTGAATCATAAAGATCTACATATGCAAGCTATACCTATAGAGAAAATTAGTTGTACAATCACCACGATGCTTTTAGGAGGGAACTTAAAGTCCTGTAATGGCCACCTTGAGAGAAGTAATTAAGGGAACTTAAAAATCCTAAAATGGACATCTTGGGAGAAGAAGGAAGTTAAACCATGGTAACAGTGTGTATGACCTGAATGAGTTGTGAATGCCTGTATTTCTGCTGGCATAGATCTTTATGGCACTCTAGCTTTCTCTGAGAGGAACTTATGGATGATGCATAAAATTGTTCTTCCATCAACAGTGGGGCCTGTTTGAAAAGCAATTTGGAAGGACAGATGCTCAGGAGCCAGATCCAGAGGGGAGGGTTCCCCAGTGGGAGAAAGCTACTGTCCAGGAAATGAAAGATAAATTCTCAGCAATTGGCTTTGGTCCCCGCCAGGTATTTTCTCCATTGTAGTTGCTGTCATAATTGCTCTTCTTCTGTCTTATATCATCATTAAATTGCTGAGGCAAGCTTTGAGAATCCCTTTGGTCAAATTTATACCTGTCATATTACACTTTGGTTAAAATCAAGACTCATTTGAACAATGTAGTAGTCTGGCTTATGAAAAATTTTCCTACTACACTCTGTTGTTTGACTCAAAACTACAACAAAAGTCATCAGAATATTTGTTTATATTCAATATGTTAGTTCAGGCCACTAATGCAACTCCTGTTATTCAATAAATTTATACAAATTACTTCGCTTGCCGATAGTCCATCAAATGGTCATCTATGGCATTGAGATATCCGATTTTACATTTGATACTATTTAAATGTCTTACTACATGTTAAGCCTGCAGTAACATTGATAATGGGTTTGTGGAGGAAAATCCTTAACTACAGTGTGACCATCTAGAGGGAACTCCTGCATTCTTTCTTTTAATGCTGTCGTGATTAATACTCATGGATCTGGGTCTTTTCAAATCCTTTGTTGGTCGGCAGCTAGCTGTTATGTCTGCGTTCTTGGGTCCTGATCAGGCAGCAACAGAAGCCTTATTGGCCACCGATAAAGATGTTTCTCCTTGGGTTCAGAAATACCAACGAAGCAGAGAAACAGTGTCTCAGACTGATTATGAGGTTAGATTTTTTCATCCTCATTCCATTTTTTAGAAGAACTTAGGGCCATTAAGAAGGCCAACCTCGTGGTTGTTTAGTTTTATATAGAAAATTAAATCATGATGCATTTTAATTCCTAGGCTCAGTTTTCAAGTTTGATTCTTTGACAGGTCGATCTGATAACTACATTCACGAAATTAAGTAGCCTGGGCCAACAAATCAATTACGAGGCTTACACATATCCTGCTCAAAAGATTGAATTGAGCAAACTCAAATTGTAGACAAGAAATGGACTGTTCCGAGAGCGGAAGTGCCAATGATTCCGCCAATAACTTCTTTTGTAAAGCAGAGCTATTCCTCTACAAGTTGGAGATTTATGTAGGGAATTGATGCCGCAGGTTCTACATATCAATTTAAGAGTGCCTAAATAAACCTTATTTCTCAATCACCTTTTGCATCTTCTATTCCTGAATCCAACACTAGCAGCATGATTTCGTATATCCCCAATAATTTGCTCAATGAATACAACTCCCTAAACAACAAATGAATATTATTGGTACAAGTATATTAGCTAGATTTTGCAGCAATACTCTCAAGCCCTTCCATGAGTGGCCCCCCATGGCTGAGGAACAAAATATAATAATTAAGCCGCCTTCTTGCAATAAATTCTCCAGCATGCAGCGTATTATCCACCGAGCATATCACAAATTGACTGCCGCAAAATACCAATTCCTCGCTCCAAAAGTGATGTAAGTACAATAACAATGCGATCATCTGCCTGGATTTTGGAGTTGCTCAAGCCCAACCATCGTGGGCCTTAATGGCTCAGGCAAAAACCATCTTTCGGGCAATTCTCCAGTATGCATATTATCGTCCGGGGAACTGCACAAGCTGCTGAACGCGTGAACAATTTCTTTCTGGCACTCACCCTCTTTAGAATTTGCTGACGACGGTTCTGAAGGGCGATACAGAATATTTTGCCTCCACCCGCTGTTGAAAGTCATGCACTTGAAATCGGCCCACATTGAAACGTTATGTGAAGGGGGTTAAAATAAGGGACCGTGCAAGAATAGAATGTGAGTCTCTACTGTTTTTAAGGCTGCAGGAGACCCCAGAAGTTCAAAGTTGTTATTATAGACCTCAACTCAAAATGGAAAAAATCAATAAACATTGGGTCGATCATCAAATTAATACCACAAAAGCAACGCTACCGAAATTCTTCTTGAGGGAAAACTATTTTGTGACGTAACACAAAGCGAGGTTCGAATTAGTTCTTTAACTTTTCAGATTTGCTATACACATTTCAAGTTAAGCCACGAGTTACTTGAATTTCATCCAACGAAAAATTTGTCAGCAATAACAAAGAAAAATTCAGAGACTTGTAATTAATAAGAAAAATTTCGTGAACTATAAGCCAGTGATAGTCCCTCCCATAGAAAACATTCGTTAAATTCGAACAACTACATTTAGAGCCACGTAGTTGTTTGATTCTACAATAAAGTTGCTTATCAAAACTCAAACAGTTGAAATTTGATGAAGACAAAGAAACCTAACATTCTCCAGCTTAGAATTGGAACTTCTATTTGCTATTATCAACGGCAACAGCTTCCTTGTTCTCCCTTTTCCACTGGAAATAAATTTCAGGCTTCTTTGCCCGAGGTCATCATCTTCAAAATAAAGTCTTCCGTTTCGAGCTTTCAAATTATAATAATAACAAGATTGATGAAATGAAACAGAGCTGTCGTTTCGGTGGTTTGTACGGAAGGTGCGGAGAAAGCTCAAGCAAGAAGAGGAAAGCAAGAACGAAGTGCCCGCGCAGAAAGACTACGAGACCGCTGTTCTCAAATACACGTCGTGACCAAGTAACAGAAGGCGTATCGTGCATGCTAACCGAAAATACTGATAGATAGGCTGATTTGACGATAACTAAACAAGGAAAAAGTAAATTGATACAAAATTACATGCAATCGCATCTTCTGAATAAGGAGAATTTACGAGTTTCAAAATTCCACAGCATCATTTTTTTGTACTTGAAAAAAAGTCGTTTCTCTATATTTCGGAAGTCAAACTAGCTGCGTTATTATTATTATTATTATTCTATTTTTGTATGTCCCCGATCATTGCTACATGATTAATATGTAGAGATAGTAAAAATTTTCACGGGACTGATACCCTTGGGGGTTTTTCATATTCGGGAAAGGTATTGAGATAATTTTATGCCTAATTTCTTATTTAAGGAAGGAACGGAGAAATTTTTTTACCCAATTTTTTATTCGGGTAAGAGACGGGAATGAGGTGGAACCCCCATCCCCTACCTATTTCTCCATTTTTATTTTTAAGAGACGGGAATGAGGTGGAATCATCATCCCCTACCCATTTTCCCATTTTAATTTTTATTTTTTAAAATTACTAGTAAATAAATAATAAAATTTGAATTATAAATTATAAGTATTAGTAAAAAATAAAAAAAATCAAAATATTTATATTATTAAACTTTTAGGCCTAATTAACTAATTAAAGTCTTAAATTTTTATTTAGGATATTAAAAAAAACAGATAGGTTCAATTAGCCCAAAACTTTTATTTTAATTTTAATATTAATTAAATATTTTAAACTTAAATCTATTTTTTATTTATCTTAAATCTATTATTTATTTATTTTTAGATATTATAATTATCTACAACAAATCACAATTTTAATATCTAATATAATATAATCTAATATTTATTCTTAATTTGCTTCGACTTAACTATTGTATTATAAAGGGAATAATTCATATTTATAAAGTGTCCACGCCACCATTGAAATGTTAATTTTGAATCTAAATTTAATTTTATTTGTAATAATTTTATATTAGACTATTAATTTGTTCATAATAATTTGTATCATTTACATGCTGTGTTACTTACAAATTTAATGTATGTGACTTTTATAATGGATATTAATGTAAGATATATTTCGAACTTTACTTTTATTTAAATTTTTTATTTTAATATGATTAACTCAAAATCGAAAATAAAAAAATATATTAGTTATTCGAGGATCGGGGACCCTCGAAAATTCCCTGTTATTATTCGGAGAGTGAACGAGAATTCTCTTAAATTTGACAGAAATAGAAAAGGAACGGGAACATACGCAAAATATTGAGAATGGGTATGAAAAGATTGGTCCCCTCCCCTCCCCTCCTCATTGCCATCCCCATGAATATACCTCCCGCAACAGAAATAAATGGTTCTAGCTACATTTTGGAGATATTCGCTCAAGCCCACCCATGAAGGGCCTCAATGGCTCTGGAATAATAACCGAGCCGTCTTCTTGTTGGTAATTCTCCAGTAAGCATATTATCATCCGTGGGATTGCACAAGCTGTTGCATTCAATGTGTGAACAAACCGTGTTGGCCCTTTACCCTTTTTTGTATTTGTTGACGACGGTTGCGAAGGGCGATAACGAATTCCCAGCCTGCGACTTTGATAGTCCGTACAGTTTGATGCACTTGATATCTGCTCACATAAGCACATTGTATATGTGATTAATACCTCTCATCTACAACTCTCACTTATTTGAAAACGTTAAAAAGAAAATTAGAGAGAAAAATCAATCTTGCACAACGGGGTTTTAAAATAAATGATGATATCTCATTGCAATACCTCGCCATATCGTCCCAAGCCTGGCATCCATGCTTCCACATCAAATTTTCGATAAGCCGGGGCACCTAAATCTTCAGAAGCCATGTCTACAGTTCTGCCAAGAAAAGTAAAAACCTATGACAAAAAGAAAATGAGGAAAAAAAGACAAGAAAAACCATGTCCACTCAGAAAGACAAAACAGTGAAGACTATCCTTACCTGAAGTGTAATCCTAGTGATGAGTAAAGGTCTTCTTCAATTCTAATGAGCTCCTCATGGTATGAATCACTCTCCTCTGGTTGGCAAAAGATGAACATCTCCAGTTTGCTGAACTGGTGTACTCGATAAAGACCCCTGCTCAGGAATTCCATCAGATTACAAATTCAGATCTCCATTTGACCACCATTACAAACAAGCTTAAATTAGACTAGTTGTTTACAAGTATAACATCACAAAACCAGTGTTATCTACAACTGCCAGGGCGTAGATTTTGTTATACATGAACTTAGACAATATGGCAGCAATTTAGAAAAGTAGTCAACATGGTAATTAAAGAATATCAATCATCAAAATTTCATATCATACAGTACCGCGATAAACCTGCTCAACAGTCACCTATGTAGAAGTCTTTCAAGAACCTCCACCTCCAAAGAAAGAAGCTTATAGAAGGGAGAGTCATATGTAATCATGCCAAGTAAAGGTTTACATAAATGAAGCACTTTCATGTGCCAGGAGTTCACAATGACCGAAAGCCAGTAAAATAGACATAGCGAGAGTACAACCCTGTTCCTAACAGTCCTGAAAATTTTGACACTCATTATGTAATACCAGCCAATTTGATTGGGTTAGATGAACCAAGAATTTACTGGCTTATGGCCTGTATTTAACAAAAGTTTTAAGAAAGTTTCATGAAAAAGTAACATATATTCCTTGAAATAAGCATAATATTGTCATGCCACTTCTCCGAGGATTAAAATTTTGGTTATCAAGTTCATTTCTTTTCGTTATTGAAGAGTACCAAAGATGAATAGCGCCTTAGTAATTTACCTTGTTGCTGTGCCTGCCGCACCTGCCTCAGTACGGAAGCAATGGGAAAATGCTGCATACTTTAAAGGCAACAATGACTCAGAAAGAATAGAATCCATATGAATTCCTCCAACAGGAATCTCTGCAGTGCCAATGAGGCATTGATCAGTTCCCTCGATAGAATAAACCTGTTGAGCGTTGTGGCAAAAGTATCAACAAAATAGATGTCTGACAAACTAAATACACCTTCTTCTGAGTATCTACTTTCCTATGGCTGCGCTCTTATCACATGCAGATATTAAGAACTAAAGTAATATTTAGGTTATCAAAAATTTAACACTTCAACTCAAAACCATTTAGGTTGAACGACCTAGTAGAGTGACCAGTCAAAGGACAAAATGGTTCCAACTTTGAATTTGTCATCAGATTCATAACATAAAACCTTGCTACAGAAAGTCTAAAGGAGAATATATTGTGACCAATACTCTTTCATAAGGTGGCATTTCTCTTAGATAAGAGTATACATGAGTAGAATATATACAAACCTGGGTATTTGCTCCACGAGGTTGGAAGCCACACTTTTCAACAACAGAGGATCTTACAATTTCAGGAGTAGTTAGAGGTGTAAATCCCCTTTTTATCACTTCTGAGAGTGTCCAGTTGATAAGACCCATCTCTAGCATAACAGCTTCATTCTTCAGGTAATAGAATTTTGAACCACTGACCTGCATGAACAAGGAGAATATTGAATCCTATCTTTTTGAATTGATGCACAATGTAAGTAAACTTCAATAAAAAAGAAAATAATGTAATCAGCTACAATATCATTAAAAGAATTCTTATCAACCTATAAAAAATGCAACTCTCTGGATCTTTAGCCATACCATTAAACTTGGACTCGAAACCTCTCAATGTTTAATTAGATTTATGTGGAACAATCACAGCTGCTTTAAAACCTTACAATAAATAGAAGCAGTACCTCTGCAGCTGCATCAAAATCAAAGATATCGAGTGCTTTCCCAAGCTGAAAGTGATCCTTGACGGGGAAGTTAAACACACTGGGGTTACCAACCTACAGGAGCACATAGAAAAGGGAATTAGTAGTGTGAACCTAGCTTGCATCAATGCCTCCTCGGACACATGACCATGGATAAACATCTGCATACATTGAGACGAGGAACAATAAATCAGGACTGAAATATGATAATACATAACAATTGAGATACCGTTTTTCTAATTATAGAACAATCCTCCCCTCCAACGGGAACATCTGGATGAGTCATATTCGGTATGCACTGTGCTTCCTGCTGAAGCTCATCTGTGAGTTTAATCAGGTCTTCTTCCAAAGTCACAAGTCCTTCCTTCAAATTCTTTCCTGATTGCAAAATATGAAGATGACTAAGGAATGTAGCAGAATACGTGGAAATGATAAATCTGTGACACTATTCAAACATACCTTCTTCTATGAGTTTTTGACGCTCAGATGGTTCTAGTTTCCCTTTCATCTTGTTTGCAACAGCATTTCTTTCCTCACGAAGCCTATCAACTTCCTGCTATCTGTGAGTGACAATTAGATAAAACTAAGAAGAAAACCAGTTCATATTTTTTTCATAAGTTTGACTTATTATTAGTACTTTTTTCTCCTGAGCTATAATCATAAAACAAATCTTATGAACTTCAGATCATAGCCACATTGGTTTTGAATTTAGGGTAATGGAGTAACTAGCCAACTACTACGTCTCATCAGGAAAAATAGAGGAACTTTAAATTGCATCATTAGGACTTAACGTTCAGGTTTTAAACAGTCTTACACCCATTTATAAGTCATATTAATAAACTCATTCTAAACAGTTTATAAATTTATTTAACGAAAAAGAAATCAAAACCTAGCTCAAGACACATAATAAATCTAATATAGTTCAATTGGAACTCCTGTTCGAACATTCAGAGTCGTTCTTTAAGCCAAGAAAATACCCGTATTACATTATACTTGCAGAGGATTTTCAAATCTAGTGCGCTACATTTATCAATAACTAAAGAGTTCAAATATGATTAACAGAAATATATCCAAGAAATGAATAATCAATATAGTCAAAACACATGATTGTATAGAAACCTAACCTTCTGAACATTCAACATTTTCTCATAAAGCTCGAGCACAAGTTCCAAATTTGCATTGGAATTCCTATTTCTTATATTGGCCGAAACAGCTTCTTTGTTGTCCCTTATCCACTTGAAATCAATTGCAGCCTTCCACTGCGGCTTCACAGCCACACCACCTTCAAACAAACAGAATAAAAATAAAATATCAAAGTCCATTTCAATTTTAAAATTATTATTTTAATAATAATAAAAAAAAACCTTTGTTATCTGTGGTGTCGATTGTGTGTAGAGCGGGTGCAGAGAAAGCTCTAGCAAGAAGCCGAAATGGAGGTTTTTGAGAATGATTACGGCGGGAAATTAAACCCAGCGTTTTAGTTACTGGCCTGAACATATAGCATGAAGAAGAGAAGGCGGCAGGAATTGCAGCGAGCTTCACAGTCTGCATTGAAGTCCCTACGGGATGGGTCAGGCTCACTTTCAGTGTAAGGATCCGCGCGCAGAGAGACTCAGACAATACAACCGTGAGAGTTCTGCTTTCATCATTTTTAATATAGGCATTTTCACTCTGACCCGCGTAACGACGTCGTTGTGTGTTTCCTCCTTTATTCAATTCTTTTCTTTTTCGTGTTTTGTTTTAGGAATTAAAATTTTCCTCCACGTGGTTTGGTATTTCCAATCATTTTTAGGTTTACTTTCTCTCGGATTTTTTCTTTATTTATAGTGAAAAAATAATTCGCGTTAAATTTTAGGTTAATAGCCTCTGCGTGAAAAGCCAAAATGTGCTCACAAGAATGTGTGAATTTCCCGCATTTGCTGTTTTAGAATTTTAGCACTTCCTTGTTAAACAAATCCTGCGACATGGAATTGATGCAGTCAAAGCTGATATTTAGGAAAGTAAATGTCACAATGCATGATGAGGATACTAATCATCAGCATCAAGCCAATCTAGTGAATTCCCTATAAAGCTAGCAAATCATTCATCTCTTGAGGCTAATGAAGCCAATCTTTATTACGGCAGACATAAATGGTACAGATTCAGTTGGGTTCCATCTGATAACCTTATAAAAATTACACAACATGCCACGGCACAAACATAAGTTGGACTGTCGGAGGAAAAAATTCATCTTAAGAGATGATAACCCTGTGTTATGAGACTTGAACAACAACTATTAGCAAGTCAAAAAAATTTATTAACTCATTGATTTTAGGAAAAGATCCCTGAGAAATCACTTCTCAGTCAAGAAATTACTCCTTTGGATTTTGAGTAGCAACTTTAATTTAACCGCAGGATGCGAATCACACCCATGTTCGTAAAAATGGCACCACCTACAGAGGACCTGGAAAGGTTCCGTTTTCTCTTTGCTCATTCCATTTTTCTATCTGTAACACATACATAATATATAAGTTAGCTCAAAGAGCAGCAGTCATGTAACAAAGTTAGCCAGCACAAGATTATAAAACTTGAGAAACAAAATAGCAGCGACCCATCCTTAAAGTATGCATTTTAATGCACCAAAGACATCAATATCTACAATCTGCTTTCAATGCAGAATAATTATACTGACAGATGCCAATCAAGCTTTCGATGAAATGGCTATGCTAAACAAAATGACCACAATATCTTGAAACAAGGGGTAGGAAAAGCATTAGGAATGTGGCTTGGACAAAATGGCACATCTTGAAACAACAGAAGCACAGAAAGCATTAAAACAATGTTATTCAAAATGCCTTTTTAGAATGCAAATAAGATATGCTCAATTCGGCAAAAATTGTGGAGGAAAAAGGAAAAGAAATTCTCTATTAGGATATGGTTCTATGGGGAAATGAACAAGAATCCCTTCCGATCACTATGCATACTCACTAGTCACCTCAGATAGGGGTTTTTCTTTTCTATATCCCTTAACTTTTCAGAGGGAATATCCCTCACAGATCATCCAAAACCCTATTTGCTAAGGATAATTCTGCTTAACATACAGAAAATGCCTTATAATTTCATCAACCAGAAATATTAATATACATTTTCTTCAATTTTGTTAGGAAATCTTATCTCTATCTTTTGCAAACTGAGAGAAAAGCAATAGAAAAAAGACTTTAGAATTGAACGGAGAGCAACAAATACATTTTTCTTAGCATGCTATTTTCTCTCTTCCACTCCCCTTTCTTGTGAAATAACCTAGCTTATGCCAATCCATTGAAGCCTAACCATCTTTCTTTCATTTTAGATAAGCCCTCTTGAAAGCAGGCAGGCAAGTAAGCGCTTTCACTTTTTGAATATGAAAGCCAGCCAGCTTTTCATCACTTCAACATGTATTTAAAAAATAAATAAATAAAAATAATAATAATAATAATAATAATAATAATAATAATAATAATAATAATGTGACATTTCATTTTGTAGAGCATTTTCAAATCGATTGTTTCTTTTTATATCGAAGTGGCCGAGTCCAGCATTTATAGTCGAAAAGAAGAGTCACAAGAATAAATATTTTCTCTACAGCATGTCTTAATAAGATTTGGCAATCCCATCACTATAGTCTCAACTGTCCATAATATTTTTATGTCAGTAGCAAACTTAGCGGCAAGTCAAGGGGGGAAACTTCCCTAATAATACAATGAGGATAGTAGAGGCTTTTACATTAGATAACTTAATTGGAGATGTAGGAGCATTGAACATGAAAAAACTGACAACTACATCTGAATAGTGTAGAAGATATTAGCATAGACTGGAGGTCAGACAGCAAGCATACAAGTTATTAGAGCACAGGAAGCTTTAGTAAAACATACCCAGTCACTAGGGCATAGAGCACGGTAATATTTTGCAAACTTATCACACTCTGGAGCACCCTCTCCCTTAGCAGCTACACACCTGTAAATAATAAAGTCGTCAATAATATGCCACTGGAAAAAACTTGGCATGCAGATAGTCAGACAAAAAGCTTCAGAGCCAATTTAAATAAGTAAATGATGACTCACCGATGATACTCAATATATCGGGTAAAGCAGTGCCTTGTTTGATTAGTGGTTGGGAAACGGAAATCTGCCGGTGCAGTCTCGAGCTATATACGAATTAGGGATCATAATAAATGAGTCATCCGAGAAAACACAAACGTTAAAAAAGAAAAAATAAATCTATGACAGCACTTACCTTTATTTCTGGTGTCTCTTCTGAGGCTTCCTGATCACCTGAGTTTTCCTCTTCCGTAGTTTCACTGCTTTCCTCAGCAGCAGCTGGAGCCGTATCACTAGTGCTGTCCTCAGGAGAAGCAGAACTGGCTTCAGTGCTTTCTTCGGGAGCAGGAGCAGGGGCGTCTTCTTTGCTTTCTTCAACAGCGGCAGCAGCAGGTGTTTCTTCAACTTTATCAGCGGCACCTTCCACAGAAGAGGCAGTCACTGCACTCTCAACTTCTTTTACTTCCACAGGTTTTGTAGCTACATCTTGCTTCTCTTTTTCCAACAAATAATCCTGTCCGCATTACACACATAAACAAAAATCACCGCAATAAGCTCTAATTTTAATCAGGGAGGAATAAATGATTGTTGCACATGTGAAATAAAGAGAACAGAAGCATAATCCATTTACAATTGGTCAAGCACAACACTAAAATCTAAATAATCCTCAGAGAAAATTCTACAAGGTTAACATTGAGTTTTACCAGATACATGCCTCAAAGTTTTACAACCATAGAACTTAGAAACTACAAATCCAATCATATTAAATCACGAAATATTATGATCATAATTCAAGCACGAGAGTTGACTCGATTGTTACTATCACACCAATCTAAGGCACAATCAGTCGTCAATAGGACGCCCAATCAAAAATCAGACAAATGCCATCAAAATTAAAAAAATATCCCACGAAGGTCTATTGTAGTCAAAACCCCAACCCATTACCTACGAATATCCAGAGCTTCCAAAAGAATAAGGTCAGCCAATATATTCAACTCAAATACTATTCAGACAGAAACAAAGATCCATAAAGAGCAACGCAGATCGAACTTACACTAAACTGATTATTTTCTTAAGCTCTTGTAATAAAATTGACGGAGACAAAAATAAAAAGACAAAAAGTACCTCGGCTAGGGAGGGAGTTTTGTCGCTTTGGGCTTCCGCCATTGATGGGCAAAAACCGATCTACTTTCTTCAGCTGCTGTTTGTTCAGTTACCAAAAGGCGGCCAGTCCAGGATATGAGGCTGAAAGAGAAAGATACAACTAGAGGACTTTGGTAGGTCAAGCTACGGTATTGTTACTGTTTTACTGTCATGGTTAAAACTTAAAATAAATAAAAAGTAGACACGTGTGATATTTCGGTATCTCAGTGAACTATGGTGATCAATCAGGATAGCATTTTAGAGGCTGCTATTACAGCGTGGGCCGGCTGGGTTGGGCTAAGCCCTTTTGCATACAGTGCTTGAAGATATGGGCATACAGCCAACGTTTATAAAATTTCAAGGTCAGGTATGCGGTGCGGCTGCTGCTCGCACAAATTGTTAGGTACCAAACCATACACGGCCGTGGTATATAATTACTTAATATATTTTAATAGAAAATGCAAAACATCAAAAATAAGGAGAGAAAGACAAGAGAATAAAGCATGTGCTAAAAAGAAAGAAAGGGAAAAAAAACTAACAAAAAAGAAAGAGATAAAGTAAAATAATAATTTAAATTGTAGTTTCTCTCGTCTTTCTCTCATTTTTCTAGTTATTTAGCAGTATTTTATTTTAATTTATGATATATTTATGTCATATACAAATCTCAATGAAATACAGATTCCGTATATCAGTTATATTTATATACATGTTCGTCTTGCCTCAAGCAGAAAGCAACATGATACCCCGTGGAGCACCGACAAAAACCGCTGGGGAAAAAATAAAAAAAGCAGTGGACCCTCGTTTTTAATCTGAAATTACTTTTTATTTATATTTCCTGATGTTTATAATGTCAATTCACACGTAATAATATCTCCAGTGATTTCATTTAACATTATATTAATATATTAGATGGTAAAACAAATCCAAAGGAAAAAAAAAAAAGGTACTTGGCATAACTTGCTATAATCAGTGGCATATTTTTGGCCACCATTCTTGTAAGTGATGTATTGCTGTGCCTTCTTCGTCTATGTCCACTTCTTTTTAATAAGCAGATTAAGTTGCCGCGGCTGATGTTGTGTCCCGCATGCCTCAGTTTCGAAGTTTCGGGGTGTTTGGATTGCCAGTTTAGGATAGCTAGGCCTTTGCTAGGTCTTCTCTTTGTTTGGTGGTTCCGGTATGAAATGAAACTAAAATTGCATTCATTATTTCCAAGCAATTATAACAGCAGCATCAATAGTTATAACAAGAACAATGACAGATGACATGTTTTTGAATTCCCCCCCCCCCCCTCTCCCGCGGCCCCAATCTCATCCCAAATTAGCTGCTCAATTTTGTTTATCTATCCATATGACGCAACGCAGACTTTTTCCTTCGAGGAGCAAGTCGAAAGCTTTGTTAATATCGTGGAAGCTCACTTCGTGTGTTATGAACTCGTCCAGATTAAGCTCCTGCAAATTAAATCAATCATGAATTGATGTATCACCAGGTTTCACAAGAATGCCAAGAGGCCAGCCGAATCAGAATCAGGATCACAAAGATGAAAGGATGAATGTAAATGAACCTTGTCTAGGTACTTCTGGGCGAGAGTAGCAATGTCAGATTTGGGTTTCAGCCCTCCGAAAAATGTGCCACAAACGCTTCTGCCTCTGAGAATCTCGATGGAATTCAAAGAAATTGGGGAGCCATGCATCTCCACTCCTAGTATCACTGTCTTGCCCCAGCCCTGATCTCATAATTGTAAATTTATGAATTTCAAGACCAAGAACAAAACAATTTGAGTGTGCGTGTTTTGCATTACCTCTCGGCTACTGTTGAAAGCATCATTCATTACGGACGCCAAGCCAATGCACTCAAAGCAATAGTCTGCTCCCCCATCTGTCGTTTCCTTTATCACCTGCCCGCAACCCATAAGCCATTCTCATTTTCGATATATATATTCATTTATTTCTTGAACGTAATCAAATAATAAGTAGATATAGAACTAGAGAGTAGCTCCTAGTGAAAGACTAACCTGGCTGACTGTTTTGTCACCACATGTTGCAGGGTTTATAAAGTCAGTGATTCCGAATTTTTTCCCTGCCATTAAAAAATGTATATTAATATAATCATGTGAAACCTGGTTGAAATTAAAACAGGATTTATTAAACAAATGAACTGAAGCTTGAAAAGAATCAACTAACCTGTCTCAAATTTCTCAGGATTTAAATCAACACCTATGATCCTGGTAGCTCCGCGTATCCTTGCTCCTTCAGCAACCTGAATATGCATTAAGAATTTAAGAAAGATTGCTACGACACAGTTACTTTCACTCTGAATTAGAATAACTAAATACTCGAAAAGAATAGTATTAATGTGTGGATAAAATAATAAAATATTCAGTTATAACTGAATATACATCTCCTGAACCTCACTCATCAATATTAGAGTTGGAAGTATGTGTCAGGTGTGTCTAGTAAATTTTAAGTGGATTCGGATAAGTACCGATAGGCCCACAGCTCCAAGCCCAAAAATTGCAACAATGGACCCCTCTTCGACCTCTGCCACCTTCCATGCCGCACCAAGCCCTGCCATTCACATGGCGTTGGGAGCCATCAGTATCAACCAAAACAAATTCAAATTTTCATTATTTCTCCGTTGGAGCAGCAATCAAGGAAACTTATCTTATTCTTTTTTCCAAATATAAAACAAAAGACTTCGGACTTACGCAGCAAATTAAATCAAGCTAAGTTATAATATTCAAAGCTGAGGCCATTCTAGACATCGACAGTCAACTCTTAGGGCGGGGGCTCCAAATGATATGACAATTTTGAGTCATAATTAAATAGAACAACTCGTTACAATAGGTTTTAGGATCAATATTGTGAGCTGTAACCATTATTTTTATTACAAAAATAATGATAAATTTTTTAGAATTTTATAATTAATTCTACATGTAGTATGTGATGTAGTTTAAGGTAGATTAATTATATTATCTCTCATCATTCATTGATGAATGTTGTATTATTTAAAGTGGATATATATTAAGACTCCATTTGATACAGCTTATTAAATAGATCTTATAAGCATAAAACCTACATTATTAGAGTTTTTGACCAAAAAAAATTATTGGGTGATTGGTTGTCAATTAAAAAAACTCTTTTGAACTATTAGGTTGTTTGGTTATACAAAACTAATTGTACTTTTATGTAACTAAATTACCAGAAAGGATATGTAAAAAAGTTTGTTTTATAATTATATAACTTGTAACAAAATGAATTCAAGCTATGAACTAATGAGAAAAAAATAGTTCAACAATTTATTCAATATTCAAAATTAGAAACACGTCAATAATATATTCTTCCAAACAAATAATATTATCCAAATTAAAATGTTCATAAACAAATATAATTGAAATGTTAACAGTGCAAGAGAAGAAGATAGTGGCAATAATTTGTAATTAAGGGTATTATGTAATTAATGGAATGTCCTTAGTGTGTTTTTTGATATTACATATATTTTGAAAAAATTGTATTTTTGATATTACATATATATTTTTTAAAATAAGTAACCTCTACTTCTAAAATCTCAATTTTTTTGGGTTGTTGCTAATATAGCAAATTAGCTTATTTAAATATAAAAAATTCTACTTAAAAAACTTAAGAAAAAAAACTTATGCGATTAAATAAGTATTTATGATCACAAATATGCAATAAAAGTAGATAAGGGTATTATAGTTTATATCCCTAACTATTTATAAAGTAACGGTGTAGTTTTTAATTGTATCATATAGGCCCCCTAATTTCAGTTAAGGTGACAAAAAGAAAACTTTATTTACTATCACATTATAATGGTTAAAGTTAAGTCATGAAAGTGTATTAGGGATTCATAATCTCTTTTTAGTTGTAGAATTAGGTACTGATAGACATCTCTGCTATTAATATAGGTAAAATAAATATTTATATAATATTAATAAGAGGATAAATCTATATTACACTATAATAGAATTGATCTAAACTGGTCCTAACAAGTTTCCAATTATAAATGTGAGCAGATTGTTCTATTGTAGAAAAGTATGACCATTTTTTTTGTCTGAGAAAGCGTGGAAAACATTAGGGACTCAGATGTTATTATCCCAAAAGTAAATGTATGCACATGATTCAGTCAATGATATAAACATCTACTAATGTCCGAAAATTACCGGTTGATACACCGCAGCTGAGAAGGCAGGCTATATCGAGCGGGATATCCGGAGTAATCTTGATGACGTGGGTAACGTCCACAACAGTATACTCGGTGAAGCTCGATACATTAAGGACGTTGTGTATGACCTCTCCTTTCAGGTCCCTGAACCTGTTCGTTCCATCCCTCGGCATGCTTTGGTTATCTTTATTGACAAATTTTGAGCAGATGTTGCTCTTTGGAGACTTGCAGTCTCTGCACTCCCCACAATCTCCTTGAAACACTGGCAATACCAAATCTCCTTCCCTCACTTCTTCCACTCCTCCTCCTACACTCTCCACAACTCTTTTTTTTTTAATCAAAGAAAAAAATAATAAATATTAATTGCATTATTAGTCATGTATCAACACAGAAATTAATTATTCAAGAAGAATAACCAAATCATCAAACATTTCTATCTAATCTAAGGTTGAGTTGATTTTTTACCCGACGGCTTCGTGCCCGAGAATTCTTGGAAAGGCTGCCATGGGTGGCTGCAGAAACGTTATTTTGGTGTGACTTGATCAAATTAGAAAGGTTGTGCATTTTGGGTTGTTACTTAAATATTTGAAAACAATAATGAAGATTAATTAAGAAGGGACTTACTTGGGTTGATCTCCAGAAAGTAACATCAGTGTGGCAGAGGGATGTGCATAGAATCTTGATCCGAACCTCCCCAGCTTTAGGTGGGTCAACTTCAATTTCCTCCATCACCAGTGGCTTTCCGGGGATTCTGGAGATTGCAGCTATATGTATATGCACAGGCAAAAAAAAAGAAATTAAAAAAAAAATATGAATAAGCTAATAAGTACCATGAATCTATTAAGCTAACAAGTGTCATGAAACTATTATATAGGATAGTTATTGACCAATAATATGAATATGATATGAACAAAGAAAGAACCTCTGCATCTTATAATTTTCCCAGCAGTTGATGATGCATTTTTGTTATCCTTGACGAGTTCAGATGAAGGCATGATAAGGCTTGAATGAAAATGAAAGAGAGTTTAAGATCCTTCTTCTGTGCTTACATGCCAATGATCTATATGTATAAATATATATATATATGTATGTATGTATGTATGTATGTATGTATGTATGTAATGTGTGTATGTATATTAAATATGTGTGGTAGGCATTAAGTCAAACATATAAAATAACTGAGATATTTTACGATTGCTTTTGCTGAGTGTGACACATTGTGTATGATGAATTGGGAATATAATTGGGGCTTCATCGTCCAAATTACGGCATGAACACTATTTCTACATAATAAGGAAAAAGGAAACGAGTTTCGTCAATAAAACAAATTAAAATGTTTTTTTTTTCCAATACGACATAACTTGCTTTATTATTGTAGAGGAATTTACGTAGGACTAATCACTAAGGTAGTGTCAAATGACAAACTTAATGGGTACCACTGTAGGTAACTCCATAATATGTTGAAGGTAATAAAATATATAATATATAGTACTGAATTTAATATAATTAACAATTGTATGATAATTTTTTAAAATAAATAAATAAATATTTTATTTTATTTATTTATTATATAATTAACTTAGTACTTTTAATCTATTCTAAAATTTATGAAATTTCTGTTCGTTAGGGAATTTACTTAGAATCTCATCATGGAACTCCTAATTTTTGTAAATCGCAGAATTTTATTAGCCTGACGTGGCCGAGGTGGTTGGATGAGCCAATATAAATTTTTCTCATTGTCTTGATGCAGGAAAAGACAGGGTCTGCGCCTTTGTAGTCACCTCCACGTGTTCTTTGCAGATTATTAATGACGCTGGACGACCGTTCACGTCGACTGACAATTAATTAACTGGTGATTAATTTAATTGCCACTTGTATGCAACCTTTGGTCTATTTCTGGAGTTGACGTTGCTCGCGCAATCGTACACTGTTTCTCAAATTTGGTGTTGAGGGAGATAAAGTCGAAATAAACGTTAGCCAAACGATAGGATTGACTTGGAAAAAGAAAATGATTTTAGATTGCCATAGGTTGGGGCGGACAAAATCATAAAGAAGTCACAAGGAGGGGGAAAGAGGAGCTGGGACACAATTTTGCAGAATAAGATTAGTAAGTTTTTTATTTTCAATAAACTTGATCCAATTTTAATTATAAAATAATTATTAATATGTTGATTTGCAATTCCATCCATGAGTTATACCTGAAATGTGAAATGTCATGAAATAATACAAATGTTATAAAAAAGATTGTTAAAATTCATATTTCAACATTCAAATACTATTAATATTTTAGATATTTTGTTGTTGATGTGTAAATAATAATAATAATAATTATTATTATTATTTAGTGGGATAAAAATGTTTAGAATGCAATTTTTAGTACAAGCATTTTATGATATAAGATTATGTGTATATTTATTTTTCATAATGATAACGTGCACGTGTGTCTATATATATGTTTCAATCTGAAATTACAAAATGTTAGAAACATTAAAAAAATACATAATCTGTGTAATTTATTCACTTTAAATTTGAAGGTTCTCAAACCTCATGGTTATATATATATATATATATATATATATATATATATATATATATATATATATTAATATATTAATTTTTTTTTGGCTGTACAAAAAATAGTAATACGACAGTTATGATTCACTGCTTTTTACGGGATTGGTTGCTTTTTACGTTGAGCCGTAAGTTATATGAACTGTAAGTTATCAGTGTGGGGGGAGGGGGGGCCGGCCGCAGCGGGGGTGCTGTGTGGCTAAGAGCCTAAGACAGATTTGGATGTGATGGCTTTAAGCGTTGCTTAGCTAGATGGTGTTGTTGTGACATCACGAGTATATTTATGAAAAAAAAAAAATGAAAGAGTGATACGACAGTACTTATTAAATGCAAATTGTCTCTTTTCATAATGGGCAGACAATAATCCTTCTGCTATGAGTGTCCAATAATCCACGACATCATGTAATGTGGCCAGTCGGGTGATTCGTGTTCAAACTACATACGTGAGATAATGAGCACCAAAAAAAAAAGGACCTCTTTAAGAAATGATAAAAAGTACAGGATAACGAACAGGACATGCACTCAATAACTATGCGGGTGAGTCGGCGGGTAGGGATGGGCTGAATCGGTTTGGACCCGGGGAAATTCACATCGATCTAATTGATTGAAATCCAAATCGATCACATAATCTAACAAAACATAACAACAAACTAATCATGTAGGCGGTGATGATGTATTGACGAGGATGATGACGCGGTGGGGATGGTGAATATATATATATATATATATATATAAAAGTTCAAGAAGTATTTATGAGTAATAGCAGGTGTCACTACTACTAATTTAAAAGATTTAATTAAAAAAGTCTAAAAATATTGGGCTAAATTAAATTAGTATTAATTCAAATTAATTCATTGGGCCCTTAACTAACTGTCTCAATTGATATAAGAAATAAAAACAAACAAACAAAAAAATCAAACGAGTGCTCTGCGGTTGTCAACTTGTTATGACCTCATGGTGGAGTGATAGACTTGATGGTGATGAACATAACTGGTTGGGAATATGCTTGACTGAGAAAAAAATTTAAAAATTATCATTTTTTAATAAATGTAATAAATTGATAAATTAAAATTTAAGTAATGATCAAATAAATTGAGAATGTCAAAATATTTGTATTCATTTATAAACCAATTAGTTTGTTTTAATAATTAAGACCAATTAAAATTAATCTTGTGTAAATTCTTTTTCAGTTTAATAATATAATATCTAAATATCTCATGTAAATATATTGAATAATAAGAGTTAAAATTTTCATAAACACTTTGTGTAAATAATTTAATGAAAGAAATAAAATCAAAGATAATCATATATAAATTTTATAGAACCAAACATAAAATTAGTCAAATATTAATCCTAACAATCAATAATGTATGACAAAATTAGTGAAAAGATTTAATAACATCCAACTAATCATATAAAATAAGAATCATGAACATTTAAGAATATATGTAGTGAATTAATTAAATAAAATATAATATAATTATTTCACCTTAATAAGGTTTCATTATTAACCTTAGTAAAAAAAATTAGTTAGACATGCTTAAGGTGAAAAAAATAAAACCAATCGTGAAAATTATTGAAGTGATGCTGCCGTTATTTTCTTCTCTTCCTCGTAGCTATGTCTCTTTTGCTTCCTCCGGCGGCTTCTCTTTTTATAATGCTAGTTGACTGAATTCTTCTCTAACTTAAATTATATTATAATTGTAGTACGCCAACCAGCCGCCTCTATAGTTAAATCATATATAAATTTTATAGAACCAAACATAAATTTAGTCAAATATTAAATCCTAACAATCAATAATATATGACAAGATTAGTGAAAAGATTTAATAACATCTAACTAATCATGTAAAATAAGAATCATGAACATTCAAGAATATATGTAGTGAATTAATTAAATAAAATATAATTATTTTACCTTAATAATGTTTCATTATTAACCTCAGTATAAAAAAATTAATTAAACATGCTTAAAGTGAAAATAAAAAAAATAAAACCAATCGTGAAAATTATTGAAGTGATGCTGCCGTTATTTTCTTCTCTTCTTCGTAGCTGTGTCTCTCTTGCTTCCTCCGGCGGCTTCTCTTTTTATAATGCTAGTTGACTAAATTATTCTCTAACTTAAATTATATTATAATTGTAGTACGCCAACCAGCCGCCTCTATAGTAAAATCATATATAAATTTTATAGAACCAAACATAAATTTAGTCAAATATTAAATCCTAACAATCAATAATATATGACAAGATTAGTGAAAATATTTAATAACATCCAATTAATCATGTAAAATAAGAATCATGAACATTCAAGAATATATGTAGTGAATTAATTAAATAAAATATAATTATTTTACCTTAATAAGGTTTCATTATTAACCTCAGTATAAACAAATTCAGTAAACATGCTTAAAGTGAAAATAAAAAAATAAAACCAATCATGAAAATTATTGAAGTGCTGCTGCTGTTATATTCTTCTATTCCTTGTAGCTGTGTGTCACGGACCGCAATCGTGACACTCAAGATATGCGCTTGTACATTAGTATCAATGATGGTTGTGCTGATTGTTGGAGACGTGCTTCAAGGGCGTGCGTGTGGGGAATACAATGGCCCTAGACTCTTTGGAGTTCAGGCAGACCGACCCGGTTGAGTTTGGGGAGTTTGTCACTAGTCGAGGACTTAACCTTGAAGAGGGGGTCTAGGCGAAACCCTACACACACTGGTTGGGAACTGGAGCCGTTCTCTTGACGAGCCCAAGATAGGGCGAAATCAGTCAATATTGTGCCACTTCCACGAGGCTTACTCTCGTAGTATAGGATGCGGGAGTGCTGCATGGGCTCGAAACCTCTCGTCCCGTGACAAATGGTATCAGAGCCGCGCTTGTCATCTCTCGAAACCCTCGTTGCGAGCTCGCCAAGCGCTCCAGTGCCGCATCACGCAGGTCCCCACCCTTTTGTGCCCAAGGGTCGACAAGCGGGACGAACAGGCAGGTTCTCACACCCCCAAGCGTTCGCACTAAGTAGGACAGTGTCTGCACGCGAGTCCTCTCCCCGGATTGAGGACGAGTAGGCAGGGAGTTCATGGATGAGATTGGCAAGCCGATCTTCACGTTTTCGCGCGAAAGTGCACATTTGCAAGGCGTACTCTTCATGTACGAGGACGTGCATGGTCATGGCGATGGGAGAATGTCACGGACAGCAATCGTGACACCCAAGATATGCGCTTGTACGCTAGTATCAATGATGGTTGTGCTGATTGTTGGAGACGTGCTTCAGGGGCGTGCGTGTGGGGAATACAATGGCCCTAGACTCTTTGGAGTTCAGGCAGACCGACCCGGTTGAGTTTGGGGAGTTTGTCGCTAGTCGAGGACTTAATCTTGAAGAGGGGGCCTAGGCGAAACCCTACACACACTGATTGAGAACTGGAGCCGTTCTCCTGATGAGCCCAAGGCAAGGTGAAACCAGTCGATATTGTGCCACTTCCACGAGTCTTACTCTCGTAGTATAGAATGCGGGAGTGCCGCATGGGCTCAAAACCTCTCGTCCCGTGACATGTGCCTCTCTTGCTTCCTCCAGGGGCTTCTCTTTTATAATGCTAGTTGACTGAATTCTTCTCTAACTTAAATTATATTATAATTGTAGTACGCCAACCAGCCGCCTCTATAGTTAAATCTTTTAAAAGTTTATTCCAATTTTTATGAAGCAAAACGGGAAAGCCAACAATTTGAGTTAAAGTCAATTTCCACATTTATCTGCATGTGATGGCTATAATCTTTTATTTGTCTTCATGTGCTCGGATGAATTAATTTACTACCTTCGGTTTCTTCAGCTTCACCTCCACTTGCACATATGTTTAATTACTTTCAAAATTAATTAAAAAAAATAAATAAAAATAACTAATAATTATATAATTAAGGATAATATATATATATATATACACACATACGCTCATCAATTGATTTGCAGGCTAAATTTTTAAATCATGTCTTATCCACGAATTAACTAAATATAAAAATAATTTTACTACCGATTAAATTTAAAATTAAATAAAATTTAAATAAATTAATTGTTTAAATAAATTTAGAAAACATATTAAAGATTTCAAAATATTACACACCAAAAAGAAAAAAAATCTCATTTGATGAACTGCTTAGGAAGCTATATTTTTTATTTAATTATTTTTATTTTATATTATTATGGGATAAGATATAATGTGGTATTAATGTGACTATATTTTAACTTATTTATTAGTAATATAATGCTATATTTACAAGTTTAAATTTTCTATTAAATAAATATTTTAATTTTTTGCGGATTTGTGGATTGGATTTTTGCGTATGATATAAATAAATCCACATCTAATCCACCAACTGCGGATTTTCAAATTTTCAATCAAATCAAATCTACGGATCAGATTTTTATGAATTGAATTTCTACGGAGGATCGGATTGGATTCTGAACACCCCTAATAAGAACATGTTCTTTTTTTATGAGAATAAGATTGGGCTCGATTGGAAATTCGAATTTAGTGGTATGTAATATGTTTAACTCCATTGTATGGTTTAGAAAGCAATATCCAAAAGCTTATTCAGACGTTTTCATGGCCTGGATAAGGTCATGTTGCAATTTTGACTATGGTTGTTGTATCATTGAGTAACAAATTTAAGTTTAAACAAAAGAAATTATTCACTGCCCACCTATTTGTTTTGCCTTTTTTTAAAAATACACAAATATTTTTTTTCTTTTTTAGTATGCCACTTGAAGTTAGCCTTTTATTGCACTTGTTTACTTTTGTCTAACTGTTGTTAGAATTTTGCTGATGTCAGAAGGGTAAAATGGACATTTCATTCGAATACCTAAAATTATGCTGTATTATGCTAATTTTTTAAAAAAGAATAAAATGATGTCATTTAACGTGATTTGAAAATTAAAAAAACGAAAACCAATGTTATTTAACTCAATTGAAAGAGAAAAAAATACAAATTTTCTAATTATAACAAGCAACAAACACTATTTTCCTCCAATTTCTAGCATATTCCTTTGCGTTTAACTCTATTACTTGAAAAAACTTAAATCTAGCCAACTTATCTCTAATTTTCATTTATTTTGGATTAAATTGTAATTTTCCTTTGAGAAGCAAAAATGTCATTTCATTAATATTCTATTAAATCCATTAACGGATCATACGAAAGTGGACAATGCAATAAAACGTTTCCTTCAGGTGGTGCGCTAAAAAAGAAAAAAAATTATTTATTTTTGAAAAAGATAAAATAAATAGGTGGACGGTGGATAATTTTTCTTTAAATAATAATGACACCTGCTGTTAATAGTGATGTAGAACTGGAGTACACCAGTAAATAATGGAAACCGGTAGCTTAATATTAATGTCATAGGATTGTTATAGTCTAGAAAGTGTAATTAGGGAAAATGTGATAAAATGGAATATATCCAGAATATGAATATGGAAATGTGTTTGGAAATTATTTTTAAGAGGTGATTCTTGAAATGAATTTAGAAATATTTTTTGGAATAATTCTGAAAAATATTTTTTGAATTTGTTTTGCAAGAATATTAAAAATATTTTCTCTAAAATTATTTTGGAGAAATATCTTTGAAATGAAACCAAAATGTATTTTTTTTGGGAGAAAATTTCGTTCTGGAAAAGTTCGTAATTTTCTTTTAATTTCTCTTGAATCAATTAACTAAAAGGATGTAGGCTTGAATGAATTGTGAAATTTGTTATTGATAGACTTAATTTTTTTCATTTGCATTTATTTGTATGCATAATTGCTTTTAAATTTCATGCATACTTAGTCATTTTTATTGTCAATTTCACAAATATTGTGTTAATTATTGACCGTGCCTATTGAGTATTGACTTTCACCTTTGCATTGATTTAGATGCTTGCTTAGCTATTTTTGTTAACAATTTTGTAGGCATTATTATAATAATAGTTACCTTTGTCTCCTGACTTCCAACAAGAATTACTGTTTTAGAACAAACTTATCTTTTTAAATGATTGATTCTCTATTAGCTCATTTACATTCTCTTATGGGGCTAAAATCTCCCAAGTAAGATTAGTTAAGGATTTAATAATTAAACCTCAATTTGATAAATTTTTAACTTTAAACCACGACCCTTTGCTGAGTCCTTCTATTATTATTAGATATGTCTTTTGGGAAGCTACAACTGCTGTTGAGTTCATAGTCAACTGATTATGTACTTATCAGCGATTTTTCAATCCTAGAGACATTCTAACTAGGTTGTCTGGAATTCTTCATTTGGATGGTCTCGAGACCCCACATGTTTGATGTTAATTTTGCCTTATTGACTTCAATTTTTTGTTTTTTATTTTTACTTCTTTTAGAAGGTTTTAATTTATATCCCCTCCTTTTTTTATTAATTTATATTACATGCAAGAGTTTGTGGTTTACATAAAAAAAAAACACATACGCACACAAAAAACCTATAGTGATTGTCGTAGCACAACGACTTAAGTCCACCATTGATTTTTAAATAGTAACAAAAGTTAACTATAAAAATAGAGGCAAAAAAATTGAAACAAAACAAAAAAATACACAGCTAAAATATAGAAAAAATAACAATGCTGGCTAATAATTATTAAGTTTCAAACCAATCAGAAAACCAGATAGACGGTGACAAATTTATACTGTTCAGTAATTATTTTACAATTTCTAAAAATTATTGCATAGATTGAAAAAACAAGAGAGCGTAGCTTTGGGTGAGCCTCTGAAAATGTCAGAATTCAGAAAGACTGAACCATTAATCAATTTACTTCCCGCAGTCGTACTACTCCATTCGAGCATAAAAAATGAGAAAGAAAAAAAAATATCAATACTATATATTATATAAACAATCAATGGAGGTGACGATGACCTTGAAGAAATGTGCGCCTATGACCCGTCTTGCAGTACAATTAGGTGGCTTTAAGCTTCAAAACCATAGCTAGGGATTAGCCCTGTGAGCAACCACCGTATAATTAATTGAGAGATGGTGCCTTCTTTATTAGAATTATTAGGGTAATTTTTAGGGACCTCCCCTGAGATTTACCGTATTGACACATAGAGAGAATGTATTCACGTAATTACAACCACCTCCCCTCCTGTTAGTATCCGGTTAGTTTGACTGTTAGTTGACTGTTGAAATGACTAAATTACCCTTCCGCCAAAAGTAAAGTGAAATGAAAAAAAAAGAGCGGTACCCATGTTTACGAGTTTCGACAACCAAAATGAATCATTTACTCACTTTATCATCATCAATGAGTTGAGATTTTAAATCTCTTCTTTCTTTTACTGTAAACCACCACGATCATTGTCGTGACTGTAAATTCAGTCATTCCCATTACGGTCACTGGATTTCTGAAAATCAGAACCAAAACAATTGCGGCAAGAGTTGCCTTTGCATTGCCAAGCACCTGCAAAGTCAATGTACATGTATGCTTTTTGACCAAAAATTTGGTCAAATTAACCAAATAAGCAATGGTGGCATTCCCAAGTAGCAAGTAGACAATGAATCTGTCTTCTCAAGCTTTCTCAATTGTAATTGCGGCCACATGCCTTCAGTGTAGAGGGTAAATGGAAGAAAGATCGATGCAGCCATGGGTGCCATATAAACCAACAAATTCAAAGAATTTATTTTTTCAGCCTTTAACGTTAACAGGATTTATTGAATAGCAGATTTCGAAGCACGCCTAGTTGTGAATCCAATTCAAACCAAGAACCCAAATAAATAAAACAGGGGCTCGCTGTTGCTAGCTAACACAATAACAAGCACAACTGGCATCAATGCACAGTAAACCTCGGTAAATTCTTTCTTACAAGTAAGCAGAAAAGTGGAAATTGCGTTGAAGAACGGGGTCGCAGCTCCAATGGCATACCTCAGCGAAGTGTTGCCGCAAACAATTGAGAAACAGAAGATGGCACTCAAAGCAAAGATTTTCAGAAATTGCTTTTGTGATAAAATCGTTTTTAATCTTGATAAAGCTTCAGGCAAAAGGAGCTGCTTCTTCAGAGCTTTAAAAAGATGAAATTAGTGTTGTGGTTACGTGGAAAAGAAAGAGAAAGCTAAGTCGATGTTTTCTTTTGTCTACTGGTTAATAGAAAGTATTGGTTAACAAAGTGCAACAATTAATATTTCTCGTATATCAATAAAATATCAACTTGAATTTTGAATTATTTTAAATTTTAAATATATTTTTACACGATTATCCTTATATATTGACGGTAGACGTATTTTCGTATTAACAGGAGGGGAGGTAGTTGTAATTACGTAAATACATTCTCTCTATGTGTTAATACAGTAAACCTCAGGGGAGGTCCCTAAAAATTATCCATAATTATTATTGTTTTATGAGGTGAAAGCGAGAAGGTGGGGGACCAAATAATTATTTTAAAAAAGAAAGGGACAACTCTTATTCTTTTGATGAGAACTCTCAACCAACTATATGTGGTTGGATGGCATTCAAATTGTTTAGCAAATCTGCAGAATGGAGAATGGAGATTGGCAATCCCTTATTTGTCTCTTTCCATATCTCGTTTTTCCTTTTTTTAATTATTCTCTCTCTCGTTTTTCTTTTTCTTTTTTTGTACTTCCGAAAATTTAGCTTCACTTGTGGGCTCTGTATCTTTGATTGTTTCAATAATTTTCAAGCTTCTCAATCGGCTTGCGAGTCACATACACCGTTGATGCAAAAATATTTAGCTTATGGCATTCTCTCATAATAATTTCTCAGAGCTTTCGTTACTAATCGTGTAAAGTGTTAGGAAAAAATCATGTTTTTAAATTTTTATAAAACCTATTAAGGACCGCTCTCATATAATATATAAGAACACGTGATCTAGAAATCGTACCTTGAAAATCCGAGTTGGCTTTTTTCGCTGAAGTGATTTAGCCTCCTAGATCACGATCTGCAACCACCTCTCCTATTAGATCACGATCCGTCATCACCACGCTTGTTAGATCACGAACTGCCGCCAATGATCTTCTAGGTTATGACTCAGGTTCGATCTGCACTTGACGTGTGGGCGCCTTTATCACTACCAAAGCAACTAGCACGAGAAAATTTTTCTCTCAACAATATAGAGAAAAATCTTATTCTCATATTTGTGTAAAGTGGCTCTTCATTTTCTTTTGAGAAAATAAGCCTTATATATCTCCCTTTAGTGAAAACTCTAAGCTCCAAAAAATCTAAAAAAATAACTCACATTTATTTTCTTTTTAATAAGGGACCCACCTTGTAAAATAACATAAGACCCCTTATACAAAAGCTAATTAAATGGAGCCTCCCACTAAATGATATAATTAGGCTTTTGACCCAAATAGCTAGTTATCTTGCTTATTAGTTCAGTAGTGGTGCAGTCAATTAAATGAGCTAACCCGGGTATCATTTGGGAACATACAATAATGGCTACAATAATTAGGCCTGTAATTAAACTAGCCCAATTATTGAATTCCAAATCTACTCCACTAAAAGATTGGAACTGACTTCCATAATTGTATGCTCGAATAATAATTCGTCCCAAGCCACATTGATTTCTTTACTGCACAATCCTTTGTACCACATCTTTAATTAAATTGATATCTCAATTGTCCAATCAATTTAATAACATCTTATTCCTTAATCCTTACTGGTTTTCTCTAATGATCATTTTCAACATACTAAATATGTTGATACACTCTGGCCAGAGAATTCTATGATCAAGTGCCGAAAACCTATCAAGAGATGTGTTACACAAATTCTATATTGTTAATCTATAACTCCAATACTCATAATTGCTCCCACCAAGATACCGGGTAATCTTGACCACAAAGATGTGTCGTGCTCATTGGTAACTCAAATGGAATAACAATCACAATCATGAAATCATAATTAACTCAAGATTAAGATTACAGTAAAATCAACGCTTATGAGATTTAATAAGTCTAACAATTATTATAAAATTAATTAAATCTCATATGTGATCCAGTTCAATGTAGTCGTACTACATCAATAAATTCATACATGATTAAGACAAATCATTCAATGAATTTATTACAGTCTATACCTAAATAAAGTGTCTAACTTTATTTATCAACTGCGAATTAAATTTATTTAATCATAAGATAACTTGTATTTATGTCTCCTGTGAATCCACATGGTAATCACATGAATACATATAATATGATTAAATAGACTTTAATACAAATATTAATGTAATCAAGATATTTGGATAAATACCTCATTAATTTTATTAATCAGAAAAAAAATTTATTACAATTAAATAAACACATATGCTTTTAAAGAGCATATTGTCCCAACAATCTCCCACTAGCTCTTAAAGCATATTTGGCATCTCATGCATGCCCATGGATTCTAAGTGCAAGTAAAAAGGTTTCCCAGGTATGGCCTTAGTAAAAGGATCTGTCAAGTTTTGCTGTGACGCAATCTGAGTAACCTCCACATCACCTCTCTGCACTATATCCCTTATAAGATGATACTTCCTCTCAATATGTTTTTGTTTCTTGTGGTTCTTTGGTTCATTAGATTGAGCTACCGCACTACTATTATCGCAAAATAGTTTCAGGGGTGCAAATACAGCAAGTAACACCTCAAGATCTTGTAGGAACTTGCGGAGCTATACAGTTTTTTTTGCAACTTTATATGCAGCCACATATTCAGCTTCAGTTGTGGAGTCTGCAATACAATATTGTTTCACACTCCTCCAACTAATAGCTCTACTTCCCAATGTAAACACACAGCCGGAAGTTGATTTTCTAGAATCCTTATCTGACATAAAGTTAGAATCAGTATAACCCACTGGAATGAGTTCATCACTAGAATACACAAGCATATAATTTTTGTTTCTTTTCAGATACTTCATTATATGCTTGACCGCAGTCCAATGTTCAGGTCCAGGATTAGATTGATATCTACTAACCATCCCTACCGCAAAACAGATGTCCGGCCTAGTGCAAAGCATGGCATACATAAGACTTCCCACAGCTTCTGCATAGGGAACTCGTCTCATTCTCTCTATCTCTTCAGATGTTTTAGGTGATTGATCCTTAGAGAATGTAATTCCATGTTTGAATGGTAATAAACCAGTCTTGGAATTTTCCATACTAAATCTAGCCAATATCTTATCGATATAGACCGCTTGAGACAAGGCTAAAGTTTTATTCTTCCGGTCTCGTAGTAACTTGATACCAAGAATATAATTTACCTCTCTCAGGTCTTTCATATCAAATTGTTTTGCTAACCAACTCTTTATCGTAGTCAATATTCCTATATCGTTTCCAATTAGGAGAATATCGTCTACATAAAGAATTAGGAATGATATAGATTTTTCTTAAATTTTCTTGTACACACATGGTTCATCAATGTTCTGAATGAATCCAAACGATTTAATCGCTTGATCAAATCTAATATTCCATGACCGGGATGCTTGCTTCAATCCATAAACGGATCTATGCAACTTACATACCATGTGTTCTTGGCCTTTTTGTATAAATTCATCTGGTTACTGCATGTAGATATTTTCTTCAAGATGCCCGTTAAGAAAGGCAGTCTTGACATCCATTTGCCAAATTTCATAATCTAGCACTACAGCAATGGAGAATAGAATCGTAATGGATTTAAGCATAGCAACCGGAGAAAAAGTTTCCTCATAATCGATTCCCTCTTTTTGAGTAAACCATTTGGCTACTAATCTTGTTTTAAATGTTTCCACTCTTCCGTCTACTCCTTTTTTTCTCTTGTAGATCCATTTTCACCTTATAGGTTTTACCCCATTTGGTGCCTCTACAAATTCCCAGACTTTATTGGAATACATAGATTCCATTTCTTGACTCATTGCCTTTTTCCAAAATTCAACATCTCTATCTATTAGAGCTTCGTTGTAACTAGTGGGATCTTGTACATGTTCATCTGAGATAGCCGTATAGGTTTCTCCCAAAAGCATGTATCTCGCGGGTAACCTAGTTACTCTTCCACTACGATGAGGCTCCAAAAGTGATGGTTATTCAGGGATAATCATGTGTTGATCATCTGGTTGTTGTTGTTCTTCCTGTTCTGTAACAGGCATTGAAAGCTGAGCATCAACCTGATCACTTGACAGTTCTTCAAGTATTACCTTACTTTTAGGTTTGAAGTTATTCATATAGTCTTCCTCGAGGGAAGTGAAATGTGTGCTCACGATCACTTTCCTATCTTGAGGACTATAAAATAAACCTCCATTGTTCCTTTGGGATACCCCACAAACATACAAACCTCAGAACGTGAATCCATTTTGTCTGCCTTTGGTTTCAGCACATGTGCTGGTGATCCCCAAATACGGACATGTCGTAAACTTGGTTTGCGACCTAACCATAATTCTATTAGGGTTTTAGGCATTGACTTAGATGGAACTAAGTTCAAGAGGTAAACTGTAGTTTTCAGTGCTAGTCCCCAAAAAGCGATTGGTAATGACGAATAACTAAGCATAGATCTCACTATATCCAAAAGAGTTTTATTTCTTCTTTCAGCTACCCCATTTTGTTGTGGTGTACCCAGGACAGTCAATTAAGATATAATCTCATTTTCAACTAGATACTCTTTGAAATCTCCTGAGAGAAATTCACCACCTTGATCAGATCGAAGTTTCTTTATTTTTTTATCTAATTCTTTTTCTGTCCCAGCCCTATGCTCTTTGAATTTCTCAAGAGCTTCAGACTTGTGACGCATCAGATAAACATAACCGTATCTCGAGTAATCATCAGTGAAAGTGATGAAATACTCATAACCTCCTCGAGCTTGTACATTGATTGGTCTGCATACATCTGTATGTACCAAGTCAAGTTGTACTGTTGCACGTACTCCTTTGGCCGAGAATGGCCTTTTGGTCATTTTCCCTTCTAAACAGGATTCACAGAGTGGCAATGATTCATTTTTTAATGGACCCAAGAGCTCATTTTTAATCATTCTCTGTATCCTATTTTGGTTTATATGACCCAAACGTAAATGCCAAAGGTAACATTGGTTGAAAGAAATTTTTCTTTTCTTAGATAAATGTGTATGCTCATCATTATTGATCACTATGTCACGCATAGAATGGATCATTGGACTTAAATGATATAAATTATCTTCCAATGTACAAGAACAAACAAGTCTCTTATTATGAAAAATAGAAACAGAGGATCTAAAATTTACAGTGTACCCTTGCTTTAACAAACAAGCTACTGAAATTAAATTCCTCTTAATGTCTGGAACATAAAGACAATTATTCAAAACTAAAGTCTCATTATTAAAAGATAATAAAACAGATCCAGTCTTCACTACTGACACGAACTGTCCTGTCTCTAGCTGCAGCTTGACGCTTCCTTCACTTATTTTCCTGGTTTTCTGAAACCAATAAAGTGAATTACAAATATGATTAGTTGTTCCTGAATCCAACACCCAAGTATTAATAGGATTCTGAACTAAACAGGCCTCGATTACAAAAAGATTTCCCATACCTGATTTCACAATCTTAGGGCAATCTTTTTTCCAGTGACCTTTCTGTCCATACTTAAAGCATTTGCCTTTCGGCTTGCCATCTTGCTTGGTAGACGGTTTCTTTTTCTCAGCTTTCTTCTTACCTTTGCCTTTCGGCTTAGGCCCAGAAATTGACCTTTTTTCAGTAATATTTATGTTTTCCAGAGATTTCTCAGCACGATAGATCTCTTCAGCAGAATGGAGTTCGTTCATCAATTCAGTTAAGGTCATGTTTCTTTTGTTCATGTTATAATTGACCTTAAACTCCTTGAATGTTTCTGGCAGAGATTCTAGCACCATATCAATCTTTGAGTTATCATCGATTTGTGCTCCCTGAATCTCAGCCTCATTCAAATAGTCCATCATTTTGAGGACATGATCACGAACTCTTGTGCCCTTCCCCATTTTACTGTTCATAATTCCTTTCAGCGCTGCTTGTCTCGCGGAGCGAGTACTCTGCCCGAACATCTGTTGGAGACTATCCATTATTTCAGTGGCAATCTCCAAGTTCTGATGTTTGGTCTGCAGAATATTAGAAATCGAGGTTAAAATGTAGCACTTTGCCATTTCATTGGCCTTTTGCCATTTCTCATAAAGCCTCCTCTGATTTCTATGAGCATCATCCGCTGGAACTAGAGGGCATGGCTGGGTTAAGACATATTTATAATTTTCAGCAGTCAGGACAATGAATAGATTTCTTTTCCAATCTATATAGTTCTCTCCAGTGAATTTGTTTTGACTCAAAATAATAGTAAGTGGGCTTAGGGAAGACATTTTTCTGAAAAATAAAACATCCATGCATAAATAATTTGAAATAATATTCACAATAAATAACAAAAATGCAAAAAATCATAAATGCATTTTAATTTATTTGTAACGATAATCTAGTACCGCTTTGACAAGCTATCCGTTGGAGAAGTCATATCTACACTTACTAGACCCAATTATCCATTGGATTATTTACTTTCATGTAGAGACATGATAAATAATTCTCGTTCTCCTTTTGGGCCTAATTTGTTAACAGAGCTTCGTTGGGAAGGTTAATAACAAATTTTAATTGAGCGTATAACCATTGTTTCAATCTAGATATTTTTCATATCAATAGTCACCGTTGGGGTGAACAATCGATTAAAAAATATTTCAATTTTATCTTTGAAGAAGTTTATCAAAAAAAATATCTAATATATATACCTTTCGAAAGTAGCATCACCGTATCATGAAGTCGATGTATATATATAATTTTATTATTGAACTAACAATGGAGCCCGTGAGAAAATTATCTTGAATTTTCCCTCTCCCACTCAATATTTTAAAATTTGTTTTTCCTTTTAAAATATACATATTGTTAATTGCATGCTTCCTATAATATTATCTAGATGAAATCCAATATTATTAAGCATAGGCAAATTACAAACAATATAATGAAATTCATAATTAATGAATGACATGTATCGTTATGCATAGAGTGGCACTACCTATTCTATATGACATGTTATCATGGCATGTGAACATCCAAAAACATAACATATAGAAAAACAATTAAATAATCTTAATTCATGGCTTCCCTAATAATGAGAAATACATTAACCCTAAGCCTAATCTTCATTGAGCTTCTTGTCAATGTCTATATTTCATAAGTTGTCTTTGTTAATGGAATAGGAGAAATTGGGCTTTTAAATTTATAATTAGTCCAATTTTAATTTTTTAAAGGAAATAAAAAAATTTTATTAAAATAAAATTTTTGGACTAAAAATAAATTTAATGTATTTAATTTTGTCTATGCATTTTTAATCCAGTAAGCCCAATTGAAATTGGGCCTAAAACTAAGATTCATTAAGCCCAAAATCGTTTGTGGATTTAAATGCAAAAATTAAAACTTGAGTGCCCAAGAGAAAAAATATAGAATTATAGGGACTTCCATGATAAAAACCATGGAACCCTAAAATCACATTTTTCTTTTCCTCTTCTTCCCCAGCCGCCATGTCCACAAAACCTCCGCCACTGTTCAGACGCCAGCCGACCTCTGAGGCCGAACCATCCGGCGCCGCATCGCCGGAAACGCACCAAGCTCGCGTGTGCAACTCGCTGCTGGTGTAGGGCGCGCGTGCGGCCTGGCTGCGTGGCCAGCAGCCTGTGCCAGCATGCGCTGCGTGGCCAGCAGCCTGCGCTGCGCGTACAAGCCACGCTTCCCGCGTGCGCTTGCTGCTGCGCCCTGCTGCTGCGCGCGTGCTGCTGTCTCCAGCAAGTTTCCGCAATTTTCCAGCAAGTTTCCGTAATTTTCCAGTGATGAATTACAAATTTCCTATGCCAATTTTGGCTTACAAAACTTCTATTACTATAAAATAAATCAAGAAGAAAACATGGTGATAATAAACCACCCCTCTTGTTACAGATCCAAACAGAAAAATACAACAGAAAATCTAAGCATGAATTAAGACAAACCATAACATGCTTTATTCATATATTTAAACAATTAATATATATATATATGAATAAATTGTGCCACTCTAATACATAAATTTCAAGAATGATTTCATACGAAATCCTTATATATGAATATGAGATGGCTCTGATACCAATATGTCATGACCCAACCCAGATCTGGCAAGATATTGTCCGCTTTGGGCCTTAACAAGGCCCGCACGGATTTGTTCTTGGGGCACCCATACACCCCAAAACGCGTCTTGCCAATTCAGGTGGATCACCCTTTATAAACCCAGCATCTCTCCCGTGCTTTGCCGATGTGGGATTCGCCTAGGGTGTTACATACACCCCCTTGGGGACTCAGCGTCCTCGCTGAGGTTTGCCCCACCATCGCCCAAGAGGACACGCGGAGCCGCTCTGATACCAATTGTTAGGAAAAAATTAAGTTTTTAAATTTTTATAAAACCTATTAAGGACCGCTCTCATGCATCAATTTAGTGTTTATAAAAAAAAAAGGTAAATATCGCCACATGTCACACACAGTTCCTCCAAGTGTTTCTTGTGTCTCAATTACATTCGCCACAAAGAAACTAGGAAGATGTTGGCTGAGAAGGAAATATAAGGCCAATGATGAAGCACCACTTGTCAATATTTAAGAAATTAATTTATCTCGGGTACCTTGGGTATACTATGTAAGGATACAAAAAATTTTCGTAAAAATGTGAAGGGATATGTGGGCCCCGAATTTCAAAAAGATCGGTTTAATATGTGTCAAAAAATAAGGAATCGATAGGAAAATCTCATACCATAAAAGAGGAGATAGCTGCTTGTCACGCCAGCAAATCTGCCAAAAGTTTGATATTATAACAGTGGGACTACCAGTTTTTCCTACTATGCCTGTAAAATTACAACGGAATTACAGAGGTACGCAAGACCATTCCACTACTCCTAGTACGTGAATACGCCACAAACTTGCTTTCCATTTATATTTTTTAAATGTCTAAGCCGCCATACGCATGAAAATAAGACTATTCTCGA
Source organism: Citrus glauca (assembly GCA_029633175.1). Classification (NCBI taxonomy): domain Eukaryota; kingdom Viridiplantae; phylum Streptophyta; class Magnoliopsida; order Sapindales; family Rutaceae; genus Citrus; species Citrus glauca. The sequence continues at coordinate 32,980,534 of JAQOOD010000005.1, forward strand.
CATGGTAGCAAGGAACGCCACTAAAATAGTGTCAGGTAGCACAGAGATCGAGGTACACTATATAAATACTCAGATTTAATTTTTATCAATTATGTTAAAACGCACACTACCAAAAACTAAGGTTTTTTCAACCTCCATAACCGAGAGCTTGCAAGCTCTCTAACCTAAGATAACCCAATTCTAACTTGAGCGTTGCAGTGTGGTCGCCGGCCACCCCTGGCTCCACCTCTGACCTTTTTTTTTGTTGTTTCGCAGGTTTAAGGCGAGTTTAATCAGCCCTTCGCACCTGAAGTCAGACTCCCTCAATATCCACCGTCATTTCAATCCTCCTTCACTCTATAAAAAGTCTAAACAACCCCCACGCGCCAAACAAGTGAGGCACTCCGTTCCCCCAACAAAAAACAAATTTATTGTTCTTGGTTTGGTTTTGTGGATTTTTATCCATTGACCCAAAATTAGCCGCAAACATGACCTTAATAGTTTATCTTAATGGAAATTCTACTTATGCCCAACACTTTAGGACTAATTTACCAATTATGTGTAACAAATTATTTTAGAAGTAATTGTCTCTTAATTCAAATTAACTAAACACGTTATGAAATTTATTTTCAAACTTTGATTATTTCAATAAAGTGTACCATATAAGAAGAATACTTGCTGTCCTATATCAATTTATCCATCCAGATGATGCAACGCAGACCTTTTCCTTCGAGGAGCAAGTCGAAAGCTTTGTTAATATCGTGGAAGCTCACTTCGTGTGTTATGAACTCGCCCAGATTAAGCTCCTGCAAATTAAATCAACCATAGTTAATGTATGACCAGGTTTGACAAGAATACCAAAAGGCCAGCCGAATCAGAATTAGGATCACAGGGATGAAAGGATGAACGTAAATGAACCTTGTCTAGGTACTTCTGGGCGAGAGTAGCAATGTCAGATCTGGGCTTCAGCCCTCCGAAAAATGTGCCACAAACGCTTCTGCCTTTAAGAATCTCTATGGAATTCAAAGAAATTGGGGAGCCATGCATCTCCACTCCTAGTATCACTGTCTTGCCCCAGCCCTGATCTCATAATTATAAATTTATGAATTTCAAGACCAAGAACAATACAATATGAGCGTGCGTGTTTTGCATTACCTCTCGGCTGCTGTTGAAAGCATCATTCATTACGGACGTTAAGCCAATGCACTCGAAGCAATAGTCTGCTCCCCCATCTGTCATTTCCTTTATCACCTGCCCGCAACCCATAAGCCGCTCTCATTTTCGTTGTATTCATTTATTTCTTGAACGTAATCAAATAATAAATACGTATATATAATACTAGAGACTAGCTCCGAGCTAGAGATTAACCTGGCTGACTGTTTTGTCACCACATGTTGCAGGGTTTATAAAGTCAGTGATTCCGAATTTTTCCCCTGCCATTATAATTATGAAATTTAACAACTATCTTTTCTCTATCATAGAACTGACGTTTGAAATCAACCTACCTATCTCAAATTTTTCAGGATTTATATCAACACCTATAATCTTCGAGGCTCTGCTCAATCTTGCTCCCTCTGCAACCTGTGCGTGTGCATCAAGAAAAATTGCCAAAATCCCTAGGGAGTTGGGATTAATTAACAACTTGAAAAGAGAAGTATTATATATATTTGTTGCATAATTAATTTGCGGCTGAAAGGAGAATCATCCTAGTTCAATGGTATATCAATTCTCTTTTCCATTTTGTGAGTAGTAGTTGGAATCTCTTGTGCACATTTTTTTAAGCAACGTTTAAATTAATTTTTTAAATTATATTATTTAATTATCTATTAAATAAAAATTCAACGGTGATAAAAATAACATAATTTAAAATCATAATATAACAATCTCCAAATTTTAATTGACATGTGAGGTTAGAATTACCGCAAGGCCGACAGCTCCAAGCCCAAATATTGCCACAGTGGACCCTACTTCAACCCCGGCCACCTTCCACGCAGCTCCTAAGCCTGTCTTCCACATGGGAATATTTTAGTGTCTTTGCTACCAAAATAAAAATTTAAGCAGAATTTTTTCAATTAAAAAAAAAAGTTTCCGAAAGATTAAAGAAAATTGTACTTACCGGTTGATACCCCGCAGCCGAGAAGGCAGGCGATACCGAGTGGGATATGTGGAGTAATCTTGACAACATGAGTAATATCCACAACACTATACTCGGTGAAGCTGGATATGTTAAGGAAATGATGTATAACGTCTCCCTTGAGATCCCTGAACCTGCTTGTTCCATCCCTCGGCATGTTCGGGCGATACCCGCGGCCAAATTTGGAGCAAGTATTGCTCTTTGAAGACTTACAGTCTCTGCATTCTCCACAGTCCCTATGAAATATTGGCAGCACCAAATCTCTTTCTTTCACTTCTTCCACATACTCTCCCACGCTCTCCACAACCCTTTTAATTTGTTCAAATAAATATATACCATCATTAATTATTAGTCAAGTCAACAGAGTTAAGCAAATGAACTTTAAATTTTTTTTTTAAAAAAAAAAAGAGTATCACTGGGTTTGTCGGTTGAATTACCCGACGGCTTCGTGTCCGAAAACCACGGGCAGAGGTAATTTAGGTAGCTGAAAAAAATATAACGGTCATGGTGTGATCAAATGAACAGACAAATTAAGGTTCGTTTTTGCAAGCAAATCTTATATTGAGAGTTGAGGGATTTAAATTCGATTACATCAGTTGATGATTTCCAGAAAGTAACATCACTGTGGCAGAGGGATGTGCATAGAATCTTGATCCGAACCTCCCAAGCGTTAGGTGGTTCCACTTCAATTTCCTCTATCACTAATGGCTTCCCTGGGATTCTGCAGATTGCAGCTATATATATATATATATATATATACACACACACACACACACACATGACACAGCAATCAAGTGGTCGACATAAAAAATAATTGCACGAATGAATAATCATGAAACACAGCTAGGACTCAGTTATGCAGAAATAGTATAAGAACCTTTGCATCTTCTAACTTTTCCAGCCTTTGGCGATGCAGATTTGTTATTCATGATGTTGCAGGTTTGTTATTTCAGATGCAATGAAGGGTTGGACAGCCCTTGCAATTCAGTTTTGTGGTCTGCTCAATGATTAAAGTGTCAAAAAGTGGTCATCTAGATGGTCAGCAACCAAATTTGTCAAAGAAAAAAAAAATGAAGCAACTAAATTTGTCAAAAAAAGAAAAAAAAATGAAAGAAGAAAAAAGCATACGGCACAGCTTTGAAAGAAAGAAAAAAATAATATTCAATTAATAAATAGTGGCAAAGTTCTCTATAAATAGAAATAAACAGAATGAGCAAATGCATTCCATTTCAGAGAGAGGTATTTCCTTCCTTTAGAGTTGAGAATATTAAAAGAGTTTAATAAATTTTTGAGTGATTAGTGTTCTGAGAGTTTGGGTGTATTGGGATTTTGAGAAGTGAGCTAAAATACTATAATAATTATAACTCATTTTCACTAGTAAAATATTTCCTTTAGTTTCCTTTAATAAACTCTGGTGTCCTCTTTTTACACTTGTTCTTTATTTTCTTATAATTTTACTTTAGCTACGTGTCTGCTTCACCCACTAATTTCCTAACAGTGGTATCAAAGCTATTGATTGTATTTTTAGAGTCGGTTACAGTTCACGTAAGAGGTATTGGCATATACGATACCGTTCACGTATATGGTACTATTTACGTGCAATGGTGGGAGCGGCACTGTTCACGTATACAATACTATTCACATATACGACACTATTCAAGGTGTTGATATGGTCGGTCACTATTGTAGATTCCGCCATTCGAAGAGTATAGAGTTTTCTCTTCAAGAAAATTTTGTTGTGTAGTGACTTGACCTCGTATAATTTTGTGAGAGTATACCATATTTGCTTCGCTGTGTTTTTCTCTAGCACAATGGATAATACTCTATCTGCAAGTGCCAAGTGTAGATTAGAAATGACGTTGCCATCTACCTCGTTCCACTTGTCATCAGTTATCTCCATAGACCTTTCTCTAATTACTGCCAAGCAATTATTTTTCCTTAATACAGCTTTCATCTTCATTTTCCACAACGAAAAATTATTTCCGTTAAACTTTTCAATTTCATACTTTGCCGCCATTTTGATGATAAATATCGCACACAAGTTAGTATACCACCTTGAATTATTTTGAGTATGTGTGAGAATGTACACCACGAAAGTTCTCAGGAAAGACTGGAGGGGTCACAATGGTCTCACTTAAAATCCAGACTCCTTAAGCTCTTATCGCCTTTATGACAGAACTTTCTTAGACATGTATAAAAAACCACACAGTTATTTTAGTCACACCACTATTTCCTGCTTTGAAAGAAAAAAAATAATATTCAATTAATGAATAGTGCCAAAGAGTTCTCTATAAATAGAAACGAATAGAATGAGCAAATACATTCTATTTCAGAGAGAGGCATTTCCTTCCTTTAGAGTTGAGAGTTTTAAAACAGTTTAATAAACTCTTGAGTGATTAATGTTCTGAGAGTTTGGGTGTATTGGGATTTTAAAAAGTGAGCTAAAATATTAAAATACTTGTAACTCTTTTTTATTAGTAAAATATTTTCTTTTGTTTTCGCCCGTGAACGTTGGCTAAAAGCCGAAACACGTAATTTTTAGTGTCCTCTTTTTACAATTATTCTTTATTTTCTTATAATTTTATTTTAACTGCGTGTCTGCTTCACCCACTAATTTTCTAACATAAAGTGAGAATCATGTCATCGCGTATCACGTTTATCTCTATTAAAATGAAATTAAAAAAATAATAACAATGACTTACAGTAAAATAAAATAGAATAAATATCCAGCCAACAGAATCATATCTTATCGTATCTTTCGAAAGTACAACTCTGCAATTTATTTAATCAAACTCTTCGACTCTTCGTCAACAAAACCAGCACTCACTTACGGATCTAGCTACGTTGCAGATATTGTTAGTAACAGCCAACTGAGCTGAACTGTTAGATTTGAAGGTAGAAATGCAACGGTGATAATAGATCGTCAAAATAAAAGTGCAACCGCATGAAAAGGTTTTATAAAAAGAAATCAACTTACTTCTTTTCTCCCTATCTCTTTCTCCACACTACTTGTGGACTGTTTTTTGATTAGCCACAGAAATGCAGCAAAAATTTGGAATTATGCGCAAACTTTTCATACCCAAAATTATGTTATGTAAAATTCCCACGGGAAATTGTTAAGGCTGTTAATGATGATGTCAAAATGTCTTTGTCCCGAAAGATTGTCCACTGTAAGCATAAGTTGTGTTGAAGAATGATTGTTTATAATGAAATATTTATTTCATATGTACAAGAGTTAATAATAATTCCTATATATGAGTTATCCTCACAAGAAAATGTAATGTTGGGATATAAAGGTAATGGAATTGTCTTACATGTATGAAACACTCATTTTGCTGAAAATATTAACCCCTTGTACTGTTAATAACAATAATATTATTATGGCTAATGCATTAAACATTGTAAATATCTTACGCGTGGTCTTTATTTAACCGACCACTCGAGTTCAAATCATAGAAAATACATGAGATTAAAATATTGATTTGAGGTTTGCCCACCATTCTGATTTAAAAAAAAAAAGGAAGAATTTCTTTTAGTAGTTAAAAATTAACTATAACTCTTTTATTCTTTTTTCTTATAACAATAGTGTTACCTTCTGTGAGAACATTAAGGTAAATATCTTACACATAACAATTAATACAATTAACCATAATTTTATTATTATTATTATTATTATCATCAGACAAATAGTTCAAGCCTTCGGATATGTTAGATAGGGCATATATTCTAATCTTGATATATAATACAATACATTTTGGCTATGTTTGAGAGAAAAGATAGGGGCAAATTGGACTAAATTATGTGATTATTATTCTAGTCCCACATTTGAATTGGTAATTAGTCATGAGCTATTTGTCTGATGATAAGATTTTATTTCAAATTCATGGGATAAGTTGTCTCATAGTTATCAATGAAATTATTTGAGACTACACTATAAAAATGTATATTTCACCGAAAAATATTTTTAAATTACTCATTTATGAGAAAAAATAAAAAAATGAAGTAAAGAATAAATTGATTTATAAAATTAAGTAAACACCAATTAATGAGAGCTACATGTCTTAATTATATAATTTTCTACATCATAATTACTAATCCTAATTAAAAAATTGGTTATTAAAATAAAATTATTTATTTAACTAATTAAATAAATAATAATATTTTGATATAAAGATTATGTAGAGGAACAGTTCAAATAGTTTTACCATGTCGAAAACGAAGATGGGGATTTTCATTTTTAATACGCTTCGTACGTGTGGCAAAATCTAATTTCTTTACTTGTCTTTTCAAGATCTGTTTGTTACAGATTGAATCTATAACGTACCTAGATCCCTTTCAAGAAAGCCCCCTCCAGTACTCGGTTCGACTAGAGCTTGCTTAAAGACGACTGTTGAATCAAATGTTCAACATCTTAACGACACACAAATTCCGCAAGCAAATTTTGAGTAATTTTCTTCACACCCCCACCAACTTTAGCTGCCAAAAATTTTCAACCAAATTTGTATCAAGAAAATGTAGAGCCTTTTTGAATGCCCAATCCCACGCGAAACTATGGCTAAACTAAAATAATCTTTTAATAAACATTAATTATTTATTGAAACTATTACGAAGTTTTTTGTGTGCGTGTGTGTGAATTGTTGTTGGGGGTAATTCATGAATGTATATGATAAAGAGAAGAAGAAGCTATAAAAAGAAAAAAGTTTGAAACATCGCTATACAATTTTGATATATACTCAGAACTTTTTTAATAATTAAAATAATTTGGTGATGATTTTATTTAAATTTTAACTTTTAATTTACTAAAAAATTGTGTATCTATACCTACTATAAATTAAGTAACTGACGAATAAAATAGAAATTGGAAAATCATCCCCCACATAATGATTTCCTATCACTACCCTACTAAATTTATTGAGAAATAAGATGATAAATGAGGAGCGAAATTTTTTAATAGAGTGCAGGATAGTGTAGGCCTCCTCACCCCTACCTCACTTCATTACCATCCTAAGAGCAATTGGAGTAAAGGTTTTTGCAGGATTTTGTTGTAAATAAAAATAAACATAGTAAGATAACAATTTAATGCAGTAGGCAACAACAACGTAATACAACAACTAGGAATCACAAATGAAGAACTGGAAAAATAAAAGGAAAAAGAAAACCGAAACAAAAAATAAAAACCCGAGGCTTTGCAGCTCAATTTCCTTAAACACATGTTTACCACCTACTGAAGTGCTTTAGGTCTATTGGTAACTGCTTCTCAGGATATAATGGACACAAATTTCCCGTTAAGCACCGATATGTAATTTCGGCGAACCACAACAGCGGCAAACTCGACCAGAAAACAAGACGAAAGAACATAGGATGAAAGAAAAATTACAAGTGCTCTGTGTGCTGGTTTCAGTGTGTTTTTAAAAAAACATAAGAGAATGGTGCATTTTTATTCTCATGTGGGTTGGTAACAGCAACACAAGAATTGCATTTCAGAATTCAATATGTGCAAGCTTGGGGTTTTTGGGTTGACATTCGTGTACGCACAAAAGGTCAACCAAATCGATAATGGATTCGCACCCACTTATGCTTACGCGTGTGGAGAGAGCATCTATCCTTAAAATTCTTATTCATGCATGGTTAAGTGTTTATAGTTAAACACTACTCCCTTAAATTCTTTTTCCCATGTGGGATAAATCTCATTTCCTTTCAAATTTTCAACTTCAAGGGTGAACTTTGAGAGAAAATTTCTCATTCACCCAAGCTCTATTTTGAGAAAATAAAATTACACTTTTGAAGTATTAAATAAAATCCAAACCTCATAAGATTTTTCACTTTCGCTAAGTGAGACCTACTCAAAATGTACCCTTATAATAGCATATAGATATGCTATTTTTTCAACAATTGTTTTATGGTTGTTTTCTTAATTATTTTTGTTTGAATGTAATTTATTCATTTTTCCAGCAAATGTGCAAAAGTATTTGAGAAATTTTGAAACTTATCATCTTTTTTTATCTCGAAGTCGAATAATGTACCAGTTTTCCATTTTACCATAATATTTGTTTATGATGAAAATATTTTTAACTTAAAAAGAAATTTTGGATTTAACGTATGGTAATAAGAGTGAAGAAAAAAAAACAAAAGAAAAAAAACAATTAAGTATCTATACTATCAATAATAGTAAATTACTTCATAAACGTTTTAATAATAAAAAATTTTAAAAAAAAGGTGCTAAAAGTATATTTTCAGGGGTTAAAAGAATCCTAATAATGCAGATAGTATATTGTTAAAATTAGTGTACGGGGTTATTTGGAGAAAGGGGGCTTAAAGACGATATTTAAATTGTGTTAATGGGACAACTCACTCAACATCCTCAATTATCTTTTAGTCTACTTTTACTTTTGTAGCCCATCCCGTATAAGCCCGATATCTCTTTATTGAATAATACGTCCGGGGCCCATAATCCCAATTCAATTTCGATAACTATTCTGGGTCTATAGATTAAATATGTGCAAATTAGCAATCATACTTCTCCTTAGTTTTCAAGAATATTATATGAATTTAATCGATTGTGCAGTCATCATATCTTCGTCGAAAATTTTATATGCCTTCATTTCACAGAACTTGCGTTACGACAAACGAATTGCCTGCACAAAAGATTTGAGATCGGTAGCGGGACATACCCAAATAATAATAATAATAATAATAATAATAATTAATAACTCATTTATGTCCTTTCTCTCCTTAACGAGCTTGGTTATGCCTGATTACGAAACTGATTGGTCCGAAACTGACCCATTAAGAGAAGTTGAATAGTCCACAACGTTAGGAAAGCGATTTTTAACCAGAAAATGCTTGGTATCTAGAATGGCGAGAGAAACACGAGAGAATTAAAACAGCATCCGAATATGAGAATCGTTCAAACACTACGATGATACTGTAAATAGACTTGAATCCGCTATTCATTTTATACTGAAAGATAAGAATTTTAACAAGCACATGGAATGCAAAAACAAAAACAAAAACTCAACAAATTTAACAATAGATTCAAACTTCCCATTACATTCCAAAACAATTTTGCATACCCATTTCTTAGAAACAGAAACGTTAAAATCCAAATCAAATCTAGATACAAATCAATTAATCGATTAAGCTCTCTCTCCTCTGATTTTTCGAGTAAGCTGAATATCTTTGGGCATAATAGTGACCCTCTTCCCATGAATGGCGCGGAGATTGGTATCTTCAAAGAGACCCACAAGATAACGCTTCGCAGCTTCTTGAAGAGCCGCAACGGCGCTGCTTTGGAACCTCAGATCGGTCTTAAAATCCTGAGCGATTTCTCTCACGAGCCTCTGGAACGAAAGCTTCCTTATCAAAAGCTCAGTGCTCTTCTGGTACTTCTTAATCTCTCTTAAAGCCATGGTTCCTAACCTGAAACAGTAAGGCTTCTTCACTCCTTCCACTACCGAAGTAGACTTCCGAGCCGCCTTCCCTCATGTGGCTTCTTCACTCCTTCCATTGCCGGAGCTGACTTCTGAGCTGTCGTTGTCGCCAGCTACTTACGGGACACTTTCCCTCCCGTGGACTTACTTGCCATCTGCTTAGTACGAGCCATTTTCTGGAATTGGAAGAGTGTAACGCATGTTTATTTTTCAGAAAAATTTTAGGTGATTGAGATGTTAGTGAGAGAGAGGTGTAAAGATGAAATGATGACAAATGATTCTATTTTCTTTATTTTTTATTAATATTTTAATTTTTAAAATTAAAAAAGGCGAGAGATTTTAAGAGCGAAACGGCAGCATGTGTTGCCGTTTCTCTCGTGTTTCTCTCGCCTTTCTCGATGCCTAACAGTCCTCTTTTTAACCATGCTTCACTACCAGCCCATTAAATAAGTTGCCAAAGATAAAGACGACGCCATTGATAATGAGTTGACTCTTATATGTAGAAATTCATTCAAGCTGATGATGACAATCAGATTGTCTCGTCAATACTTTAAGTTATTTTGATGGGACGTTGTCACTTGCTACTGTAGTGTAATTTGAATTATATTGATACTTTCTTTGATTTGTAACAACAAAAAAATTAGCAGGGGAGTTTGGAATTTTTTTTAGCAAAAATTATCCGACACGTAAGTCAGTAATTAAATTTTTATTATTTTAAAAATAATATCTCACGTGCACTTGTGATTTGAGTATTTTTTATTGCTACTAGAGCTCACCTTAAAGCATCACCAAAAATCCCTTCAAATAAGATTTTATTATTTATTTAAAGAGTAATATCAATATTTTAATGTCTAAAAAATACTCTAAATAAGATTCTTCAAATAAGAACTAATTTTCTCTCTTTAAATTTAGAGAGTTAATTTCTTCTTTTTTAATTTATATTTTATTACTTTTCATTGAAGAAAGAGAGAGAAGTGTTTTAATTGCTATTTATTTTTACTTTAAAAAATAATTATTTGATTAAAATAATATTAACTTATTTATATTTGAATAGTCTTTTGAAAAATATAATATAATATAAATAAAATGTCACATAATGATCTTGGATTCATTTATAACATATTGTGGACTAGAATAAATTATTCTAATTATTTTTTATTCTATCAAATTAATAAATGACTGATGTTAAATAATAAGAAATAATTTTTATACACTCATTTATAAAGTGATTATATATTGTGTTTACAAGTCTAATTTTATTACATCCTTTATAATAACATATTATGAATAAATATAATCTTTAATTATATTATTTTAATTTATAATTAGATGAACAATTTTATATCAACACATGAACGCCCCCACAATATTTAAGGGAATTCACTGTTCAAGATTTGATATTAAGGAAAAAGTGCAGTGCATCTTTTCTCCTCTCTCTCCCACCGTGCGTGTAAGTACAGTGAATGAGTAGCTTGATTTTGCAGCTGCGATTGAAGCCAAGACTTGCTACAAATTAGAAGAACAGAAGGCTGAATTCACGGGCCATAAACAAGCTGATCAGCAAGTCCATTTCATGAGCAACCAAGGTAAAATCCTGCCTTTCTCCCTTATGACGTGTTGAACGGATTTGTAAGATCATAGCATACAGCTTAAATTTATTTCAGCAAATTGAAGATAATAGTTGTAAGATATATATTAGAGACCTTCATTTTCCAGAATGCGATGTCTCTCGCACAAATTAAAGTAATATAATTAAAGGATATATTTATTCATAATATGCTATTATAAAGGATGTAATAAAATTAGACTTGTAAACACAATATATAATCACTTTATAAATAAGTGTATAAAAATTGTTCCTTATTATTTGACATCAGTCATTTATTAATTTGATAGAATAAAAAATAATTAGAATAAATTAAAATAATATTAACTTATTTATATTTAAAGAGTTTTTTTGAAAAATATCATATTTTTTAATATGATAAGAGTGAAAAATATGTTTTGTGAGATGGAAAACATAGGGGTTTAATCATTTAGTTAAATTTATATTTTATACTTTGTTATAGTTACAAGAATGAGGAATTTTAAAAGATCACTGAAGGTACTAATAATTCTACTCATCAATAAATTAATCTATATTTTATTAAAGATTATGTATAAAGAGAATTTATCTCAACTTCATGAAATGTTATCATTTTTTTCTTAAATTAAAAAAAAAAATCACACTTTTATGTCGAATAAATAATCTGCTAATCATAATACACATTGTATTCAATTTTTTTTTTTAATCTTTTTCATTTTTAGCCTAACAACAACCTAACTCCCTCCTCATTCGCGATCTCCACCCCACTTAACATTAGGAGGACTTTCAATTTTCGAACTCATAAGAAACTACAAATTATTAATAACTTTCAAATGTCCAAATTAAATATGTGACAACTAATTAAAACAATGAGCACATGTACAAACGTATGTCCCACGTGTTATGTGTGGGGTGATATGACAAGCTTATGATTGAGGATGAAGCTTTCACTGGGAAAACAGGCTTCAAGCTTTCACTGTATTAAAACAAAAGAACTACAGAGAACATGAGATGTAAATAAAGAATACAAGCAACTAACTTTCCCTGTCTCTTTTCCTCTTTTAAGTTTTCAATTAGATCTAAGAAGAACAAACCAAAATCAGCCTTCATAAAGTCTGTTTCTGGGTTTGTTAGTCTCTGGCTGGTTCCCGCCGAAAGTAACAGCCATAAATTGCCAAATGCGCGTGACTCTCATGTGTGCGCTTAAGTAACACCAAAACGACAGCACACGTAATACACATGACTGACTTAATTGGCTTTGTACGACATTAACATAAATGTCGGTTTAGCTTTAGCAATATAGCAATGCATATGAACATTTTTGCTTGAAACGACATGTCGGTCGATCGAGTTTGAGCACATATTCACCAATTGTTTATCAACTTTAAAGCTTTGTTTTTCATTGTCGCTATCAAGTTCCCACTACATTAGAAGGTATATGTCTCTATATGCATCTAAATTTGTGAAAAGATTTTCTTTTATGCAATTTTACAAGCGGTAGTGGTAGAGGGTGACCTAACCGAAATTAATTCAATCATGCTTTATTTGTGTACAAATCATTGTTAAAAGAAGATATCAATTGGAAATGTTTTGTCAAGTGAACACCCTTCCTCCCTAAATGGTTGTGAGCATATAATCACTTAGTTGGTTGTCAAATGTAATACATTATTTGTATATTGATCGATCTTGTTGACATGAGTATTTTCTTCTAACTATAGTTATATAAACTTTGAGCCCCCAACCCTTAGAGCCAAATTTAGTTTTTTAAAGGAAACTAAAAATTTAGTTAGTTAAATTTAATTATTTAAAATAAAGTGAAAATTAACTTACTTTTTCGTAGGATATTTTAGCCTTTGAATACTTTTTGTTCAATTTTTATAACCCATTTTTTGGGGGGGTCAAAATAACATTTTTCTCGGATTTATTTAGTCTATGTAGGTGCAGTATTTCCCACCACCTACGCCATAATAAACGTCGATTACAAAATGTAAATAAGGCACCAAAATGTGCAAGTCCAACTCAGTCTTTGGCAATTACACAAATAGAAGACCACAACAAACTCTGGAATAAAGAGCGCAACAGCGGACTGACTACTCACAAGGGGGCGTGTTTAGTGTTACGCTTAAAAATGCATATAACACGCAACGTGCAAAAATCTATACCTTCTTATGGGCATGGACGACGCAGGTTAGATCTCTCACCAAAGCTAAATGGTTTATAAATAGCGCCTGCAAGCACTATTTCGGGGCCTTTACTTAAAATAAAACCTGCCCACAATTTTCCTTCATTTTCTTAGCAATCCAAACTGCTTGAGCGTCAAATTATTTTCATCAGTTTTTTCCTTGATGTTTTTTTTTTATATTAAACCTGAGTGAACGAGTTTAGACTGAGGCGAATTTAACATTGCACAATATTTAAAGGTCGTATAAAGTAAACTTACAATGTAATCAAATTAGAAGGTGACCATAATAACCACGTCTTATCAATTATATTTAATTAGACGGTAAGTTACAACGATGGCAACTCAGCAAAGCCAAAATTTCAACGTAACAAACACCTTCAATTTCAAATTGGAAGGACCATTGTCAAAATCAAAGAGGTAAGTGTGGTAACGCCTCTTTTACCATTCAACCATGAACCATTCAAGTCTTGAAATGCTTTTGAAGAAAAGACTACGACATGCTTCCTAGCAGAACCCCGGGACTTGCAATCTAATTGCCTTTATTCAACAGATTTATATAAAATATTAAAGAGAGAGAGAGAGAGAGAGAGAGAGAGAGAGAGAGAGAGAGAGAGAGAGAGAGAGAGAGAGAGAGAGAGAGGAAGACGTAGAAAAAGGAAAAGTTGATGATGGATCCATGGCCTGTTTTTTTTTTTAAAAAATTTAAAAAAGTGACCCACAACATGATAATTGATGCGTTGATTCTTGTCACCCATTTCGTACAAGCTGCTGTGTGGAATAATTAAGTGATGTTGTTAACGGGCAACAACAGCTGACGCTGAGCTGAGCTTGCCAACTTTTTTGTTCTTTTGACCGAAATAGTAACACGCCAGAGTATTGTGCTCTTAGAAACTTCCATTGTGCTTTTAAGTTTTAATTAACAGCAAAATTATTGATTAACAAATTTAAAAGTTGCTGTAAATCTTTGATTCAGATTATTTTTTTGGGGTGGGGGGGGGGGGAGGGAGAAATAAAGAGAAAAGGAAAAGCAGATAATAATATATGGAGAGCCGAGAAAGTTGGAGTCTTTGGGACCGGGGAAGATGAAAAAAAATTTAAAAAAAATAAAAGGATGAAGCAGCTGATTGATGATAAGCAAGACAAAAACCTTTTGGCAGCCTTGCCTTGCGACTAAAGGACAGTAGAGAGCACAAAAAAAAAAAAAAACAAACGACGTTGAAATGGATGATGAGGCCAAATTTCATTCAACTTGTGCCTCTGGGTGTGCTTTCAAAGTGTACCTTAAACGCCAGTTTGACCAACTTGAAATTTTCGAGAATAGTACAGTTATTATCTGGGTTGGAAATTGGAAATTAGAAATTAGAAATTAATTAATTACACCAATTAAGGAGAGTTAAAACTTCAAATCATGTGGCAATAAGTAAGTACTTACCACCAGTAATTCTTCGAAAACAGACAAAACAAGGTTGACGTAGACACGTACAGTGCCACATCACCAGTTAAATAGTTTGATAAGAATGAGAATTGAGATGAGAAAGAGGGAAGGTGCGAGAGAGTGAGAGAGCGAGCGCGAAGTGCGTGCCTTCCTTTACGGGTCATGTATTGTCTTTTCTCTTCTTTTGAGCACCAACGACTGAATTTATTATTTTATATCAGAAATTGAAAATTCGAAAACACTCACAGCCATATTCTTTCTTTTATCTATCTATATAGAAAAACTAATATTGTGTGAGGAGTCAAGATCGGGGCACGTCATCACTGTTACAGTCTTCATCGCTCTTCACCTCAATAATCAATATTAAATTAATTATAAAAGCACAATTTATTATCAGTCTCGTCCCTGAGTCTCTCTACTCGCCGACTTTACGTTAGCCCCAGCTGCGCTAGTGATCCGTCAGACAGATATACGTAGCTGCAGGATTTGCTGCATAGGTTTTAGATCGAGAAAGATTGAGAGAGAGAGAGAGAGCGAGAGCGAGAGCGTAGCCTTGTTTGGTCTTTTTGCTTGTTTTCTTTTGTTCAATGGATAAGAGCTGCCATTCAGGTGGTGGCGAATCTACCACCACCAGTAGTAACAGCAGCCAGGTCTCCAACAGTAACAGAGATCAATACCTCAAGCAGCTCAACAAGCTTTCTCACAAGATCTCCAAACCCTCCTCCTCTTCCTCCTCCTCAGCTACATCTTCAAATCCAATCATCAAGAAATCTAACGCTTCTGACCATCAGAGTCAGCCGCCGCCTCAGCAGAACCTCCAGCAGCCGCCGGTCTACAATATCAACAAGAACGACTTCCGAGATGTGGTCCAGAAGCTGACCGGTTCGCCGGCTCACGAGCGCTTCTCCGCTCCTCCTCCTATTCACCAGCCTAAGCCTCCCAGCTCTCGTCTCCAGCGCATCCGCCCTCCTCCCCTTGCTCACGTTAGCAACCGCCCCCCTCCCATGCTATCGTGCGCCGCCCCCGCTCCTCCTCCTCCTCCTCCTCTTCCTCTTAATCCTTCCGCTTCCGCCTCCATCACCACTGTCGGCAACAACAGCTTCATCCAACGGCCAGTAGCGCCTCTCTCTCCACTCCCGCCTTTACCGGCTGTACACGCGGCGGCCGAGTCTCCTGTTTCGGCCTACATGCGGTACCTTCAGAGCTCGATCTCAGCTGCTGATCCGAACTCCAAGACGCAATTTTCGGGATTCTCTCCGCTGGCGCCGCTTGTTTCGCCTCGATGGAACATCGCTAATGGGCAGGGAGTCATGCCTCCACCATCTTCGTCACAACAGCAAATGCCGGAGCCGCAGCCACAGCCGCAGTTTCCATTTCCATCGTCACCACTGCCGTTCGGTTGCTTGAATTCACCTCGCTCACCGTACCCTTTACTCTCTCCGAGTTTGCTGTTTTCGCCGACGTCTGGTCAATTAAATTTTCCGCTCTCGCCGACGGTGCCTGTGCCCAGCCCCAGATGGAGAGGCCTTTGAGGTAAGCAAAATAAAAAAAAAATTAGATAGAACGGTGTCGTTTCTCGGGCCTTCAGGGTATTAAAATTGCTACCTACTTTTTGTGTTTGTACATTTGTTCTGGGGTTAGGGGGTTTAGAATTAAAATATTTGATTACTAGTTGTTGGATTGGGAACAAATATAGTCGGGCACTGGTTAGTTAGGGTTTGTTCTGTAAATGTTGCTCTCAATCAAATGAAAGGTGTGGGAAAAGAAGAATAGACTTCCGTTACTGCCATCACAAATTACAAGGGATATCTTCTTGTTTTTTTTTTTCCTTTTTTTTTCTCTTTTTTACTCCAGCAGTGTAAAATTTTAGAAACAATTACTCTATTATAAATTTGAGTTAGTTTTCGACTTTTGTGATGCATTTTTGGGCTGTGAATTCATGGATTTCTTTGCACTTTGATATGATCACTTTCATGTGGGCAATTTTTCCTATCTATAGTGGGAGCACTTGTAGTCTGATGAATTGATGTACCAACTAGGTCTTGGATATCTGATCCATGCTAGCAACTTTGCTCATTTTAGTATCTTCAAAATGTAAATCTAAGAATGCCCACAAAGTAAATGTGGGGCAATGGTTCCTGAGTGAATTGTTTCTGTGAACTATGTTTGGGAGAAGTCTTTCCGACAGGTTTTTAAGAGATGCTTTGAAGGGTATCCTTGTCATCCGTTTTTGGGTGGGCTATATGAAGTTGCGAGTGTGTGGCAGTATGACATATACTTGCTAGTTACTACTTGCTTCAATTTCTATTTTAGCTGTCGCTTTCTCTGTGGAATAATGATCTGGAGTTCCCTGCTGTTTTCAATATTCTAGTCTCTCAAATGGAATATGCATTGAGTAGGTTTACTCATTTTTAGGTGGTTTATTTGTTGCTAATTTCAAATATTCATACTCTTGGTGGGGTAGAAGGCTCTGACCTTTTTCCCCCCTTTTAGAGTTCTTTGTGGGGTGATTTGTGTACTATTATAAGGTGTTTTTGTGGCTGCAAATCCTCGATATATGTTATTCTATCACTCTTCATTTGCAGTTTGTCATTGGTGTGGCTATTAGATTCATTGAATTTAGGCTTAAGAATTAATATTAGAGGTCTGTTGATTGATGATGAGGTCTGTGCAAGTGTATGATTGAGCGTAGGAGTCATATGACTTACATTTAGCGCTTCATGTAGTGTTTGACATATGCTTCACCTAATATATCATATTGCAACTTCCATGAAAAGTCCTTTTGATGGGATTTTTTATTTGTGGTGTTGAAGAAGAGTCGGCAGACCATTTTCTAATTAGATGATTGGGTGTTTGAGGTAAAAGTTAACTTTACCATGTTGAGTTTTGACAACAGTGGTCTAATTTTGAAGTTCATATAGAGAATTAATCAATTGAATGGTTCAACTTAATACGGCCAAATGATTAAACTTATTGATTGTGGGAGTATTGAATGTTTGATTGATACTTCCTTTGAAGTGAAACATGGGTTTCAATTGGGGCTAGTATCTGCTTTAATCACAAGAATTTTCCATGCCAGTTGCCTGATGAAGCTCTTGCTCTGAAAAGTGGTTGTGCCTGCTGACTAGGATGCATGTAAGTGTTTGGAACTGATTTCTCTTAATTAAATTTTGCCTCGAAGATGCAAGCATCATAAATCAAAATTTCTTTTGTAGCAGATAGAATTGGTTAACCCATTGTCAGGCTGTGGCATCTATTGTGGTGAACCAATAGGGAACTCTGCTTAATGGTCATGGATAATTGCATTTCGGGAAAATGAGCATTCCTTTGGAATGGCTGTTCTAGCCAGTTCTACAAAATCAATCATATGAGCCGTTGATTTTTGCAAGAATGCTGTTCCGCTCGTTTTAGATTATCTCTTTTCAAGCCTATCACAAAAGTTCCATGGGATGCTTACGTTAAGAGCAATGATAAGATATTTTAAATTTTTTATTTAAAGTAACTATCTCAAATGATGAGGTATTTATTAATTGATTTGTAATTCTATATAAAATCTAGGTGTTTATTAATTGATTTGTAATTCTATATAAAATCTAAGTAAATAGATTGTATTATCTAACTAATTAATTGATGGATGCTATCATTTAGATTCATATTTTGGAATACAGAATTTGAAACATGCAACACTACTTAAGTGAATTGGCATTTTAATAAGTTGAGAAAAAATCTTCAATCATAATATGTGATAGTTGATGCAATTGAAATAGCCGCAAAAACATTCTTTGAGAGAAAAATGTGGCGGATGATGGACAATGAAGGGTGTTCGGGTGAGTGAAAACGACAATAACAAACAGCTTGCTGAGAACAAATTGACAATAAAATATTTCCATCTTGCTCTCGGCTGTTTTCAATCAATATGTGTAATTTTCCATCTAGCAACTCGCGCATGGCCAGCTCTGGGAATGGTGGAAAATATAATCGATGGCGTTGAACCACCCTTGAATTCATGCTGAAGCATGAGGGTATAAAAGAAGGATCACTTGCAGGAAAACTGAAAAAACCCACTGCATCACTTTCTTTAGATGATACTTGTTGCATCATGGATGACGCACTAGAACCCCAGAACACAACCTTGCAGGATCCGCCCTTGAATGACCGAAAGAAAACAACGACCAAAAAGCAAAGCCAACTACGAACTCTTATTATTAAAATAATTAGTAAGACTTCTCCACTCTGCATTCCCATATAAGAATTGGTCAAAATAAGAATTCATGCCACTCCATGTGGTCCAACCCTACCAACAACTGAAGAATTTGTATTTTGTAATGTGCCAATGGATTTCAATTCCATACACCACAGTTTACACATTCCATACCCATGAGAGAGTCATATTACAAGAAAGTTGCAACTAAACTCACAAAAACTAGCCTAAAAACACTAACAAAAACAGTATGCAATCAGTATCTAAAAAAAGTCAGCCAAGTTGATTAACCAGCTATTAAACTGAAGACCAATCATACGTGCATATACAGACTACAGATACAGATTATGCAGATGCCAATTCCCTAACACTCTCAGGGAGCACTGATCTCAAGTAAACAAGAACCAAAAAGGTAATATGCACAACATAGATATAAGATTTTGATATCTTCATGAAAAAGAAAAATAGTGGAGCATTCAGAACACATAATAGAAGGGGCAAAAAAAAAAAAAGGAGAAAAGAAAAAAGAAAACTTAGTACATTCATAATTCAATAACCAAGAGAAGAATGCCTAAATATTCAAAAGCAGGAAAACTAGCAACAAACATCTTCTCCCTTTAAAAACACAGTGGAGAAAGTTCAATCCCATCTGAATTCTCACTGTTGTTCGCTTTCAGGCTTGGCCGCTTCTTTAATCTCGTCTGCTCCATCATCCTGATCAAAAACCATAAATTGTTCAACATCAAAAAAAACATCATTTCTACACGTACAAAAGTGAGCCGGAAAAACAGACTGAATGTAGGACCTGCATGTCGGAGGTCCACAGAGTGAGGTTGTCACGAAGAAGTTGCATGATCAAAGTGCTATCCTTGTAGGACTCCTCACCCAGGGTATCCAACTCAGCAATTGCCTCGTCAAAAGCCTGATAAATGCAACAACAGAACACAGCAAAGCAAGCAAACTTATTAATTTGAAAACAGTAAATCATACACTATTTAATTGCTTTGTAGAGACTGCTAGAACTTATTAAACAAAGGCTATTTCTGGTAAGAATTTTAATATCCGCAAACAGTACGAAAATCAGAATTCAATAACTGAAAGAATATTCATAATGAACCGAATACAATAAAATTGACTTGCCATTCTTCTTACACTTATAACTACTTATGCGTGTACTATCTAACAATTTACTAGGAAAGCTATCAGCCAGTTGCAGTTGCGAAGCATCTTTTGTGTCCTATGCTTCAATAAACAAACAAAGTGCATTATACCGTAAAGCTAAAGAGCCGAGGTTCTTTCTGCTAATGCTTTTAGATTACCCATCCAAGGCATGCACGATGCAGCTACCTATTAACTAATGCAAACCAGGAACAATTAGTTTCGGTTCAGGTTTGCATACCTGCTTGGCCAAATTGCAAGCACGATCAGGAGAGTTCAGGATCTCATAGTAAAACACAGAGAAGTTCAGAGCCAGTCCTAAACGGATGGGATGAGTCGGAGCCAATTCTGCGTTTGCAATATCCTGCAACAAACAACAGAAAATGAATATACGACCACCAAAATTACATCATTCACAGGAAAAGCCAGAGCAATATCCTCAAATCAAGATTAAATTCCATATCTAAACTAAATCTACCAAACAGCTAATAAAGGTAGCTATTGAATCTAAACTATATTCAAAAAATGCATTAATTAGAAAATAATATCAATCTACAAGAGGGGGGGGGGGGAACTTGAAAGCAATAAATATAACAAAGTAAAAAAAATTGCTCGAGATTTCAGAAGGAGATGAAAGATAACCTGAGCGGCTTTATAAGCAGTAAGGGTACTCTCGGCGGCTTCCTTACGCTCGGCTCCGGTCTTGAACTCAGCCAAGTACCTGTGATAATCTCCCTTCATCTTCAAATAGAAAACCTTGGAGTCACCAGAAGAAGCGGAAGGAATGAGGCGGGAGTCAAGGAGCTTCAAGATGCCGTCGCAGATCGAGGAAAGCTCGGTCTCGATCTTGGAGCGGTAATCTCGGATCGTGGAGACGTGGTCCTCGTTGCCGCGGCTCTCCTCTTTCTGTTCGATGGAGGAAATAATGCGCCAGCTAGCACGGCGGGCGCCGATGACGTTCTTGTAAGCGACGGAGAGGAGGTTGCGTTCCTCAACCGTGAGTTCCTCGCTGCTCTCGACGGAGGCGGATACTTTTTCCATGAACTCGACCATTTCCTCGTAGCGCTCGGCTTGCTCAGCGAGCTTCGCCATGTAGACGTTCTCCTCGCGAGGCGAAGGCGTGGGTGTGGCTGCGGCGGCCATTTGTCTTTTTTTTTTTTTTTTTTGGTTGATGTGGTTGTCGTTTGAATGAATAGATCTGAGAGAGAGAGAGAGAGAGAGAGTTTGTTTTGAAATTGGGGGAGAGAGGGGGGATTAATTTTGGGGGGTGGAGTTGGGACTGTTGGAGTGGGAGGGGAAAGGGGAAGCGATGATCGCGTTGATGAAGGGAGAGAAACGGGGGAGATTGATTGTGGGCCGTTGGATTCCTGAGAGTGATGGCCAGGCAAAAGTAGTTTCAATCAAGCTGGCATACACGGGGATTTCGATTTTGATTCTGGCAAGGCAGGCTTAAAAGTTGGCTTTACCCCTTTTTGCTTTCATGAATATAATTCATTTTCTTTTCTTTCTTTAAATTTAAATTTTGAAAGGCAGGTGGGTCAGTTCGTTTGGGCTGCCCACTTGGAAGCGGGCAGGCTCTGAGGGAGAACGGTCACGTCTTTGTTTTCTTTTTTTTTGATACCAAGACCATGGCTAATTTCGTAAATTTTTCACCTCTGAAATCACCACTACAATGGCACAAGGATAAGCTATTAAGTTGTTTTCCCCAGCTTTGGTTTGAAGTTTATCCACTTGGTTAAATCGAGGTGACTGGAAACATAGAACAACTATGTTACATGCCGTGAGCTATGCACATGTACATGTACAGTCTAGAAATTTATATTATTACTTGATTAAGATGAGCCGTTTGTTTGTCAAAAAACTGACTCGGTGGGTTATATCAAAGACGAAGCAGAAAATGTTGAATTTTATAGAATATACACCGGCCATGGGGCAAGTTCGACAAATTGTGGAGCATTTCGAGAAAAAAATGTTCGCTTTCTTATTTTATTTTTGGTTGTGGGGGGGGGGGGGGGGGGGGGGTGTTGCATGAATACGTCAGTGCCACCGAACACAACATGCTTAGTTGCCCGAATTGTCCAACGATTTGTAAAATTTTCTTCAACACGTAGCTTCCATTTCACAGACCCTTTGGCTTTTGAGTGTTGTTGTAGTCTAAGCTAAATGCCAAATTCCGAATTATGATTATTGAAGTTGTTAACGCTAGTGTTTGATATATTTCCAAGGGTATTTGATGAAATGTCCGAATGACTAGTTTTAGAGGGGAAAACTCAGCTTTGATGAAAGAGCAGTGAATCAGGAAAATGAATGGTGACGTAGAATTGAAGATTACAACCGGAAATCATAGGTTGAAAGAATGAAGGATTTGGGGGGTAAGAACAATGAACATTGTCCATGCAAGAACAGTTGCTCCAAACCAAAGATCAATTTGTAGCCATTAATTAAATCATAGTTAGATACAGCTGTGAATTACTACAGTGTTACTCGTATTAAACCAAAAAAAGGCTGATATATATTTATAACATTGCTCTTCAGTCTCTTTCTGTGTTTATTTTTTGGTTTAGTTTTTCAGTGCTAATATCCAACCCAAAGTGTACTTGTCAGTGAAAATATATGACAGTCAGCATTAAGAAATAATCTAATGCAACTGCGATGACTTTATAACTTTAATTTTATATTACCACATTCACTGGATATTAAACTGATCGAGATGAGCTTTTGGAGCGGGCCACTGACTATATGAGAAATGGCTGTTTTTGCGTCATTGGTTGGACACTGCGGTGCCGAGCCAACCGTGCATATGAATTCCGAACATTTTGGTAACGCTTAACGAGTGACTGCTAGTGCGTTGCTTCCTTTGACCTTAACCCGCTTAAATATTTCTTTTCTACAATAAAATTTAGTCTTGGAATAACATCAACAGCTCAATGATAATAATAAAACTCTCCCAAAAAAAAAAATTATCAAAAACACCACAGGGTTGTTTTGTTATGTCAAATAAATGCACATGTTTTGGTTAGCACAGCTGCAACGGTAATTGTGGATGATGATTGTTTGTTTGAATGGTTGGTAATTATGGGTTTGAACTTTGAACCTTGAAATAGCCCAAATATCAATTAAGACATTCCGACATGTCCCAAAACTTAACCTACTTTTTTACTAATAATTTGTTTCATTATATAATCTTAACAAAAATTGTCTCACAATTTAAAAGTCGGTCCATCATACATTTATACTGCTAATCAAAATTCAACAAAATAAAGGGTGATGCTCACAGGTGGCAGGTCAATGAAGTAGCAGCTATCTATCTTATTTATTTATTTTTATGGCGAATCTTACCGCTCAAATTTGGCGTTTGGCCTCTGCCCACTAGCCCCACTAAACGGTTTCTGTATTCAGTAATCTATATAAATAAATTTATTTAGAAATGTTAGTTGCGTTGGTCTCGGGCAGAAGAAGAGTTTTTGTGTACCTTCTACAGCGATGGTCGTTTCACTAACGTTTTCTTTACTATTTAAAGAAGGCTTTAAGTAAGACTCTCTCCCCCAATCTTTACACGTGCCAAATCTTTCCCCAATGTCGTAACTGCTGTCAAAATAATCTTAAATCTTTGACTTTCTTCTGCTTCCAAGACTTTTTAACTTAATGATGACGGTAAGTTGCAAGCCGCATCCTCTGTTACCGGCTTGAGTTTCAGAAGCCTTTTTCTTTTTTTGGTCCTTCAAGTTCAAGCCTTACAAAGAAGAGGAAATCATGGAGAGATATGAGATTGTGAAGGATATAGGGTCTGGAAACTTTGGGGTAGCCAAGCTTGTCAGAGACAAATGGACAAGGGAGCTTCTTGCTGTTAAGTTCATTGAGAGAGGCCAAAAGGTGTGGGAATATTGAATTGGACTAATTTTCCTACCTGGGTTACCATCTTTTCCTCTTGGCTCTCTGTTTTTGGTTGATTGAGGTGTTTTGTTGGTCTTGCAGATTGACGAACATGTGCAAAGGGAAATCATGAACCACAGATCATTGAAGCATCCTAATATTGTCAGATTCAAAGAGGTATGGTTTTAACTGTCTATATTTCTGAAAAATGCTAATTTTCTTCTGTTGAGTGCTTAGATGTTGCATGCAATAGCAGCCAGTGTTCTGTTTGCATATGCAAAAGTAACCTCTCTGGGTGTTCAGCTGCCCCAACCTTGTTTCCCGCCATATTTGTTTAACCATAAAATAGAATTTTTCTCTTCCAAATTCTGTTGCGCGTTTATTTCTTGATAATTAACTTCAAACTACAAGCCTGTTTTGAGTTACCTTTATGGAAATGAAGCTACATAGCTTGCCAAAAATGCTACTAAATATATGCACCAAATAGCATATGGCAGTTTGAAGTTAGTTAACTTGATGTTTCCCCTTCATTTTTAGATTATACGGGGTTGAAGTTTCAGGGCTTTGTTATTGGATAATCTACCTTCATGCTTAACTGGATATACCTGCATAACTTTTTGTCTTTAGCATCGGAAAGCCAAGATGAGAACCAATTCAATAGGTTGAACTACCCCCTTCACTTTATAGACCTCTATGCTCAAATTAGTATGAATCATTGCAAACTTAGTGTGATTATCAAAATCTGTTTTAGTTCAATTGCAAAATAGTAATAATGAATATGTACATTGCATTTTGGGAAAGAGGATTCTACATATGATTTTTGAGGCTACTCTTTGTAGGTTCTGCTGACCCCTACTCATCTAGCCATAGTCATGGAATATGCTGCTGGAGGAGAACTGTTTGAGAGGATATGCAATGCTGGTAGATTCAGTGAGGATGAGGTAAAGCATAAGGAGGACGATTCATTTGACATATATGCTTCACATAATATTTAGTTTCCTGGCTGTTTCACGGAGCAATTTTCATCCTAAATTCTTTCTATGTGGCATTTGACAAGAGTGCTTATGATTGAATATTTTCTAAGAGTTTGTTAATATCTAAAATTTGATTCATACGATTTTCTTATACTCTTATTTGTTTTTGCATCAGGCAAGGTTTTTCTTCCAGCAACTGATATCAGGAGTCAGTTATTGCCATTCTATGGTACTAAGTTTAATCCTTCTTCATTAAGTTGTCCTTCTTTCAATAAATTGCAGTCTCTGACTTAAAGAGATCTATGTTTTGCAGCAAATTTGTCACAGAGATCTCAAGCTTGAGAATACACTCTTGGATGGCAGCACTGCTCCACGCGTTAAGATATGTGATTTTGGGTACTCAAAGGTAATTATATTTGCTGATGCTAAAGAATCACGTTAAGCAGTCAAAATTAATAATGTTTACTCACTAATTATTCTTGTCTTATTTTGTAGTCTTCTGTGTTGCATTCTCAACCAAAATCTACAGTAGGAACCCCAGCATACATTGCACCCGAAGTTCTAACTAAAAAAGAATATGATGGGAAGGTAAAATCCCATCTATGTTTCGCATTTTATTGGTGCTTGATCATTTGATTTAATTAACAAATGGAAAGATGTCTCTATTTCTAATCCTCAAGAACAACAGATTGCAGATGTTTGGTCTTGTGGGGTCACCTTATATGTGATGCTAGTTGGGGCATATCCTTTTGAAGATCCTGAAGATCCAAAAAACTTTAGAAAGACGATCGGTGTGAGTATTTACATGGACTGTTCACTGGTGTTCCTGAGTTGCACTCTCATTTCATTCTTGTTTTTTGAAGGTTTCTGTTAATAATTTATTGCTTATTGCAGCGAATACTCAGTGTCCACTACTCATTTCCAGATTATGTTAGAGTTTCCCTGGAGTGTAAACATCTACTTTCTCGGATTTTTGTGGCAAATTCCGAAAAGGTAATTTAGCGTCTGTGAAACTGAAAATCTAGGCAGCGGATTCCAACTTAAACATATAAGCTAGTTCAGCAGGCATGGGAAAGGATAAAGCAATGTCTTACTAGTCCTGTAACCGCTATAATTTCATCTGCAAGTCCAAACACACAGTTTAATGTTTGTTTATTATGTAAAGTTTACTCCCTAGTCATGCTACAAATTTTAGCACTTTTGTTGTAGGTATCTATGATTTGAGATATAGATGCATTCATACAACTGAGATAACATGCATTGTTAACTTCAGTCTGGTTATTTCTTTGCAGAGAATTACTATTCCAGAAATCAAAAACCATCCATGGTTCTTAAGAAACTTGCCCATAGAGCTTACAGAAGGAGGGAGCTGGCAAAGCCATGATGTAAATAACCCATCCCAAAGCCTTGAAGAAGTGCTGTCCCTAATACATGAAGCCACAAAACCCCTTGAGGCTCCCAGAGTCGGGGGACATTTACTTGGTAGCAACATGGAACTTGATGACTTATATGCTGATGCTGATCTTGAAGATACCGAGACAAGTGGCGATTTTGTGTGCCCATTGTGATCAAAGCATATAAATAAAGAGGTATTGTTTTCACCATCGCAAGAATCAGAATTTTGTTAGTGAATGTGATTAAGTGATTACTCTATTACAAATCCTTTGTTTTAACATTTGGCACATTTGTATATGATCTTTCTGCATCACCTGTTTTGTATAGGTATTAATATAATATCTTTCTTTTTTTTAACTACAATTATATGCTGTTGGGAAAAGCATATCATAAAGCGACCTGATATATATATATATAATATGATTGTAGCACCTTCTAAATGTGTTGACGTGTAGGATTATTCATTCAGACTCCATGGTTACTTCTAGAGCCAGTTTCCTTTTTCTTTTGTTGAATAAAGAAGGTTGAAAGTATTTGTTTTTGCTTATATTAACATCATAATTTATATTGTACCAAGAAGTCGCAAACCTGCTAAACTAATTATTGTTTATTATAACGATCTTCAAAAATGCTATCAACAGCTTGAAGAAGCGAGTGCTTTTTATCCTCACTTTCGTTCTTCTGCATCCAACGGGCTATAGAGTATGAGAGGAGCCTGTGGGTTATCTTGTATAAGAGGCAGGGTGCCCTGTTACAGTTGAATTTGTATATAAGAATCTATACAATATATTGTTTCGTAGTCACAGCCAATAATGATAAAGTAGCCATGTTTTGAATGTCTCAATAGTGGACCCATGCTGTGAAAAGTGTACGCCTTCAATTTTATGCAAATTTGAAGAATTAAATTAATTGGTCCATAGTGCAGTTCATGAAATGCTACAGGAATTTGAATCAATCAGACATTACATCACTTGCCTGAAAGTCCTTGTTGATCCATAATTGGTACTGTGGCAAAATAGAGTACAAAAATTCAAACACGGAAATGAGAAGCTGAGCTTGCCTTCATGTGGGTACATTCAGTGGCATGCTTGATGATTCGAACGCCAAGACAGTGGCTCCAACAGATTTATTACAGTTGCTCAATTTAAGAGTTAGATAATGTTACTTTCAAATTCTTATTTTCTTTTCAAATGATTTATAGAGTTCATGTGTAAGTGTAACCAACCACTCAAGGAAAGGAAGACATAACAAAGACCAGAGAAACAATGATTACGCAAAGCTTGAACATCGAGGTCTTACAGTACTTTTCCCCTTCATAGGAACAAATTTCAACACAATTTTGTTGAAAGAAACAAAATATTTTTCCTTTTAAAAATGGATTAATACCATATTTATATATTTGGGAAATATATATTAATTTCTTTTCTATTTTTGGGATAAATTTTACTTAATTAGGAAGGGAGGAGAGGGAAGAATGTTTTCCTTTAATTTAAAAGTACACGAATGGTTAATTAGTCTTGAGTGACACATGTTTTAAAAATATTTGAACGGGTGACATTCTATTAACTTTTGCCTTTAACTTTAACTGGCCAAGGGTAAAATTTGGAAAAATAGAATATTTTTTTCATAAATCTAAAGGGATAAAAATATTGGATCTATATAATACTTTACAATTCATAAGAGATCTATTTTTTTATGTTCACAAATTAGTTTGATTCATCAAGAAATTATTTAATTTAACCAAAAAAAAGCCTTGTCAATTTCATTTTTTATATTTTTTATTTAAAAATTAAAATAAGTGAATGGGGGTAGAAACATCATTTGTAACAAATTGTACACGTACAAATATCATTTTGTAAATAATTGTGGGGGTAAGAACATCATTTTGTAATTAATGTCGGAAGAGAATCATCATTTTGTAACTATTTTACTATTTTTATTAAAGTTAAAACGGTAAAATTTAAAGAAATGTCACCCGCTCAAATATTTTTAAAGTATATATTACGTTCTTAAAATTTATCAAAACATATATCACGTAAGATAATTAACAAAAATTGAGCATGTAGTTAATTTTCATCTGCATGTACGTACATTGGAACAATTGAAATGTAAGGTTATATATGAGATTCTATTTCAACCATTCTCGAAAGCACAATTACGAACAGATAAGAGATAGATGCTGCCTTTTATATAAAAGCTAATTAATCTCGTCACTAATTGTCCAGTGTTCCACTTTATTACTTTGTGTGGCTGTCATGTCTGAAAATTAGATGTATATAGATACTTCGATGATATTTTGATGCGTTTAAGGAAAATTATTTTGATGATATCTTGACGTCGTCGGCTTCAGGCAAGTTACTCTTTACTTGACATTACCCGTATGTTTAGATTCAAGTATGTCCTATACAACGAAGATGGGATCGTCGGCGGAATGGAATTGGAGGTGATGTACGCATCCCTAATACAAAGCAGCCACCACAATGCCGCCATCATATGAAGGCAAATGAAGGTGAACCACTGTCACTTTTGATTGATCGGCAAATTTTGGCCTATAATCAGGTTCCCAAGCATACTTGGACAGCCGTGCTCTTCCAATAAGCCGCCATTGCTGAAAAAATTCACCATTCAGTAGATCACAAGATTCACGATCCAATGATGCCTTTTTTGCGATCATATGTCAACAATTACGGTCACCTGCAACGAAAATTTGCTTTTTATTTATTAAAAATAAATTATTTATTAAAAAATTTCTTATTTATTATTTGTTAATAAAAATATTAATTGTTATATATTTTTTAATTATTTAATAATTATTTGAAGTTAAAAGTCTTTTTTTTTTTTAACAAAATGTTGACATTTTAGTCATTGTATAAGGACACCACACTTGCGATCAATTTACCAAACATGTATTCCAAACTTACTAAAAACTAATTCTTTCATAATAAGTTTAGCAAGCATTTTTTGAATTATTTTAAAAAGTTTATTATTATGAAATCTAATTTAAAAACGATTAATTGAGAATCAAAGCAATCCCATACATACCCCAAAGCTTATTACAAGAGAAAATTAGTGACGAAAAAGATGAGGGATTTCCGTAAGTTAAACATGGAACTTAAATAGGCACAAATCAAGGCTTCAAATAAATGAATGACAAATGCAAAAATGATCAAGCGTAGCCCTTGTAGTTATTGAGTTCTCCCCATACTGTCATCTCAACTTCTTCCCACGACTTACCCGTCCTGAGTTCTTTCCATGTACTGAAAATAGTTCCCAATACATTATCGTCATGCAAAATGCAGTAGCACCTGCAGACATGAAACCATCCAGAATTACTTGTATCAAAAAGATGAAAACGCAATTCAATCCTGATATAAACGAGAACATTCACAGATATATTACAAGCTAACTAATAATGGGTCCATTTCTATAATATACTTTTTCAAACCTATGATTGAATGATCCTTTACTAGCCTTGAAATACACAAGGGGAGAAAATTTTCCAGGACTTGGATTTCTTGTTACAAGCAAAAAATTTCACAAACCATATAGCACTTACCACTACATTTACGACACCAGTGATCGAATGACCATTCACAACCAAAATTAGACTTTTGATGTGGACCAAAATCATCCTCATCCAAAACTGCTAACTCTCTCAACTTGGTTTTCATCCAAGATGTGAGTTAAACTTGAATGCGCAAGTCAAGAATTTCTCATCACACACAGGCCAAATGGCACATGGATCCACAATACTATTTTAATAAATGAATGTGTTTGCTTTTTCACCATATGACACTGTAACGGTCATAGGTCTAATGATCGTCAACCATGGTGCAAGCTGACCTCTCCCTCAAGCACCATTCAGCAGCAACATCCCTAGTATTTCTAGGCCTGGATTTGCTCATAGACCCATGCTACAGGTACATCATCTGAAACAACATAGGCTAGATTTTTTTCATTTTTCCTTACCTGAAGAATGCAATACCTAACATCCTGGTAACAATTTCAGAGGCAAAAAAATCAAGTTTGTGGTAATACTTCTGATTGTATATCGATTTTACTCATGATCTCCTAATAAATATGCACCAATATCCATGCTGGTTTTCTTAAATAATGTAAAATGTTGCTTGAATAGTAATTACTGATAATGTTGTCAGTACAATATCACATCACATACAAGATAAATCAACACAACTGAAAATCAAGCAATGCTGCTGAAGAGATGTAGACGTGAGGATACAAAAGAAAGTAACTTAATTAGGCCAATACTTACATTGCATGGTATGAAAGTCGTGAAAACTTGCCGTCTCCTGATCCATGCTGTTGCGTTCTTCTCACTAAAGGAAGTTTGTAACTTTCTAAAAATTGCTTAAAGAGAGAAGAGTCACCTCTAAAGATATCTAAATGTATAGGGATCACGTCATAAATGGGATCACCTACAGAAAAGATAAAATTGAATTAGATGCGGCAATATCATAATGTAGTTTTAATAATATTTGAGACCTCATTAACTTTTTGGCTGACAATAAATGATTACTTTCATAGTGAGTATACATGAGATTGACCATGTTTCAGATATAAGAATATTCATCAGCTAAACAATTAGTTATCCTGTACAAGATTTTAAGAGTTAAGAATGAGCACTATGCTACATAACATTCAGTATGGCAGTAACCGGATGGAATGATGGATTCAGATAGATGTAGATAGATAGAAAACGGCTTCTTGTCTTTTGGTCTTCTGTAATTTTTAGCTTCGCTGAATCTGCTAGTTGTGGTTTTATCTTATGCTTGTCTGATGTTTAGTAGTCTTCCTTAATTCCACGAATCTTTTTGGTCTTTCTGCTTTAATCCTTGATGAACTGAATTTTGTACTGAATAAGCAGAATATGAAACACAAATTGAGTTAAGCAAAAAGCACTTACCGATAGAAAGATTACTAAAATCAATTATGTGGCTACAATGCCAAGACTTTGCTTCTCCAAATTCATCATAGCCATTTGTGGAACCATTGACTATTGGGCCAGTATCTGCAGCATTTCCATTTGAGCGTGAGCTAGCACAACATGGTTCCATATAAACATTGTCATCCATGATATCCGAGTGTATCCAGGAGCAAGGTTTACAAACTTTATTCAGGCCATTCTCATCCTGAAATCAAATAGAAATGAGATCCTACCATGATAAAAAAATAAAAATGTACTAGTTAACAGAGGTTCTACCATGAATATCTTTACCAAAAAGTAAAAATGAAATGGCAATGAAGTCTGGAAGAAACCTGGTAGATGTCAAGCAACTTCACAAAATCATCTGGGATGTATTCATCAACTTTGTCAATCAATGCTTTAGGAATTGGATGTCCCCTAAAAATTACAACAGCATCTCAGAAGTGTCACATTGATACAATTGTGCAATGGTAGACACAAAATTAAATTCATATATGCAATAAGTGTGTGAGAACACAAAACCAGATTTAAAGCATCTGAGATATATAAAACCTGCTGATAAAGAGTATGATATGCATTAATAGCATCCAGGGAGGACAGAAAAAGGAATCAAAAGCAAGATTCTCTTTCTTTAGATTGATAAGGTGCAACAGAGGTGTATATATAACATACTGTGCTGACTCAATTTAATAAGACCAGATTCATCAGATTCATATGAACAATCTGTTCACCAGAAGCCGACAGTAATCAAGAGACAATTCCTAGATTTCAAAGTATAATAATCCTAGTGGTCTGGAAATGTTTATATCACCAAATGCAATAGCTGTCTCAGTACTGATAAAGAGGCACAAAGTACTGAAAAAGATATAGACATACCAAGCAGTCAAGCGGTTAACAAGATTCTTCTTCTTCCTGGCTAGAGTTCTGATGAAGATTTCCCATTCTGCTGGAACACTGGATGTATCCACAACATCTTCCACAAACCCATTGTTAAAGGGTGGTTCGGTTTTCAGTTTATCTGACAAGGATGACTCATTGAAAGGTGGACAAGGCAAGAGATGAAGGTTGCGCAACTGCTCGCCTAAAAAGGAAGCCAAGTTTAGCACATCCTCCCCTGAGAGTGCATCTCTTCTGCAAAAAAATGAAAATGGATTTGATACTGAAAGCTTTGCCAATGCTGGCTACTACCAGCACATCTGTAATTCTAAGCTGAGCTGCATCTGAATTAAACAAGAAGAGCTTATGTTCAGACAACTTACAACTGAGCAAACATCTTCCCTTTGCATCGTTTTGTTATAATATATGGCCATATCCTATTGCATCCATCTGAAGTGCTTAATTTAGATACTGACATCCAAGCACTTCTATATTCAAACTGCTTTTTGCTCCATATTCCAAAAGGGAACTCTTCTTGTTTGCAATTCAGCAGAGTCAGATTGCACTTACCAATCACATCAAGCACTCCTTTACCATCCCAAGGCACAATTGTATATGACCCATTTTCAACATAAAGAATACCACTTGCCAGAACATCAGGAATGTAATTTTTCAGAGGGGAGTTGACTTTAGCCAATAAACTATAAAACTCAAGCTGCAAAAAAGCAAAATAAAGTTACAAATTTCACAAGCTTAAGGCTTTGCGTTTAATGGCTGCTTAACATGTGACAAACTCCAATACGACCGATAGTTCCTATGAATGTTAAAAACCCATCATTCTATTGATTTAATTACAATCAGTGACTGTCCTCTGAATGCTTAGATTCATGTGACAGGCTTGTTAATTGTATAAAGTCATGGATTTGAATTGACATGTTCGGATTTAAAGAATGTTGTTGGGCATTTTATTAGCTTAACCTATTAGAATTAGAGGTTATTCAGTGCAAGTTGTGAAAGATTTGTAAGAGAAGAAAGACAAAGTCATACCTCAGTTCCCAAACCATAAATTGAAGATTCAAACCCACCTTCAACAAAAATTTTTACTACACAGTCGGCCATGAGATAAACCTGTTAAGAGCAATATCAGAACAATTCCAAGAGATACAACAAAACTCAAAATTATAAAATAATATGTTGTTTTAGTAACAAATTTATACATTTTTGACACGACAGCCAACTGATATAAATCAGATTCTTTTGGCTTTAACAGTTAATTTAATCTAACCCCATAACTTGACAGATTAAAACTCAATGCGGCAGTTCTGCCAATTCTGCTCAGGACCAAAAACCTTAGGATCTCCTAGCCTGAACTGAAACTTAACATTCCCTATCATATAAGTTTAACTGACAGCACCTCTAGGAAACAGGTTGCCTAATCCTACACCCATATTCACACTCAGATAGAGGAAGCACACAAGAGAAGCACCGGGAAAAATGCAAAATAAGAGGAAAAAGATGAGGGATCAGTGAACTATGCAGGTCCGATGTTTAAAAGACAATCATTCCAATTATCTAACACCATCTTTATCCTCTATGGCATTTCAGTGGCAGCTATGTAGAATCAGTCAGGAAGAAATTCCTTTTAGCACATATCCCAACAATGAATAAGTGCCCCACCCAAAAAAAAAAAAAAAAAAAATCCATCTTCCACAACAATGCAAATATCCTTTGCAAACCATCCCATCCACGTGCATACATCAGTTGAAAACACAAAATCTATAAGCATGAATAATGATCCAACTTTGCCTTTCAAGAAATGAATGTTAAAAAATAATGCATTTCAATATTTGAAACAGTAATGTAAAGAGGCAGGTTGACTGAAAGATACAATTTGGGAAAAAGTAAATAATCATAAAAAATGACAAACTCACAGGATTGCTACCATTGCCAACTGGAAGCTTCTCTTCATCAGTTAGGGTAGGCAATTTGTGGAAGTTACATATTTCTTCAAGAAGTTCCAACCACTTACCTGCATTTAGAGCAAGACATGCTCCCTAAGGCAATAAAGGACATAAGTTAGAGGGGGAAAAATTGAGCACGAGAGGTTAAGAAAGAAAAATATACATACATTCTGCTTAATAAATTTCTATGGCTTATCAACCCCAAAAGAAGAAAAAGAAAAAAAAAGGTTTCCTCATTCTATGCATCAAACTACCCAAGTTGACAAAAAGAAAGAAAAGGTAATACCTTCCATATTAGCTCTCTCATTTCTGGTTTGCCAAACCAAAGCTTGTACAGCCATTCTCTCATTTCTCGCTTTCCAGTGCAGTTACCAGAGCTCCATGGAAAATTATAGTGGTCTCTATCTTCATCCAAAAACTTGGCCAAGAAATTTATATCATATGAAAAATCTTGTTTTGAGGAATTATAATTTTTAGAGACACCATTAGTATCTTCTTCATGGTTTTGAATCTCCCCACATCTGTTAACTCTGACTCTCTTCTCTTTCCTTGTCAGGTCAGGGTAACTCATATCATGATCACCAGCAGATGTATTCTTTCCACCACCCTCAAGACTTTCTTCCTCAAGGGCAAGCAATCCAGCACGGCAAACTCCTTTATGACGATAACCAGGAGCAAAATCCAAACAAACAAATTCAAAGTTTTTGGAATCGACAAAATTCTGAGTAACAGCAATAGTTGTTTCCAAATTCAGGACACAGTGCCACCATCCACTTGGAACAACAATTGTCTCCCCAGGTAGTTGGGTACATTCAATTGGCTTGTCATCGTCAGCAAGAAGAGGGTAGAAGTCTAGCCACCACTTTACACATAAAAAGTGACTCAATAAAGGTAAATTTTGTGAATGCTATTAGAAGAGAGATGATATATGTCTTAAATACCTCCAAGGACGATGGAGTCTCAATATTGACATCACCATCATCTTCATTTACATGTACTGTAACACCTAGAGGTACTCGTCCAGGAGGATACAATGCCCACCTATTCAAAGACAAAGGAGACAATGCCTCTTAGATACCAAGCTCTTTCAACCATATGAGAGCAAATATGAAGGGAAAAAGATCCGTAACTATTGTCAACACATCCATTTGACAAGAGTAAAGGCACTTCTAAAGTTGCAGTTGCATAAAATATAAAGTTAAAACAGCAATTGAGTAATTGCCACCTTCTTTTTCCTTGTTACCAGCAGGTGGTATTGCTATTTATTTAGTGGGGACATGGTTAAAGTTCAACCTCCACACCTACCATATCCAAACAATCAAAGGTATATAGGAAAGTATCCAGAAAAGGAGCAACAAAAGAAAAGAAAGACAAGTAGCCTAAGGCCTTCTAGGTTATATAGGTACCATTATTTTGGGAGTACAGTTAAATATTAGCAGTCAACTCTAACAACCCAAGGGCTACACAAGTGGCCTGCAGTCAGCACTATGCCGACCATCTGCAACAAAGCATCCATGCCAACATGCATCTTCACACACACCATGGGGGAAGCATTTCACTCATTGCATGATACTGTAGACATTGTTATGAAGAGAAAGTTAACGAAAAGGAGATAGAAAAATCTAGGATATTCCACAAGACAAAATACTTTATATTTATCTATTTCCCCCTGTAACTGATTTATGAAACAGTTAAAAATTAAAACTAAAACTACGACGTGTCAAGCGATGGTATTGTGGCCAGGAACATGTTCTAAATATGCAATAGGATGCATTTTTGTTTCTAAACAATTTCATGGCCAATGCTATCGACTGTAAGAAGTAAGAAATCACAACAACAGATTCAGTAGGGAAAAACCAAAACCCAGAAACAAACTATTTCCAAGTCCATAATTTACCTTTTACGGCCACACAATAGAGTATTCCAAGCGCTGGTAAGAGCTGGATCAACGTGCCATGAAGCACCAGACCTCTGTGGCCCAATAATAACCCATCTATAAGAAGGTCGCATATCTCCATCTAAAACATTAAATAAGTCTTCTTGAAACAGATCAGGCACTCTGTAATCCTCCAACAATCCCTGTGCATTTTCCCCAAACTGCATATGCAGAAGCTGATATCAAAATTCCTATTCACCAGAAAAGAATGCATGAATATCACTAAAACGAAAAGGACACCTTGTAATCAAAAATATATAAAGGATCTTCATCGTGCTGAACATTCATGTATGCAACATAATCCTTAAATTTCATTGAAATGCTCCGAACACTCCTTTGAGAAATCCTAAATGCTGTATCTCCATATCTGGTCAAGAGCTGGTCAATAGTCCATGTATTCCTTGCAGGCCAAGTATCCGCCAATCCACTAAGCAAAATCTGTTAATGGTTTGAAGCCAAAACCCATCAACAAAATAATTAAGATACGATTAGTAATTCAAATTTCTTAAAATCATCCAGTCAAAAACTTTGCTCAATATGGTGGGTATACAGACACATTTTTTAATCTGTAGATTAACCAAAGAGTGCCACTTGTCATTTTCACTCACTATAACGTGAGAAATGTATATATATAATGTTTTCAGGACCAAAAATCTGTGTGTCACCCAAAGCATAAATTGTCAAAATGATGACATCAAACATGGTGGTAGTATGAGCACCAAGCAATTAGCGTAGAAATAGAGGCAATCATGATTGCATGGTATTAGGAGGTTTGCAGAAGGTGGTTTATAATGGCAGTGGTGGAGGCAATCTGGTAGCGAGGCAAGCATGGCTGCATAAACATAGCAAGGAGGAATAGGTGTTGGTCTAGATCGTATGGTTGAAGCAGAGCAGCAGTTATGCTATGGCATTATTAACGGTATTAGATCCGTGGGTGATGTTTTGTCAATTGAGTTTATGATGAAGATGGAGGATTGAGAGAGGAGGAGCAGCAAGCATTCAATAGGTATCATTTCAACTTCAAATGCTGTAGATGACAGTACATTCAACAAAGGATAACAAAACAGAGATAAAAGAACTATTCCCATTGGATCATTTCAAACAGAGTAGAAAAATCATTTCCCATATTTCAAATAAAGTTATTCATGAAATCTAAAATCAATAATTAACATCATACCGGTTCTTCAGCACACTCACGATCAAACTCCTCGCGAGTTACAATCTTCTTTCTTTTCACAAGTTGACTATCAAAAGAGAAGCCATCCAATACAGTATGGCACCTGTAATATCTTCTGTATAAGAATGGTGAATAGAATCCTGCAAAATGGTAAATGTCTGATAACTTAAGATAGCTAAGATCACATAAATCATTTTATCAATATAAACTATGAAGAACATCTGACAAATATCACAATGGAGAAGAGCCTCTACAAGAATTAATAATCAAATTAACATTCATCAAGCTATGGCATCAGAACTGTTACCATCAAAATGCAACAGCCTCGTGCATGATTCGTCATATTCAATTGGTGGATCCTCTCTGCATCTCAAAACACAGTAACAAATTACTATGTAGTATATAAGACTGTTATTAAAAAAAACAAAAAAGCTTGAAAACAATGCAAAATTTGTAGCTTGAATTTAGGAGACGTACAAATGCAAAGCTGTTTTCTTCCAAGAGCCTTTGTATTGAAGTACACCACTTGCTTTCTTAAGACAGAGACTCATCCACAGAGGCTCTTCGTTACAAAATATATACATCACACTGCACATAGAACCGGAAAAAAAATAACACAACTTAAAAGAACAAAGTAAATCTCAGAGCACTGAAGAAAAGACCAATTAAAGCTCCTTTGAAACTGATTCTATGAAGTAGTAGTGAAAACATTAACTAAAAAGAAGAATCATAAAAATTTCATCAAAGACTGACCATTGAAAATCCATTACACTGAATTCAAATGTTGATTAAATAATATGAAATTAAGATTTCATAAGCTAACCGATTATTCATACTTTAACTCGCTCCAACTTTTCCACAATAGACAAATTAATCGACGTGAAATCAAGAAAAAAAAATGACAGTGACCAATTAGAAGTAATCAAGATTAGGCTGTTAGAAATAATTTTTTAGTTTTGTTTTTTTATAAACTGTTAGAAGTAATTACAGAAACAGAAATAAACAAAATAAAATAAAACCTGCTAACGCAGGCGAGACGACCGACGTCGCGAGGAGCGAGATGTTCCAAAATAGAGCAGATGATTTCATCGGGAATGATTTTAAGATCGCCGAGTGCATCAGGTCGACGATCTTTCACCGGGAGTGCTTGATCAGAATTCTGCATTGATTTGCTTTGCTCTGCGACGCTACCGAATCGAATCGCTTTTATCTCCGTAGTTTTTTAGTTTGCGCTCTTTTTAAATGTTTGCGTAGATAGAACGCGGCGTTTTGCAGCTTGCAAAGATGGCGGGCATTCAGCAAGATTCGCGTAGACTCTAGCGATGATGAGGGCGCGTGGAGATTCTCTTAACCGTGTTTGTTGCACGTGGGCCGCGGCTGGGCCGTTTCTTGGTACCTTTTTAAGGATTTTTCCTTTTTATTTTGATTTTTTGAGAATATTCTTTTCTTGCACTGACCCTAAAAGTGTATATGTAGTCTTTTTATCGGCCCTTCGGCCCGCACAAAACAACCTTCTTTACGATATTCCACATTGTGCAATCAATAATAATGATATGATTCTAAAATGAAATATAAAATTTATATTTCAATTAATGTAAGTAATATTATTACAAATGGATATTATCATTTTACAAGGTTATTTTTCCTGATATATTGTTTCACATTCACATAATGTTCAACAGAATTGTTTCCTGCTCGCTCAGCCTGGACAATGAAATGTGATAAAACAAAAAGGCCTGGAGAGACCGATGTCGACGGTGTTTAAAATCAAGAAAATTTTCAGTCTTTCTTAGCACATTACAGTAAAAGTAAATCAGTGTGTTTATATCTCAAAAAGCAGCAACAAGGTCCCATATTTTGTTGGGTGGGGGTAATATATGCATTTCGTTTATCAGATTCAGAGCACGCTTTGATTTCGTTGTGCTTTAATTGTATATTTTCGGTTTTGGATTTTGAAAATATTGGACTTGAATAAAATATTTATACTATATTGAAACTGGTTGTACTGCATATAATATTTAAAGAAAAAAAAGTATTTTAATTTCTTTTCTTTTTTCAATTAATATAGAACAAATATTCTATAATCTTAATTTTTAGAAGAGTGTCCGCGAACAAGTAGGAGCTATTATTTTGACAGACTTGATGGATCCCTTGGTTGAATAATGTTATGATATCTACTAAATTATAGGCCTGTTTACAAATTTTTTTTTTATATAAAAGGGAGCCAAATAAGGCTAAACCGAGACAAAACGCGGGAAAGTATTTCCGTACATATGGTGAAATAAACAATTGACAACACCACTAAGAGGGTTGTGATGTAAATAAAGACCAAAAAGTTGTCTTATTGCTAAATTTGCCAAAAAATCCGCTGCAAAGTTTGCTTCTCGATTATGAAGTGTTAGGCCTGTTTACATTTTTTAAGTAGTTGGACTATATTGAAACTTATACCAGGACCTCCCGAGTCTGCTAAATGAAGGTTTATGATTAATTAAGCGTGACACACTAACACTTCATAATCGCTCGGCCCACAAGCTCCCTCTTCCATAAACCTAATTTATAATGTAAATAATTATTTCAATATTTTTTAGCATAAATAGTAATCCAAATTGATTAAAGGATATTATGCCTTTTATTCCCAGGAGAAAATAAAGGGCCATCCTTCTTAATAATAATCCAGGCAAAACAATTTAAAAAAAAAAATCGCAACTACTTATTTCCTACTCACAAAAAGACAATAAGTGCGGACAGTATAAAACTGGTATTAGTTATTTGCTATAACTGAGACTCTTGTCAATTGAGGTAATTTGCTCATGTTCATGTTAACTGATATTTATTGCTTTTAATTTGTGATTTATTTTTAGTTGCGTTTGATTTATTTTAAACGTAATTTATAATTATTGTTCTTGTCTCTAATAAATAATTATTTCAATTTTTTTTACCATAAATAATAATCCAAATTGATTAGAGGATATCTTGGAGCTAATCCAAAATTTATAAGGGGTGTTCCCACCCCTTATTTTCTGTAAAGTAAGCAACTACTCAGGATAAACACTGCATTCACACATAACTTCCAACAAATTCACAACAATGCAAATGATCATAAAACTTTCAATACAACACAATTAGTCAAGTCATAGGCGATGTAGGTAAGATAAATTTCTGCCTGTTCCGATCCACCTAGCTCTCAAACCCACACTACACCAAAACAAAACCACTAAAATTTACCTACAGAATTACACATTTAATACTTTAAGTAGCCAAGAGGCTTTTGGTCTAGTGGAAAAACACTTACTTTTGCAATGGAGTTTAATTTTTTTTTAATTATGAAATAATTAAGTAAAAATTGTATTTTCTCTTACAAAATATGAGCGAAGTAGCATCCCTCAAATATTAGAGAAATACATTTATGAAATATTTCTCAAATATTAGAGAGGGTTTCATAAGAGAGTAGGCATTCTCCGAACACTAAAAAGAAATATTTACGAAATGTCCCTTAATTGTTAGCGAGTGTTTTATAAGGGAGTAGGTTATTAGATGGGGGCATGGGTGGGTGCAAATACATACAATAAGAATTAGAGTAACAGTCATGAGGAGAGTAAGAGAGAGTGAAAAATAAGGCAGTAGGTTTTTGCTTTGTGAATTGAGTAGATTTTCCAATTCTGTGATTGTCCGCCGACCATCAATAACATAAGCTCATTATGATCCATTCATGAAAGTTCTTGACAATCCATTCTTAGAGATTGAAGGAGTTTGTTCTTTATTTATGTAGATTTGTGATGATTCGTTTCGGTATTAACCATTAAGGTATGACTTTGGTCGGTAAAATAAATTGCATAATTAATTTAGAAAAATCAACATTGGTATCAGAGCTCGTGTAGTTTATGTCCTGATCTTAAGTGCTTTACATATGTTAATATGCCGTGTTCTTCCATGGAATTAATGGCATGTAATGAAACACTCACTATTAAAGCATGAAATTCGGACGGTAAACACATAGACACACATGGAGCATATATGGAAATTTATATGAACTAATATGTTCTTATATAATGAAATAATTAGAACCTAAATTATAAACCTGAATGCCTATTTTGCTCATAACTTTTTCTATATTGACTCGTTCTTTGCAAAATGAATCATTAAACAAAAATTAAAACTTTGCAATGAATCATTAACCACGAACCTCGGATAAATTGTTTAAAAGAAAGAGCATAATGGTACTTACAAACAAGAAACAAAATATATTTTAATATTGATTTTTATCTTATATATGATCTTTATTGTTCTCAAACGAGCACAGTGATACCTGTAAATAAGAAATAAAATTGTAATTAATATTTATTTTCTCTTATATATATCATCTTCATTGTTCTCAGGCTTTGCTTTCTTCTCTTCACTATATATAATTGAGTCAATTTAAATTCATTGTAGCCACAATTCATTGGCTCTTAAATCATAATAAAACTACTTAATTTTACTTTGTCACTTCTTCTCCTTTACAACATATTTTCTCTTTTCCTTTTGAAATTGTCAACTAATGAGAGATCAAGTATCCTTGGCCCTTCCCTCACGATAGGATGGTGAGGGTATAAGAACATGAGTAGAGCACTAGTAATGGGTATGTGAATCGACATTCCTATCTCTTTCTATTATCATCCCTATTGTTTTGTGTCTTTTTCAAGTCCAACAGACACAGGAGATTGAAAATAAATTTTTAATCAATGAAAAAAGAAATTTACTTAAATATTCTATGGAACCATTAGCATTAATAGCAATCCAAATTATAAATTAGTATC
This sequence comes from Citrus glauca, assembly GCA_029633175.1. Taxonomy (NCBI): domain Eukaryota; kingdom Viridiplantae; phylum Streptophyta; class Magnoliopsida; order Sapindales; family Rutaceae; genus Citrus; species Citrus glauca. The sequence goes on from JAQOOD010000005.1 coordinate 33,022,571, forward strand.
CATTATGACACCATGACAAACAAAGATGGAGATACGCGCTCTATATAATCTATATTCTGTTTTTTTTTTACTCCTTAAAATTGATTGCTGGCTATCCCGTTAACTTTTATTTTTTTCAATTTTGCTTAGGTTGCCCACCTTTTGTTTGAAATAAACTTTGGGCTAATGAAGCCTGTCCTCTATTTTTTCCACTATATTCAATCTTATCCGTTGAATTTCAGATTCTCAAATCCAATGATCAATCCAGGCCAGCTGTTTATTGCACAAAATGTAACATAGTTGCTGCCCTCTTTCTTATCTACACTGCAAAGAGAATCCCTCCACCACCTTTTTCTTTTTCTTTCACTTCTATTTTTGGAATGTAAATATTATATATAATTTTGATTTCATGAGTCAAATTTTATTAGAATAAAATTCAACGGGTTTAGTTATTAATGTATTTAATTTAATTTATTCAATACTTGATTGATAAAAAATATTAAATTTTTAAAAATTAAATTGTAGGAAAATTTTATAAAGCTCATCTTTTATTGTTTGATGAAAGCAAAATGGTTATACATTCTTATCATATGATTCTCCATTCAGAAAATTCTTAGTGATGGTATCATGAACGCATGAATTGATTGGTTGCTTATCCTCTACCAAATGATTAGCTTATCCAATTTTTTTAAATAACTATTCTATAATAACTAAATGATTAGCTTATCCAAAATATAAAAAAATTTACATTTTTGATGAAACCTATTCACATACTAATCTTATAATTAATCTGTGAAATTTATCAAAAATTTCTATTGAATTACTGAGTTCCACAAGAGAATCTTATCAATACAGATTAAACATATACATTTTTAAAAATATATATGCATGCGAAGGCATATTTGAAGTTCATAAAAAACTACTGGTTTATTTTGATGATGTTTTTGTGCCTTGTGAAGCTGCAAGTAACATTATCGGATGTCATAAATTTATTTCAAAAAAAATTTAAGAAGAGAGAGCATAATTAAACCTATATGTATAGAGAAAGTAGCCAATATGTTCACACACAATAATTTTTATTCACTTATTTCCTTTTTCATGAAAACATTTTACTCAAGAGTAAGCAAAATAGATCTATTGTACATTTCAAGAGATCTTATAAGTTGAATTGAACTAGAATGAGATATTAACACGATTAATAGGCAAAAATATACCTATTATTTATTTAATCAAACATAACACAACACATAAAAGAGTAATATTATACTTAACCAACAAGATCGGGATTTCTTCCATATTGAGAGACAACAAAGAGATTAATATTATCATCCATAGTATCGTCAACAGTAACAGAGAGCCATGGATCGAACTCCCCTCCGACCACTTATTACCTGAAAAATTCAAATTAGAAAATTAATTGATAAATGCATATACTAAAATAGAATTATAAATGATATATATAAAATGAAGTTGGTCTATAAACCTGCGCAGGTAGTTTCCATATTCTTCAAATCAGAAAGAACTTTGCTCACGAGAATCAAAGCTCCAAAGTAATTAAGTTGCTTTTGCGGGGTTCTTGCTTCCGGTTTGATAATTTGATGTAGTATTTATAGATGATTCAAGTACGCCTGGTGATTCCCAAAAGAAAAAAGGGGGAAAAAAAAAAAAAGAAGGCACATTACAGGTGGGTCTGATCAGCAATGGATAAGTAGGCAAGTAGATAACAGTTAAACGGCTACAATTCAATTATCAGGAGTCTCAATCCCCCGGCACTGACTCATTACGACGGCAAACTACTGCAATTCTTTTCTCTGACATCTCATTGCTACAATAATTTTGTCAATCACAAAAGCTTCTTTCAGTGTGTTTTGTCATTGCCAATGAAAGATAGTCTTAGAAATGAAAATTTCTAATTCCCAATTTCATTTTTGTTATTCAAAAAAACCATTCCATCAAAGGTTCATTCTCTAACATATAAAAAAACAAATAGAAAAGCTAAAATTCAAAGCGATGAAATTTTGACTGTTTAAGTCTCTAAATTGTCATGATTGACAATGGTTCTTAATTTATCTATAGTTTTATGATTTTTTTTCTCCTTGTTTTATGTAAGCGGCAGCACAACATATTTTAAAAATCTATTTTACTACTAAAGTTTTCTGAAATTATTTTTTTTTCACTTAATATTTTTATTTTATCATTTTACTACTAAATCACTAAAGTTAACAAAATTTTAATCAAAATTATAAGAAAAGTCTATTTTACCCCTAAACTGCATATGTGTAATTTAGCTCTCTAAATTAAAAAATTAAAAATTAATTAGGTACAAAGAAATAATAATTTTATCAATTGATTATTTTATTTTTTTGAAATTATTAATTGATAAAATTATAAATTAATACCTTCTGAAATTCCTAAAATAATGAATATGCTGAAATTCTCAAAGTACCCATGTAACATCAGCAATTTATTAATGGAGTTAATGGTTTGGTTTTGGTAATAAAATGATAAAAACTAAAATATTAAGTGAATAAATTATTGTCAAAAAATTTTGGTAGTAACATAATACGTTAAAAAAAATTAGATAGTAAAATGATAATATCCCTATTATGAATCATTATGCCTAAATGTAGATTGGGACGAGTGTGTGTGTAATCACTCACTAGTGAGAGCACCCTGCTTTATTAAAGTGAGGAAGCTAATAAAGAACAACAAATCATCGATTTCAATATACTAACAAACAAAAAATATAATTTTTAATTACTAAAATATGTGTTTTATTGTATTTTAGTGACATCCTTACTTTAATAAAATGGGATATCGAAGAATAAATATATAATTATTCTTTAGTGAGAATACTTGTTTAAAATGAGCATGTCAGTAATAAACAAAAAAAAATATACAGATTTTATTGAGCAAGGGTCAAGTGAAATGTATCCATATTTGGTCATTATTTAAAAGACTTATTGGTAAGAATTTTCCTTCATTTTATGAACTTTTTCAATGTAAATTACCGATCCAAATTATATAAATGTGGTATTTTTGTTCGTTAATTAGTAGGCTGGTCAGTTAACCGCGGCAGAAATATCTCATCAAACCAATCAGTCACGGCAAAGGAGTATGCTTATCCCTGAATATTAATTTATAGATTTGGTAATCGCAATGACGCCTATTGTCTACGCCAAACTCCAATGTGAAATCGTGACCTAAATACAACAATCCACCAAACACACAACGACGCACCAATTTTCTGAATGTATTCATAAATCCCATATTTTTTATTCCTCTGTTCCTTAGGTCTCAAGCCATCATGTCCTTTTAATATACACATTCAGTACATGACATAAATTAAATCAAAAAACCAAAATTAAAATACTAGCACAGCTGCTAAACTTCAAGAAAAATAATAATATATGCCAGCAGTACTCAGGCCATTCTACAGGAGAGAAGAAGAGGCAAGAGGTGGCTGTGAGCTAATCCTCCTCTTTCTGAGGCGCTCGGCAATGATGAAGGCAAGCTCAAGTGACTGTGAAGCATTGAGCCTAGGGTCACAGTGGGTGTGGTAGCGTGAACTCAAGTCGTCGAATGTCACTGTTCTTGACCCACCGATGCACTCTGTCACATTCTGGCCTGTCATCTCCAAATGTACTCCTCCCGGGTGACTTCCTTCTTGCTCATGCACATCAAAGAATGCTCTCACTTCAGCCTGCAACAACAAAGTAAAATACTTTAATAATACAGCAAGTGAATTGTTTTGTATTTTCGGCTAAAATATGTAATAGCTATTACAGGGAAAGAAAATTACATCTTGTGACAGCTGGCCCCTAATCTTGACGTGTTCTAGAGATGCAAGTATTCATTTCTTTACCACCAAAATTGCTGTCCGCTCAATTACCACCCAACCACAAGAAATGCCTAAAGAAACCTTTCATATGGCAAGATATGTCCCAACCTAATCCAAGTGTGATTGGAGAAATATAACCACCTACCTGCCAAAGCCTTCTCTAACTTAAAATTATAGTATGCATGCCTAAAGAGACCCTCATTGGACTATTTTGCCCTGAAGGAATCTTACAACCTGTCCCTTTCTCACCTACTACAACAACCCAGTTTTGCCTGCCTCAATATCTTTCTCACTAAAATAATGTAAAATATATTATACATCTATGATTTCTTGAAGTTACAGGGCACTCCTGCACAGGATAATTGAGCCGTGAATGATTAAGAGATTGGTGAGCCGGCCAAGCATTGCCCCAGCAAGTAACAGTACAAACATGGGGGCAGTCAAAACAGCTTAGTTCAGTTCAAACAGGATTTATGGTGCATTGGCCTTTTATGAGAATTTCAAATAAATCCACTTGTTGTGAGCATATTAAAGCAATGATGTTCAACTTAATACTATTCTCATTAATTAAGCTCATCCAGAAAGGAAAACAAAATGACTTCAATTTTATGTAATCAAGATATTAAAATATAACCGGGATTTCTTGGATAACTTCAAAATCATACCAATGACTCCTATGCAATTAAATATAAGGAAAGAAAACTAGCAATCAGTATTTACCCTGATAGAATCAAAGGGACGAGTTTTCAGGCCGCAGGGAGCCTTGATGGTGTTACCATGCATAGGGTCACTGACCCATGTAACAATTTGGCCAGAGCGGCGGACTGCCCTAATTAGATGAGGAAGCTTCACTCTCATGTTCTCAGCACCCATTCTAGTGATAATAGTTATCCTCCCCGGTTTATTCTGAGGATTCAAAATCTCAATAAGCTTCACTAGCTCATTAGGATCCATCTTATCACTGACCTGCAGAACATAAGCAACCACATTAGTTACAATGGCAATTATTGTTCAATTCTGTGCACTTTCTTGGTAGTTTTAAAACAAGTATGTAAGTACAAAGAACTGACAAGATTATTTAAGACAACTATACAAAACGCACTTGGCCAACATCTAAATCAATTTCAGGTTAGATGTTTCATGCATGGTTTGTCAAAGTTATAGGGTTTCATCCACATTTATAGTGACTAACGTAATTCAATCGCATTAAATAGACCAACTGAAAGCCAAAGGTAATTACCTTAATGCCAAGGGGATTTGCTACACCTTTCAAAAACTCAACATGCGCACCATCCAGCTGCCTGGTACGTTCTCCAACCCAAAGAAAATGGGCAGAGCAATCATAGTAAAGACCAGAAGTTGAATCCAGCCGGGTTAGAGATTGCTCATATGGCAAGAGCAAGCACTCATGGGATGTCCAGAACTCAGTAGTTGTCATGATAGGATGGTCAACGGTGAGTCCAGCTGCAGACATGAATCCAAGGGCCTCATCAACCCGGTGAGCAAGTTCTCGGTACCTATCATACAAAGATACCAGTACATGTATTAGAGCTTCAAATTAATTAAAAAGGAAGCAATGAAAACAAAATCCATAATAACTAAAACTGTGAAGTCTCAATTACATGGGCCAATCCAAGATAGTTATAAGTTAGTACAACTTAAGATTTTGTCAGACATTAAAAAGTTATGATGATCCAGATAATTTGGATCAGCATACTTCCAACTATACACGTGGTGTTGACAGAATTGTAACTTGGATTTAGGTTCCATGATTCCTCCACACAAAAACGAATTAATAATCAAATTCAGAAAACACGTGAAAAACAGAATTACTGATTCCAAATAAGCAGATTCTCTTATAACCAATACTAGGGGAAAAAAAAAAAAGGTTAAGAATAGAAATTAGAAGGACAAATAAAGTTATTTCAGATAACTTGAACAGGCCAAAACTAGCAGTAATGTATTGATGTTGACGGATATGTCATATTCGGTATGAAACACTCTTGATAAGTCTTTTTACCATATACAATTGACCTCTGTACAAATATGAAACATGAAAAATAAAAAGTGAAATAAACAATTTTTCGCAAGGCCTCCGCTAAAAAAATCCAAATTCCACCGCAAAGACTAAATCACATAGACAATAAAGCTATAGCAACAGTAAGTTAACCAACAAGGACGAGAAATTGAAAAAAAAATAAAAAATAAAAATTTACCGATCTCCCTGCTCGCTGTGCTCGGTGAAATCCAAATTCCACTGGGTAACCCTCTGCATAGCAGCATAACCACCAGTGGCAAAAGCCCTGAGAAGATTCAAAGTGGCAGCCGACTGACAATAAGCTCTGATCAATCTCTGCGGATCAGGATTCCTTGATTTCTCATCAAACGCGTCTCCGTTCACATTATCTCCTCTGTAACTCGGCAGCTTCACTCCGTTCTTCTCCTCAAACGGATCCGATCTCGGCTTCGCAAACTGCCCTGCCATTCTCCCCACCTGAACACAACAAAACAAACCCAATTAACCAAAACGCAAAACCAAACAAAACAAAAGGATCAAAATGTTATTAATTTGACCTTAACAACGGGCATTTGACCGCCGAACATTAGCACAACACCCATCTGGAGAAGGATTCTGAAAGTGTCACGAATGTTATTAGCATTAAACTCTTTGAAACTCTCAGCGCAATCTCCGCCTTGAAGCAAGAAAGCTTTGCCCATGGCGGCTTCAGCTAGCCGCTCCTCCAAGCTCCTGGCTTCACCGGCGAACACAATCGGCGGGAAGTCGTCGAGCGTTTTCAGCACCGACTCGAGCTCCGCTTTGTCCGGATACTCCGGCAGCTGCAAAGCCTTCTTGGATTTCCAGCTGTCAACCGTCCATTTTTGGGGACCCACATTGCTGGTCTTGAGGACTGGCTCGGGTGCCTTTGTTGTGGTTTTTACGGCAGACGGTGGCTTGGCAGAGTCAGCAGCATGTACGGCGGAGATGGGATGGATATTTGATCTGGGTTTGGTGATGAACGGCTGAGATTGTGGCTGAACGAAGGATGATTTTGTGGGAGTAATTGAAGTACTGCCAACGAGAGCCATAATGTTCTAATTTATTTTTGTTGAAATGTAAATGAAACGAATTTCTTTCTTCCCTTTTTTTTTTCAAATAAACGGAGGCTCTTTAACTCTTTATCGTGAAAGAGGAACCTGAAGAGCTTAGCGGAGATATGAAAAGGGTTTTATAAGAAAACAGGGTGTCAGCGTCTGAGCACGTGGGAGATTGGTGAACGTGTTGTGTGGTAGTTAAGGGTATTTTTGGCAATCCATCTTACAAGGGTAATTTTGGTATTACAGATGGCTTAAGTCGGTTTAATGATGGTTTCTTTAAGTTATTTTTAGCATCTACTAACCAACTAATGATGGTCAGAGGCGGCGGCGTGGAAACGGAGCCGAGCCGGACGCATTCAGATACATAATTTTGGTGAATATTCCAAAACACTATTTAACTCTTAAATATTAATATTTTTGAAAAACAAAAAATAGTGGTATCTAATGTTAAAATGTTAGGATTCCATTTTTTTTCAACAAATATTGTCGTATATATTGGAAATTATTTTAACTAAAGTTTATTGAGAATCAATAGTTCTTCTCTTTGTTTTAAAAAAAAATAATAAAGGAATGCAGCTTGTACTGTTCTCTCAAGTCAAGAAGGAAATTGCAAGCAGATGGGACAAAAAGTGTCTTAATAACCTAATCAACCAAGTGAAGTGACCAGCAACCTTCCTTTCTTGCCCAGCAATTGACTAATGGCGCTAAACCGTTCAGATAATGTTAATAAATTCCTCATGGTTGGTGGGGTATTAACTTTGTATAGTCTATTTTATTTTACTTTTGCGAAAACAGCTTTTGGAAAAGACATCTCTGGGTACAAGAAAGAAATTATAAATTCAATTACTCAGAGATTAGGACAAAAGTTGCCGAAATGTTTGGTGATGCAGCTTTGTTTTAAAAGGAAACCTGGTTTTATTCTAAGTTGATTAGTAAAACACATCACTCATACTAATTTAATAAAATACAATCGATTAAAAAAAATATTGTGCATTTTATGATTTTAACTATTAATTTATCAGAATCGAATAAACAAACAAACTAAGCAAAAATTGGGGTTTATTTTTCAATAATTACTATCAACACTAATGATAATTTTTAATAAATTTACGAGAGTGTCTTTAATACCATAAGATTTAAATTTTTAAGATTTATGGGATGTGAGTACGTCTAATGACAAATAAACAAAGTATAGAGTAGATAATCTTACAAGTTAAAATGTTAAGTTGTCTTCAATAATCTTCAATAACTTTCATATCAAACAATTTGACTAATAGAGGTATAAGGGGCCGAATTCTTTGTTGTTTAGGCTAGCATCGCAAAGATGTGACACCTGTTTAAAATTAATCTCTCAAGCTTTTTCATGTTTAGTTGGAAGAAATGGGAGGGCATACAAGAAATAAAAAGGAGAAAGGAAGAGAGAAAATGAAAGAAGACGATGATCAATCTCAATTTAATTTTTTGTATAACGAGAAATAATATATTTTTCTTCTTTTTTTCTTTTTTTTCTTCCTTTATGTTTATTTTTTGTCAAACCAAACATGTCATTAGATCTCATCAAAATTTTAAGTTTAAATTCTTTGAAGATGTGATTAATGTTTTCATGTTGTCATTTATTCTGTAATTATTTTGACTAGAATGTGCATTTTTTTAAATTAATTTAAAACTGTCATGGTTATTAATTATTTTTATAAAAATAAAATATAATTTCTTTTTTATTTATAAAAGTAGTAATTTTTTATTTCAATTGGTGTTTAAAAAACACTTGCCAGCAGTCAACTTATATATGATTTAAGTAATTTATTTTAATTCTTCGGAAAAAGAAATCTATTTCAATAAGTAACTCATCTCAAGCTCAATTTATTTACTCTATTTTATTATTTTATATATTAAACTTATAGAGTTTCCTATTATTAAATTGGTCGTTGAAATTTCATTCGGTACCCATCCTTGACTATACATTAAAATGAGTTTTTTTTTTCATTTCCCAATTGAATTGAATATTTTATATTTCAAGCGCCAGCAATAAGCCAATTAAAATACCGACTCGTGGAAAGTGGAAACCGCCTAATTATTTTATTAGGTGCGGATCTCAGTCTCAGCGGCTTGGTACAGACCCAGCCTAGGGAAGTTTTCAATAAACCAAATTACGAAAAAGCCCTTGACCTTGGATGTTAGGAAAAAAGAGGAACGGCAAAGTCATCCCACCTACCCCGCCCCACTTCTTCATGCAACCGGAAACCCTCTCAACTCTCAAGCCCACGCGCTCCTACCCAACGATTGCAACGTTCTTCAGCCGCCGACACGTGTCCACACACGCGTTAGCATATTCTTTATAATCTATCTTGCTTCTCATGGAATATAAGGGTTATTTGGTATTGTCGTTGAATGCTGTAATTTGAAAATTTTGTTTGTAAAGTACTTGGTAAATATATGTTGGCGTGGTTTTTAAATCAACTGTAATTTTATTAAATAATTATTTGATAAAAATTTGTAATATATTTATTAATTTTATTAGAAATAATAGTTAGAAATCATAATATTAAATATGATTAATTTTTATTTCACATTTGTTTTTTTTTCTCCCTATAGCCAGCATCATCTCAATACTAAACATATATGAAATAACTATTCTATTTACTTTAAGAAAAATAAAAATGCCTTGTTGAACTCTATAGGTAAAACAAATGAATTATGAAAGATGAACAAGTTTTTTACGCGAGGATTGGCTTAAATCAGGCTTAAAAATTAATCCACTAGTATGAGTTAGTTCAAGAGCATCTATGTGGTATTAAAGTTAGTTTATACAGAGAATTACGCTACCTTTTATGTGATAAAAATTGATCAAGAAGGTCAGTCTACATGTAATGTAGATTCTTTGGGTTAAGTATTTAAACTTGATGTGACCTTAAACCTATCAAATGATTTTTTAGTATGAGTTTCATATCTATATATAAATTATGAGTCAATGACACTCCACTTTAGAACATGTTTTCATAACTATTCAATTATAACTATAACTTATTTTACTATTTATCACTTTAATCATATAGTTATTAAGGTGTGATCTTCGCAGAGCAACTCTATCATAAAAAAATCCTAAATATTATATATACATTTATTACAATTACCCCCCACAAACTCATTAAGTTTTGCGTTAAAAAGTACAATTTCTTAAACAACAAAACTAAATTACCAGTACTAATGTACATAATGAGGATACATAGTTTGAACATTAAGATTTGGGGTCACAAATCACTGGTAGATATGCGTAAAGTATTTACTAATTTTATTATCAACTATTAATGAGCTAATAATACAATCGTATGACGCCAATAATAATGCAAATTATTAATGTGGGTCCTTTTATATTTTTAAAATTTAATTAATAACATATCACACCAATTTGTATGACATTGTACAAACGATATCAACTACCCATTGTAGTCATTTTTGTAATTATAACAATGAGAAAATAAACGCGAGACACGTGACGAAGGGCGTCATTATATTGAATCATTGACCATCTCAATGGGGTCAAGGTTTTCGAGCTTGACTGATTTTTACATGATTGGTCCAACGTCCAAGTGTGGCAATATTCAAAGGCCAGCAGCTGTACGATTTCTTAATGAAATGTTCGATCTAGGTAGGTGACCGTGTGGTCATACGGTAACTTTATTTTGTACCAAACGCAACGAGAGCCTCCGCTGCCGGTGACTTTCTATGTTTCAAGAAAAACATAAACAATCAAATGGGTTTAAAACGTAATTTCTTTTGTCATCCCTTCTGTTATAATGACGTAGTTAAGATAATTGGTAGCTTCACGACATTTTATATTAATTAAAAAAATCATACAAGGCACCACCCTAGTTTATGTTCGAACGTCGTGGCTCTATAAGTTGCCCAATTTGCTGTTACAAGAAAGTTTTCTCAATTTAACCTCTATTTTTTTTTTCCAAAAAAGAATTCTGGTGTTCAACGTACAACTAATTTTGAATGTCAAACTATCATTTAAAAAAAATTATACTGTCAATAGGTCTTTGGACCAAAAGCTGAATCTTTACGCTTACAAAATATTTTAATATCATTTTTTCTTAATTATTAAATAATTGATTAAAAATAACATTTGTCTCACGAAACATATGTGGAATGGACGCCTCTCAAATGTTAAAGAAGATTTAATGATATTTAAAAAAAAATGAATACCAAACTATATTGCTTGATAATGTCAATATGTTTTCATTTTCATCCTTGAGATTTTTGGGTTGTAATGCAGCACCCATTTTAGTTTTAATTTCAGATTCCTTTTTACGTCTCAATGTCTTTTCTTTATTTGAGAAGACACGAGTTTCCGCTTACTTTCTAAATTTCCGTATTCTCACATATACTTCAGAAAAGATGATATCAGAGTGATAAGCAATCAGCATATTGAAATGCAACATCAATATCTTTTTCAGCTGGGTGGCTGTATATTTTTTCTTTAAAGTTCAAGAAAAGGGGCAAAAAAAAGGGTTGCCTGTTGCTAGTCATGAACAAGTGGGCCTCTTCTTAAAATTTGCAAGAGTGGCAGCATTGAGGCCACGCAAATGTTTGGTTGCCAATTGCCAGGAGCCCGGGAGCCAACTACCTCATTGAACCCACCAGGATGAACGCCGCTTGGCCCACTTTACCTTCGTCTGAAAACCACATATAAAAAAAAAAAAAAATTGTTGTTTAAATGCCTATACTCACATGCATACTGTCACATCATTTGTCAAATTATTAATTCACAGTCAAAATTTTCCATTTCGACAAAGACTTTTAATTCCCGATTTTGAATTCATTAACTTCATCATTTTGTGCCTCACAAATTAAACACGATTGATTTATTATATGATTTTTATTTAGTGATAAGTTATCCGATGTTCTCTAATAAAATCTTTCAAATGTAAAATTTTATATTAAAAAATATCAACCACAATATTATGATCATAAAGGAATTGAATGTTTCAGGAATGCGATTGTTATGTGATGTGAAAGGCAAATTATTTGTGTTGCAATTTCATTTTTAAGCATAAACCCTAAACTTCAGTTATTTAAACAAGGAAGGTAAAACTGGACACAGTTTACTTTGTTTATTGGAAAATAATTTGAAAAAATAAAAGCAAATCGAAATCTAATATTACTTTTATTTCTACCGACCTTCAGTCTCTTTAGCATTTTTATTAAAAAAAAAAAAAGCAGATTACAAATATACTAGTAGTGTCTCAAAAATGACGTGACAAAACGATATCAACTCAAACTCACACAACACACACAATAACAGAAACATGACAGCTGCAACCCCGCATTAAAACCTCCAACGAAAGAAGGTTTTTGTGGCGTTTGGTTTCAAATTTCAATCAAGCCTTCAGTACAATTCGTCCAATTATCCTCATAATGGGCCTAATTGTTTTGATGTCCTAATTTTTAAAAAAATTCTACACTTTTTCTTTTGGGTAAGGCTTCCATGGATTAAAAACGGGAAGAGGGGGGGGGGTTTATTTTCGTGCATCTCCTAAATTATTAAACAATTTGCCTTGCTAATTATTCAAGTCGCTAGTTATTTTATTTCTTGAAACTTTTCTAAAGTAAAATTTTTGATTTAGTTTTTCATCAAACATAAAATTACTTTTAAATAACCGTTATATTATTTGTTGGACATTTTATAGATGTGATTTAAAATCTACAACTGTCAGGCAACAATATGAAATGAAACCTGAGAATGTGTAAATTTTGAGAACAAGTTAAATTATTTCATTCTTTCAAAAAATAATATTTTACAAAACATCAAAATGTACGTCTAAAAAAGATAAAATTATGGTGCAACTATAGTACCATACCACAGTTGCATTTAGCTATTAAATTCAATTATAATTGTTATCATAAACTAAATTCAACGGCCAAAAATAATTATAATACGATATCATCGTTGTACCATAACCAGACTCATCTAATAAATTGTAAAATACCACATCAATTATTTATTACCGTTATTAAATTAAATTTTCAAGTTGACTAAGGCATGATTTTTTCTTATATAATTTGATTTTTTATAATTATTTTCTTATATAATTTGATTTTTTTATGACCACTTAAATTATTTTACGTGTCACTATTTAGTATAAAAAATATTAACTATTTTTTTTTTTAATTTGGTTCATATTTTAAGAATTTGAATTGGGAGCCGAATCAAAAATTTTACTTGCTTTTGGATTTCTATATTCATTTAAAAAAAAATGCAAATAATTTTTTTTAAATGATTTGATTATGCCCACCGATAGGTAGGGGTGAAGTGAAATGGGACCATAAGGAGACTGTATTAAACGTCACATGTTGTGAAATTTGTAAAAGGTTAGCAAAAGGTCAGATGTGCATAATTTAAACCTTTCTCAAAAATGATACCAAAATCTTGTGATTCATCTCTCGTTTCATCATTTTTAATCAATTAATTTCCTTCCCACAAGTGAGACCAAGCTTTTCAATTTAGCTGTTTTCATAAATGAGGATTTTTTTTGGTTTGAAAAATCTGTTCTTAAAACACAATAAAAAAATTCTACACTTTTTTCTTTTGGGTAAGGCTTCCATAGATAAAAACCCCCGGGGGGGGGGGTGTTAATCCTTATGCATCTCCTAAATTATTAAACAATTTGCCTTGCTAATTATTCAAGTCGTTAGTTATATTATTTCTTAAAACTTTTCTAAAGCAAAATTTTTTTTATTTAGTTTTTCATCAAACATAAAATTACTTTTAAATCATCGTTATAATATTTGTCAGACCTTTTATAGCTGCGATTTAAAATCTACAACTATCAGGCAACAATATGAAACGAAACATGAGAATGAATAAAATTTGAACTTGTTTCAATCTACCAAAAAAGAAAATTAAATATTTTACAAAGCATCAAAATGGGCATGCAAAATACTACATCAATTATTTATTAACGTTAAAACGACAAACCTCCAAACCTCCAAACCTGTACTCGCAAATTATGGGCCCAAAAAAATTCTTGAGTCGCCTTCTTTGATTTGAGCAGTAGTTTGGTCCTTCGCTTGCACCAACTTGTGTCCACGTTCACAAAAAGAAACAAATCAGAAAGATTTTAAAATTTTGAAAAAAAAAAAAGGCAAAGGCGTGCGAATCTTACCATTGATGATTGCTTCTTGTCTTTGAAAAGGGGACCACTGACCTTAAATTATTAAAAATGTAACATGGAGACGTGCCTAAAATTCCAATTTCACCCATACTGATCCGGTAAAAGATAATGGCAGAGAAGTAATCTCGAGTTGAATTTGCATTCCTAAGTTACTGCACGTGGCTGATTTTTGTTTGTTCCTTCGAACTTGTAACGCAAAGTGGACGGACGAAATTGCAGAACTGGGGGCCACTGATTGATTATTGTTGTGACCGATTAATTTTGATTTTTGAGGCATCGCAGTTGGCGGAAGACATATCTAATCTGCCATTGTCTATCTAATTAAATTAGGAGGAGAAATAATAAATCGTAATAATTATTGGGACTCAAAACTCGTACTCTAGATATGATCGAACGGATGGTGATGATTATCTTCTGATAGTACAATTGATTAGTTTTGTGTTTTGTAATAGAAGCGAGGTTTCATTGAAATTTGCGGTGTGAATAAAAAAAAATAATAATAAAATAGTTTTTTATTTTTTTATTTCTAGTAAATATAGGTTTTATATTGTCAAACTCAAATATATTAAACAAATAAAAATTTATCCTCCTTTTTCTTTAAATCTATGTTGTTAGCAGGGAATTATTGAATGTCGACAATCTTCGTAAACCTTAAATAATTTTAAATAATTGATATTTTAATCCGAACGAGGATGATTGTCCGATTTATACAATATAATAACAACGATTGAAGAGACAACTATATCTATATGCACATCTTTTCCCCATTTTATTTCTCAAACGTTATTTCTATTCACGTCACGTGCAACACATTTTTTGAGGGAAATTTGTTTGAGCCATCCAATAGGGGTGAAAATTTCACACATCTCGAGACAGCGAATGAATTTGAGCAGCGGAGTGAGTGCAAGATCCAAAACACTAATCACATGTAATCATGTGACCCAACTTGGCTGGTTGTTAAACTAGAAGTCTAATCACAAGTGCTCGTGATTTCACAGTATCTAATTTCCGGGACATGCAACAAAACTTTTAGTTTTCCCTTTAGAGATACATTTTCATCTTAAAGATGTTTCATCTTAAATAAATAATAAATTTAAAAAAGAAAAAAAGAAAAAAGAAAAACAGGCAGAATGTCAGTTGGGTCTTAATGTTTATTAATTGTACAACTTAGAATCATATTTAGTAAATAACTTATACGTATCAGTATACGAAACCCTTTCTACCTCGCGATAAAAAAGCATCATGTTAAGAGTTTGACAAATAATATAACAATGAAAGAAACCAATTTTTTTTTTATTTTTAAGGATCCAAGTTTCAATCTCCCAATATTTGTTTACATTTACCATTACATTCCTAGGGGATATATGTTAAAAACAATCACAAGCACTGTGGTTCTGGGTGGCAGGTTAAAAATTCTCTTATTTCTTTTCTTGTGCAGTCCAAGGAATTTGGTCTGACGTGACACATTCTAAATAGTTTTGTCAAAATCTTTATGCTAATTAGTAATCTGTGGGTGCGATGTGGTTGATTATCAAGAAGTCTTCCTTTAGTATCCCAGTTCCCACTCAACCTACCAACCAATCGGCAATTAGCATTACCAATTACCATTCAGCTCGGTGCAAAACAAGACAAGAACTAGAAGATTCATAAAATCAAGAAGACCTGGACAGAATAGCTGAAGGCAAGGCAGTGGAATTTTGTCATTGCATGGGAAGGAACCGGCTGGGATTGCTTTGCATATGTAGATTTCCAAATTCCAATGAGGGTTTTGCAGCAACCACTCACCCCTTTATCAACATAGCTGCAAGGGACAAAACTCAAAAGGGCCAAAAAAAAGAAAAATAATAACCTAAAAATAAAAGAGAAAACAGAGAGAACCCAAAAAGAAAGAAACGAAAAAAAAAAACAGAGAAGCTAAAGGATTAGAATTTAGAAGTTGCTTTTCTTTAAGCAAAAGAGGCAACCAGATAATCCTAAAAAATTACACTTATAGGCAGGCTTTGAAGTTTGAACGTCAAGTGTTACTTTAGCGATGAGAAGTGTAATTATCATGCAATAGTGACTGATACATAACATTAATTAGGGGAATCAAATTCAACCGTGTATAGTGACGGAACATTAATGGCGGGCCATTGTTTGTAAAGTGGGTGGCAACCTGATACTAATGACTTGACACATCCTTGAGAAATATCAACGCCGGTGGGCCATCTCTCTTTTCCCAGAAATAGATCGAGTAAATTACAAGTTATTTTTAGATAAATCTTATCTCTCACACAGCAGTGCCAGTTAAGCAAAGCTAAAACATACAAGGAATATTTCACTTGGAATAGATTATGAGTAACAGATATAAACAACAACAGTTTATTCTTACTTAAAACATATGCATGTACCACATACCAACTCTAGCATAAAGAAGAAGCTCCAACGAGAAAAAGATGCTAAAAACGGAAACAAAGTTGACAAGGAATTACAGAGCCTAAGGCGATGGAGGCCAACCATAGATACCTGCATCCTCTTCGATTCCATCATAGAACCTTAGCTCAAGCTCTTCCAGCCTGCCTTCATCATCCCACATCTCCTCGTAGATTTCATCATCATCATCATAGTCACCCATTTCACCAGCTAGGAATTCCCAGGCCAAATACTCGGATCCATCTGAATAATCCGAGCAATCATCCCAGTCATTTATTTCATAGTAGTCCATCACAAAGGGCCCCAGAACCTTCAAGTTTGGGAAGTTCCCTTTCATGAACTTGTCGTCAAGTTTCACATCCCAGCACCCTCTCAAATCCAAAAACTCTAGCAGGGTACAGCTTGAAAGGATCTTAAGAACAATTTCTGTGCTGATAACATGGTAAGCCATCTCAAGTCGCTTAAGTTTTGGCATCGTTGAGGCAATGGCATTGGCCTCGTCATCTTGTGAGAGCTTAAGTTTTGGCATCGTTGAGGCAATGGCATTGGCCTCGTCATCTTGTGAGAGCTTGTCAGCTGTACCTAATGGGTGCATGTTTCGGCATAGAACCACAAGCAATGTACAGTGTTTTCCTATGGCCTCCAAAGCAGGAGCACCAATTTTACTGCAATAGCTCAAATCCAAGAACGTGACGGCAGACAGCCTTCCAGCTATCTGATCCACTATGGAGTCACTCATTTCACTTCTTGGAAGTCGCAATGTCTGAAGGGAACCAGCACTTGCAGAACCAGGAAAAAGATCCACATCAGCACATAAAAAGTCAAGCAAACAAAGAGACATTAAATAAAAGTTCAATTTGGAATAACATTCACTCTGCAGTTATCTCAAAGATTTAAGAATAAATATAAAGATTAACTGATCTAACTGAGATTCATGGCCGATTAAATGAGTAAATTTGGCAAGCACACCGTAGAATTGATAGGCTTATCTCATTGCAGTCTTAACCAATAAATTGTTTAAGCACATCAAAATTCAAAGCAGCATCACTACAGAATTCATCCATGAAATACCAATATTACTAGCACTCACTACAGAAGAAAATTATAAAAACCGAATGAAGCTGCAGCAAGAAAGTGCAATTGTGCTTACTTTTCTGCAATCAAGGAAAACATCATATAATTGTGCAGGCCAGAAACACAGAGCTTGCGTAGAGATCCAGAACTTCTTCTGATCAACATTTCAACCATCCGATTGAGTTGGTCGGGTTGGCACCGATTACTCCATTCCTCAATGTCAATCTCTTGCCAGCAATATGGTCCAATTACTGCTCTACGCCATGATTTGCAAACCCCTGGTATCACGGTTAATAACTCCTGGAGTGACAGATTTCTAAAGATCAGCCCAAGAGCATCAGGTATTAGTTCATCCCAATGCCTAAACTCACTTTCTCCTTCCATTTAATCTGCCTTAAGGCACTGAATACACAAAAAGTACCAAAAATATTCAAAGTTAGACTCATTCTATAAATGTCCACATAGAACTTATATGAGACACTGCCTCAACAATGAACGTTAATGATAACCAATTATCACAAACAGACCATGAGAAGTAGGAGATGTCTATCGCCTACAAAAATATCACCAGTTTTTACATTCCATTGAAACAAAGTGAAGAATTATTCTTTCTATAACAAGAAAGCACAAGGAAACTGACAATTTGCCAACAAAATGAACACACCTAGTGTAAAAGGAGAATTCAATATGCAAAAAAGGGAAAAGAATTGCTAAAGAAAAAGTCTCAGATAAATACAGCAAGAACAAAAGGGTGAAAAATGGGACTCCTTTTATTTCTCCGATAATAACAAAGCAAGGACCAGACTTGGGAAACATGATAGGAAAATCCATGGTTTGGTAATTTGGGCAAGAAAAGAACTGACAAATAAGTAAAAATTGATGCATAAAAGACACAAATAAAGCAGCTTTAGAGATCCAACAAAACCCGCTTGATAAAATTGCCTAGATAAACTATCACGCGCATGAGAATCAAAAGATATTGAATTACAAGGAAACTTTTACAGAGAAAGTGAGCAAAAGGCACCAAAATTAACTAATCAAGGTCACAGGAAAACGAACCTAAAGCAAATAATCACTGCATGCAAATTACAGAATGCTTGAAGGATACCCAAATCCCACAAAAAATGAGGAGGCAAAGCAGAAATGTTTACTAATAGATAGAACTTTCATAACCAGAGGAGCAAAACAACCCACGGCATTCATCATAATCACAAAATCACTTTCCTTTAGCTCGGTTTCCCCAGTTTCCCAGTAACCAGACAAAAGGCAAAAAGAAGAATGATAGAACAAAATGTTTTACATGCATACAAATTTCGTGGGAATTTTCTTGAAAGGGCAGAGGCTTTCTTGGTTTAGATTAAGAGAAAGAAAAAGCTCACCGGTTCGTCCGCCTGAAACGTAGGGCAAACGCAAAAGACAGAGAGAGAGAGAGAGAGAGAGCAACGAAAGGCAAAATGGTCAGTGAGTGATAGAGAGAAAGAGAAAGAGAGAGAGAAAGAGAAAGGAAAAGAAAACTACAAAACCCAGTTCTATCTCCCCATCTAACCAAAGCTATCAATGCAACCAACAACAAGAACAAAGGAACAAGAGTAAAAACAATTAAGTGAAAACGCAAAATGCTTCTAGGCAGTACGTTTTGGGGTTAAAAAGAAAATCAATTTCCGGAACGGTACTTGTGCAATTTCGAAAAAGAAAAAAAAAGAGAAAAAACAGTTCGCTTTGCTTTCTTTTATTTTATTTTGTATTAATTGCGGGCTGCCATGGTTTTGTGAAAGATATGTTTGAAAAAGAGGGTGGGACTGCGGATAGATACGCGTGTGGACTACGTAGAAATTCGAGTACTTCTCGAGGCTACTTACTCCACCGAGAAAAGGACCAAAAGGTGCTTAAAGAGATTTAGCATTGGCACTTGGTGAAAACTGAAACAAAGGTGTTCACCGACACGAGCTCGTGGCTAATTTAGAGGCCCATTTTAAATGGGCTGGTTTTTAACAGAGTTGGAAAATTTTGGGGAGTTTACTTAATTGTTTGTTGGCTTATTATTTATTGACCGAGAAAGTCGGTGCCGTCTGAATTGAAGAACCGTCTCTGGTTCCGATGCTAATTGCCGCGAGCGAATGCTATTGAGCTATTCAATTCGCCTATGGAGTTTCTGACACCTGAGTTGCTTGGAGAATGGGTTATTTGAAACACAGTGATTGACTTTCTTTAACGTAGTTTGAACATTATTAAATGGCTAGGAGCCTTGGCTGGCAGCTGGGTCATGAGAGACGTATGCGGTATGTCGGTGTACAGAGGTCGTGTCTCTATCTCAGACGCATGGTTTCAAGGAAATCATCCTGCTGCTCTCTGACTCCTGTAGCTACGAGGCTCCA
Source organism: Citrus glauca (assembly GCA_029633175.1). Lineage (NCBI taxonomy): Eukaryota > Viridiplantae > Streptophyta > Magnoliopsida > Sapindales > Rutaceae > Citrus > Citrus glauca. The sequence continues at coordinate 33,042,523 of JAQOOD010000005.1, forward strand.
ACTTGCGATAAGGAACATTATTAATTTCTGGCCTTTTTGCTCTTTTTCACATTCAGCTGCTGTTTGATTTGAACATTGTACCTTAAATATTTAATAAATAATTTTTGTTCTGTTACGTGATCACGTAACATACAATCATACATAATTATGTATCAATCTTAGATTAAAATTCAATGATCGTAAAAATAACGTGGTTTTAAAATCTCATATTTATGATTATGTAACGTAATAATTTCATTAATAAATATTATTTATTATATTTTAGAAGTTAAGTCATCCTAACTAATAAAATATTTGTAATTTAACAATAGGAGTGCTAATTTTGAAGAATTAAAGTTTGCAAACTACTTTAAAAAAATGGCCACAATGAGCTTAAAATAAATAATAATAATAATAATAATATTATTATTATTATTATTATTATTATTATTATTTTAAAGGTTAAATAAAAAGAGTAGAATTTGAGATTTTGAGACTTTAAATGTATCCAAATGAATAATTAAAGAAGAACCTCCAAATTAACTTAAATTTTCTAAGCTAAACCCTTCTTAATTTAAGTATCTAGGTCTGTTACTAAAATAAATTAAATTTATCTCACACTTATATAATGAAAATGTATAATATCTTTATTATTTTTATCAAAATTATTATCTAAAAATCATAATTATTGTACACTACCGGTACTTATTTATAACTAAGAATTTTTTATTTTTTATTTTTGGTTTCACCGCAACTTAAAAGCGTCAATATTAGCCAGGGACATAATTTTCATATTTAATTCCGAACATGCTCATTCTTACGTTTCTCATTTCACTGTCTAAATTGTAAACTACCAAATGCGGTTCCTCATCTGGTGCAGTCATGCGCATGCGGTGGGTGCAGGGTGCTCTCAACTTTTGCATACTTCTCCCTTCCGCTCGAGAGAGAAAAAAATGGGAGTGGAGTCTGGATGGAGATCACCCAAAAGAATAACCGAAGTCGTATTTTCTAATCCTATTCTTTTTCCCTTTAATTATTTTTTTTGGTTGTTCTTCGCTACTTGGGATTTGAATTTGGTGGCCATGGAGAGTGGGTAGGTTTTGAAAAATATAAACTCACATCATAACCCATTGAAAAAGAAAAAAAGAAATGACTCACATATGTCGTCAGCAATCAGCATCAAGCCAAGAAAAGAACTGACAAACTCGACAAGTGAGTCAGTCCTTGCATACATTCATGTCTAAATGGAAGTGGTGACAGCAAAAAGCAAGTAAATTCTCCCTCGCCCCTTCAAACGTTTTCTTCTTATATTATCATATAGCTTATTAGCTAATAATTCACGGCAAGGATCCATCTCTATCAAATCCTAGCACAATCCAACATCAGGACTAGTTGTCGCTTCACACATTAGTGTTGAAACTTGAAAGGTGACCCGTTGAGCTACTTATCCCTTTATGCCAAGATTCAAGAGAATTGGCGATAACTAGTTACATCCCACATCTAAAGGGGAAAAGCTACTCAAAAGATGCTATAGTCTAATCCCATATCAAGAAGAAGAGCCCAGAATTTAAGCAAAGCGTCCTTTGATGTAACCCTACACTAACGGAGCCTACAGCCTACGCCCTTCAATAAAAATTTCCAGCAATTTTTTGGGTGTGATTAACCAACTACTACTCACAGGCAATAACAAAATATTGATATCAAGTCCCATTGCTCCACGTGACAAAAATAAAAGAATAACGAATGAATTGGCAGGGGCCTTCCTCATTTTTTCTTTTGAGGGGTCAACGGCGGATCCACCGAGAGACGGCTAAGTGACCAGCCGGTCTCAATATTCAGAATAGCATTTGTAAAAGTACCACTGGTTGCTCCAATATATTACATCCATATTCATGAAAATAAGATTTCAGTTCATTGACCACCCAATTGAAAACCGCTGACTTACAACAAATGCAATATATCATCAACTGTAATACAGATTTTCTATAACAACACCAATCTTCAACAGACAACTAGCATGGCAAAGCCAAAAGGGGAACAACTCAGGCAAAATTCATACGCTGAAAGTACATATATTGAATTTCATAAATTCCTACTGATTTTTCTGTGCATGAAGCCTCTCAGGAAGTGATTCTTCAGTTTCCACTGCATGAGTCCATTTTAAGGCTGAAACATCAAGTTACTCCCTGATTAAAAAAAATAAAGCAGAAATGCATTACTAAGGCATCAGGAACACATAAGGATAACAGTAAACTTTTCTATGATAAATTACAAGCGATAGCTGCAACTCATCATAAACCAACTCTTGTTGTATGTTTATAAAAGCTACAAACATGTCGTAGAATTCTGGAAGTTCTTCTTTTCAAAATCAAGGCAATACAATGAAGCACTCAATCTAATCACTTAAACTGAACTTATAGATGGTTAAAGCCATGGCAATACAAATATAAACACCATTGATCAATGATCATGCACATGACACCAAAACTTCTGGAAATTTTTATGACCACCCACAATTTTGATTGCAGAATACCATTGTCAATGACTACAGCACTTTGATGATGAATGAGGAATCACTTGTAATAGCATTCATAAACATTCATCCCATAAGCATTGTAAGCACATACAGTTCAAAGCTACAGGGCCGTAACTTGGTCCGTGCAAATATAAACCCTACTTCTGTGTCTGGAGTCGATTCAATATTCTCAAAACTAAGATCTTAGATTAGAAAGTATCAGTAACCTCAATCAACAGGATAAGAATGATGAATTTAATACTTTTCCAGGGGTTGATCAATGTTTATCTAGTTGTCAGGGTTTTAAGCACAAGAAGATACGGCCACGGACAGGAGATATGGTTAAGTTCTATACCCATACATGAATATGGTGGCTGTCCATCTAGTTGTAAAGAACTTCAGGCCATTGGTAGCCACATGTTTTTTCTTCAAGAGTGGACTCAAACTGACCTATGCAAAGCAAAGATTAAGCTCTGCACAGTCTTTTACATTTACTGGGTGCCTAACATCCCATGCATTTCACTGCAGAATACAAAATGCACATGAATTTTTTCTTTTTTTCTTTTTTTCCCTCTCTTTCCTTTTATGGCAGCTTCAACAAAGTATCTGCCATTTCAGCGACCAAACCTTGTTTCTGTTTACGTTGTGTTGGAGTTATAAAAACTAACCTTCAAAAGCCCTTGTTTAGGAGATATAACATCTAACTACTTACTAAATAGCAATGACAAGCAGATGACCCGGTTGAGAAGGAAAAAAGTGGCAAGCTTCTTAATGGTAGGTGATTGCAAAAGGTATTCTTTTCTTCATTTTCACTAATTCTTTATCCTGAAGGAGTGGCTACCATACCTTATTGAAAAAACTATATTCCGCACCCACACCCCCCACCCCCCAAAAGAAAAAGGTCACTGAATTTTCAAATTTGAATACTGTAAACAAGCATTGAGCACAGCAACTGGAGTTTCAAACTTAGAATTACGTATTGCATCATTTTGATAGAATTTAGCGCGTCTCAACCCATTATCTTCAAAAGGTTAACTCAGTAATAAAAAGTCTATATATCAAGTGAAATCAAGTAAAAATTCAACAATAAAAAGAATGGAGGTACATATTTTAACTGAAAATCATGCAGAAGCATATATCTAGTCATCATTAGCAAGTGCATATCACAACCATATTCAATTTTGCATAAACATATATGTCAATAATCTGATTATATGTTAATCAAAAATCAATTATTTCACTTCAAGTACAACCAACTTAACAAAGTAATATCACCCAATATAACCAAAGAAATCAATCATCAAATTAATTTGCAAGAGGCAAAAACATCATACCATCTAATGAGTGACCCGAAAAGAAAATGCTGCATGATGGGGACCTTCTCAAGCACCTCAGCCTTGTACATTTTCAGCAAACCACTGTTAACCTTGTTCCAATTAGGCACACCACTAATATCATCCAACAACGGCGAGTGCTCAGCAAACAACCCCTTTTTCACCTTCTTCACAAAGGCAATGCACGAAAGGTACATATACTCATCTGCAAAGTTATCTAAAATATCCTGATTATGAATTGACTTGGGCTTCATATACTTGTGATCAATCAACTGCGAAGAACCAAATATAAAGGGCAAGAAATGATAATCATCTAATCCCCAAACACCGTGAGACCCCGCCGGCTCCAAACAATACCCTAACTGCAACTTCCTCATTAATTCTAAATACTTAGAAAAAACCCTAGACACAACAGCATGATAATCCTCTTCTTTAATTACGCCCATTCTAGCTAAGCAATATAACCAAGAAGCGAAATTAGTTTCATGACCGGTACCGTAATCAATACGACTCGAATTACCGAAACTGTCGTTAAAATAGGGAACGATCTCGATAACAGCAGCCTGAAGTTCATTTGGCAGAAAACGGAGCATTAACGACTCACTGTTGTCCGTCAAACGGCTATGCCAGGTTCGGTACGCGAGGTTACCGTAACGAGCAGATTGTTGAAGCGGAGGGATTTCTTCGACCCATTGAAGTAATTCGTTAAGGATTGACACGATGGTGTTGATCGTTTGAGACTCGTGACAGGGATCAGAGATTTTGTGACCCCGGATGGATTCGGAGAGGGCGACGACGAAGCCGAGGAAGTTCTTGCCGGTATCGGAGTCGATGAAGTGGCGGATGTCGTCGGGGGATTGGATTTTTTTGGAGGGGGTTTGGAACTCAAAAGGGGCAGTGATTGTGGGGACTTTTTGGGATTGTGGAACCGGGGCCAGGATTATTGCCTGTGAGTGGTTGTTCGGGGGAAGGTTAATGGCCGGAGCGCGGACTGGCCGGTAGTTTGGAGGCGGGGATATATCGGAGTATAATGATTTTGGAGGTGGCGGGAAAGTGGTGGGGCCGCCACACTTGGCGCAGCATTTGGGCGATGGTGATGTTTCGGGAGATTGGTGATCATGATTTTGGGTTTCCGGTTCCATGTTTGCAAGGATACTGAGCGAGAGTCGATCGAAATGGAAATGAAATTTATTAAATATACAGGATGCTGGAGAATGATGATTGTTCGATGGAAATGGACCGGGCCTTTGGGCTTTCGGATTTACTGGTCTGGTCTGGCTTGGGCTCTAGGTGGCATTTGTCGTTCCATGTTTTATACGATGAAAATTAATGAACGACATTTCGGTTGATTAGCATTTTTTTTGGACTTACTTGTCGTTCATAAATTTAATTTTAGGGCTCAAGGTATATTAAAAATGAAAGGTTAAATTTAAGTACAAATGCTTTAAAATGAAATCTCTGGTTGTGAAGGAAAAAATTGATTTTATTTAGTAAATATAATTTCTAATATTAATATAGTTTTTTTGTGGCATCATATTTTCGCTTTTTTGTAGCATTCTACTAGGAAAAACTTAAATAAAATAATTGCTCGAACCAAGACCTCAAACTTACGCTGCTCATATTACCGAAATATCCCGTGAAAAAACAAAAAAAAGGTGATTTTGATATTCGTAGACGACAACTAAATGCAATGGCTATTGCAAATTTACAACAATAATCTCGACAAAGTAAATTAAATCACAACTAAAAAATACTTTTTTTTGCACTGTTTATTTATATTTATGACAGGTTCTATGTCACAAGTAAAGCTGCAAAATTTAGACAAAGTACATATAAAAATTAAAATGTGCTTGACTTTATGATAGCTAAAACTTGACGCCAAAACAAAATCACACAAGCTCAATCGTAGCTGTCTACGGGTCCTCAGATCTACAGACGAGTGCCAATATAATTAATTAATTAATTAATAACATTTACATACATTTGTCCATCTTGTTTTAAATTTTATTGATTACACGAGTGTTTTACACGTGGATGTCTTTGGGTCCCACATCGCCGGCAGCAAGTATTTACGCCCATTCACGCCGTTGGCATTATAGCTAGCGCCGGTCGTTTTGTCGACCAAAACCTCACCGGGATAACCCGGGTACGCTCCTTTCCCGAATTTACCCGGACACGCGCTCACGGCCTCCAAAGGCGCGTCAGAAGGCCCCTGATAGTAGCCGTTGTTAAACGGATTAGTCACGGTTCCCGCCAGAACCGTGGCCAGATTGATGATCATCCCGTCAACACCCACGTCTCCGTTAGGGGCAACTAAGGGCGGAGTTTGGGGGCCGTAAATGGGTTGGTGAAACGGCCACGCGCACTGGCCCGGGCACTGACTCTCCGAGTTCCCAACCCAGGCGTAAGCAAACTTGCTCTCCTTGCTTCCACCAGCCCCGTGGGTCCCACAGCGACTCATGCAGAACCCATCGACCACCACGTCGGATGAAGTCAAAACGACGCTAACAGCGTTATTTTTAATCCCAGCTGTCGAAGCCAGGGATATAACTTGCGGGGTCTTGAGCGATTTTCCAAGCGAGTAATTCTCGTCAAGGACTTGATTCCCAGCAACGACGGAGCGTGGGCCGCCTTTGTAGGCCTCAGTGGTCTGCCACCAAGAAGAGACACACGGTGGCGGGGTCCTGGCAGAGCTTAGAGATTTGAGAAAGTCAACGACGATAGACCTCTGTATTGGAGAGAACTTGCCATACCAAACAAGATTAACAGTCACGTTGCCATTAAGAAGTCGGCCGTTGTGGTACTTTAAAACGAGGGGATGTTGTTCCTCGAGAGCCGTGAGCTTTCTCGTAGAAGCAACGCATGAAAAATGGGAGAGCAAGAGAAGCGAAAAGAGAATAACAAGATGGTAAATAGAAGCCATGCTGAGTTGAGGTATCTGGAAACAGATGATGTTTTGTTTGGAGAGAATCGGTTACTAATGGGTTTGTTTTGTTTGAAGAGACACTGGACAAGCTGAGGAATTTATAGTGTTGGAGGTAGTACTTGTGAAAACAGCTGGCTCAGGATAAGAGCAATGCTGTTAAAAAGTGAGGCGTGTGGTTGACTTGTTGGGAGTATTAATGAATCTGAGAATTTAATGGTTTTGTGTAATGAATGACGTGACAAAAGGGGAAAATTAAGGTTTCATCTTATCAGCCGAGCTGATCCGGTAGCCTCGCTCACGGGAGACATGCACGCTACTTGTTAAACCCCTGTTTCCAAGGTTAAAGCACGACATTAACCTTTTCTCTAGGGTCTTGTATTGGCCAATAGAGAATTTTAAATTTTCAATTTAATTACAGCTTCCACGTGAGTGGCTAAATGCGAGCTACTGAGATTTTCTAGTGATTGGTCAAAAATGGGGAATCGGCGAGGTTATAGGATATGCAAGTTGTGGCCATTAGTATCATCGATCAACTTGTGTTGGAAATCAAATTTATCGAACAAGTCAGAAGCTGTAATAATAATAACGCGGTTTAGCCATCGGCTAATTTCGTCTCCATGACCAGTTCGTCTTTCTTGTTAACTTCTCAGCTGTCTTCTTTAATGCAGCGACCGAATCGTGCTTAATGAAATGTGTTATGTATACCAGTTGTTAAAGAGTAGTGACATTTTTTTCAATGGCGGTCAGACTTACATATGGCGTGGCAGTTACATTACCATGGCATGGAATCTTGGCAATGCTAGAAAAATTATTGTTTTTCTCTTTTAACTTGAATGATCTTAGATTGGTCAATAACATCAATGCCATGCAACGGTCCATCTGATATTCTAGAAAAGTGCTTAGCGGATTGATATATTTATATGTTAATTAAAATCGATTTAATTTTTGAACAAGCATTGAGGTGGAGTTGACACCTCACATCAGTGTACGTACCACCATCCAATGAAATTGCGTTGCATATACAAAATGTATTTTTGCTAATTTAAAACATAATGACTTAAATCATTTATTATTTTTCCTATTGTAGCTCAAGCTGGGGATGCTTAATGTCAATTGTGGAATTCAAGCAACATTTTTGTGAACCGGATCGGCCGAAATTTTAAAATCCCCGTTAGCTACATGTACATATTGAGTTTCTATTAACGTTATTAACGATGATAAGTAATACATATTAAAAAAATTAAAAATAATATACTTAACGAGGAATTAGTCTAAAGATGATACGTCACTATTAGATAGCAAAGAGGGTTGGGGTGGGATATATGTTAATGAATTAATAAAATTAAGTCAGTGCGGATGTTCAGTTCAGTATTCTTGGAAAGAGATATTGATGCCGTATTATTGTATTTTTAGGCTACATTTAATGTAATTTTTTAAATAGATCTTTTATTAATAGAGATTTTAGTAAAAATATTTTAGTTGTTTAGTTGTTAATTAAGGGATTTATAATTTTATAAAAAATTATAAAGTTACTTTAATATATAAGATTTTTAAAGTTGTGTTATGAAAGAATCAAATAAGATTATGAAATAAATAAATATATTTTAGACACTTTAACTCTTTAAAAAAAAACTACAAATCCTGCTCTCAAAAGCCTAACATTTGAACTTTTGCAAGTAGAGGTGTTTTTAGTAGATTTTGGGTGCATGTATGAATATCACAAAACCAAACTAGGAACAATAAATTTATTTTTTTATCGGGAAATGGGGTGCCTTACTTCTTCGGGATGTACGACCTGTTTTCGATTTTTATAGAGTAAAGGACAAGTAAGAGGGTGGTGGATATCGTGGGAAGCTTGACTTTAGATGCGAAGAGCTTCCAAAAGTCACCTTAATCTTGTAAAACAACACGAAAGAAGTTAGAGGTAAAATCGACTGTGTCTAGAAGAAATCTCATCTCTTGTGGTATGTGTGTTGGTTCTTATGACAAAAATAAAACCGAAGTACTTTTTATGGTATGTCTCGATTGCCGTGCCACCTAGCGTCATCTTATTGGCATTTCTTGTTGGCATGTCAGAGATATTTTTATCCTTCACATGTGTCACTACTTGGGTATTTCAAAATATGCTTAGAGAGCAAGTTTGAGGCGTATTCACGTGTTAGGTGTAGAGGGGTGGTCTTGTGTACCTCTATTAAACCTGTTGAGAATTTGCAGGCATGGCAAGGAAAAGCTGGTGGTCTCAACTGTCATATCATCAACTTTTTTGGCTTATTTGCTGGTGTGACAGGCTGTTGTCCCTTCTTTTGAAGCACGAGATTTTCTAGTTGATTTATTATTTTTTGACAGGAAATCAATCGATCTTTTTAAGATTTAGACTCATCTATCTCTTGACACCTTCATGAATATTTTTATGATATTTTTACCCTTGCTTGGCGTACCCTGGATACTCCACAGAACACCGGAGGTACGCGGTATAGCCCAACATTCTTGTGATGACTTTGCCTACAAAACTCCATTTTAACACATGGCATTTTTCTTTGGTCTTCTACTTTTTCTCCGAACAACAGGCAAAATACCTCATTTAATCTTTATAAGCTCTGCTCAAAATATAATCAAACAATACCAAAAATTTTAAAAAGAACTTATAAAATTAAACAAACATTTCTGATAATGAATATATAACTGAATAATATTCTTACACCAAGCGGTTTAGATAATAATATGTTAATATGCATTCACATGTACACACTCTTATTTATTTATATTCACTGTATGAGCTTACTACAAATACAAAATTGAAATGATGACATACTAAAATTTATGATTGGCTGAGTGCAAAGAAACGTGCCACTAGTATTGGGTGATAATTTTTCGGTAAATTAAAGAAAAAAAAGTAGAAAGAAAGGCTTCATTTTAAATTCTTCCAATCTTAAGGTGATTTGGCAAACTCAGAGCCATAAAATATCCAAATTCGAAATCTCAGTTGCAACCGGGGGGGCGGGGGGCGGTGGTGGGAAGGCCGATTCCAATTAATAATAAATTATAATGGTAGGTCCATGAAGAACAATTTTGTGTCCAAGTGACAGAACAATCCTTTATCTCTCCCCGGATAAAGTGCTGCTAGGTAGCAAGAGGAACGAACGGCATTTTCTTCTGTCGTTTCGAGCAGGCGGGATAGGATATAATACAAGCAAACACAACAAACCTATCTCATGCCAAACGCTACCCGTAACTAAAAGGCATCGAGCAGGCAGCTTCTACGAAATAGCAACCCATACATTACGACCCATGACTTTCACGCCAATTTTGGACTCTGTGAGAATGCTATCTCTTCCATCACTCCAAACTGTCACGAGCAAACACCGACCAGGCGCGCACCCTGTCTCCTCTCTCAAACTCAGCTTCCACTTTCTGAAAAGTTTGTTTAGTTTCAGTGCATTTGCCTTTCCGACTTTTGACTTCAATTATTCTTGCAGAAACATCACTGACATTACGCTAGCTGCTATACTTCTTCTTGGGAATGATTAATTAAACCCAGGTTAACGTTCCTTTAAAACGCCCTGATGGATTGTTTAGCTTAATGCATTAATTTTGAAAAAAAGTTGAAGAGCCCACTGCCGACCAACACCCAAAATAGGAAAAACCAGAACTTGCTTATTCATGTTCTTGCGACCTACCATAAACTTTGAAATACTCCACCAACCCACGAAAGAAAAAAAAATTTAACACTTTTTCTTTTGAAATTGTATATGTTGTAACCTTTTCTGAAGAATATGTAGCGAATAGCATTGTGTGAGATAATATTTTTCCATCACCTAATGCTATTATATATTGAGGCATCATCATATCTCTTGCCTTTCCACTAAACCTGAGCATCCACCCTTTCAATTTATATGTAAGTTAATTATAACAATCTCTTCTCTTAATAATATGTTAATTAATTAACTTGTAGTTTATTGGAATTTTTAGGGTTCGGCCGATCTATTTCATCGATTATCAGTAGCTTTATCTCATCCCTACATATTGTGGAAAAATAATTATATAGGTTCTCTCTACAAGTATTAAAGTGTATAGTATAGTTAATTTGCACTAGTGTGTAGGATCGTTAGTAAGACTGAATAATATTATCTTTAATTAGTATTGTAAATAGTTCCTGGATTCCATGCTAATTACATACTCCCTAGCACCAAGTGAGGAGTTATTCATGAAAAAAATACGTTGCAAGAAAATCTGTAAGTTAAGGCTAATGCATAGATTCATAATTCATTTTACATCTTGAGCTCTTATTTTCATCTGTGGTCCTGTAATTAATTTATATTACATTTACTCAAATATTCTCCCATAAATGATCCTCTGTATAGATAGCGATTGGAAAGATGTCACTTTTTAACAACTGGTATATGCAAATTGCATTAAGCACACAATTCAATTTATGCATGAAACTAATTAAAGAAGACAGCTAGCTGTGAAGTTAATGACAGGTGAAAAGTTCACGGGGGCCAAAATTAAGGGATGGCTAAGCCGCGTTTGTATTAATATTATATGAGGCAAACGCATGGGCTGGCCAATTATTTATGAGCATTACTCTGCTGACTTTATACTTGATACTATCACTTTCAACACAACTTTAACGTGCGACTCGTATCTTTTTGTTTTTCCTCCTAATTAATCCAAAATGTGAAGTAGATACCTTGAAAATGTGAAATTAGTTAACTTCGCAATTACATGGAAGATGTGAAATCTTGTTAATTGGACGCTAGAAGGCTAGGCCCTAGGGAAAATAGCAAATTTCTAACCTTAGAAACAGGGGACGAGTAAGTAGCTCGCATCCTGTCTACTGCTACGGCGAGGTTACCGGATCAGCTGATAAGATCAAATTATCAAAACCTAAAGAAAGATTTCTTCCCTTCCCCGCATATGCCTACAGCTACAAGTCGGCTAATAGCTAACTAAAGCATCTTTGTTAATACCCAACAAGTCAATTCCACGCGGCACTTTTTTAAGCCAGCTGTCTTCACACGCACTCCCTTCGTTTCTCCACTATAAATTCCTTAGTGCACTCGATCAGTTTCTCTCCAGAAGCAATTCTCTTAACATCTACAATCTGCTCACTTAACATCCTGCATGGCTCCTATTTACCATCTTGCTATTCTCTCTTCGCTTCTCTTGCTCTCCTCTTTTTCACTCGTTGCTTCTACGAGAAAGCTCACAGCTCTGGTGGAACAACAGCCCCTCGTTTTAAAGTACCACAAGGGCCAACTTCTTAGTGGCAACGTGACAGTTAATCTTGTTTGGTATGGCAAGTTCTCTCCAATACAGAGGTCTATCGTCGTTGACTTTCTCAAATCTCTAAGCTCTGCTAAGACCCCGTCACCTTCTGTCTCTTCTTGGTGGCGGACCACTGAGGCCTACGAAGGCGGCCCACGTTCCGTCGCTGTTGGGAATGAAGTTCTTGACGAGAATTACTCGCTTGGGAAGTCGCTCAAAACCCCACAAGTCATATCTCTGGCTTCGAAAGCTGGGATTAAAAATAACGCTGTTAATGTCGTTTTGACTTCATCCGACGTGGTGGTCGACGGGTTCTGCATGAGCCGTTGTGGGACCCACGGGGCTGGTCGAAGCAGGGAGAGCAAGTTCGCTTACGCCTGGGTTGGGAATTCGGAGAGTCAGTGCCCGGGCCAGTGCGCGTGGCCGTTTCACCAACCCATTTACGGCCCCCAAACTCCGCCCTTAGTTGCCCCCAACGGAGACGTGGGTGTTGACGGGATGGTCATCAATCTGGCCACGGTTTTGGCGGGAACCGTGACAAATCCGTTTAACAACGGGTACTATCAGGGGTCTTCCGACGCGCCTTTGGAGGCCGTGAGCGCGTGCACGGGTATATTTGGGAAAGGATCGTACCCGGGTTATCCCGGGGAGGTTTTGGTTGATAAGACAAGCGGAGCCAGCTACAACGCAATCGGTGAGAATGGGCGGAAATACTTACTGCCGGCGATGTGGGACCCTAAGACAACCACGTGTAAGGCGCTGGTTTGAAAGCATGGTGCTTACGTGTAAAATGTAAAAATGGGTCACTTCTTGCAGTTGTAGATACGATTGAGCGCTCGCTTATGATATGGTTAATCAACTTAAATTTGTTTTTATTATTTTTATTTTTCGATGCGATGTAAGTTTGTCATTGTTTAAATAAACAGGTGCATACGTATTGTTATTGAATTTTGTTTAGAAGATGGTTAACACCGCTTTGATAATTATTTACTTTTTTATTTAAATGGAGAACGACGGTTCGGGTATTATTATATATTCTGCTGTTTGAACGTACCTAAAATTATTCATTCAAAGATAAAAAAATAATTATGCTGCTATGGCGCATCGGATACCTCATATTATTGTGGAATTCAATTCATCAGAACGATTCTTGAAACTTGCTTTGCGAAGCTGAGAAATAGAGAGTCCACCCAAAAAAAAAATATATATATATATATACAAACATTTAATGAGGAAAGAAAAAGTGATCTATGTTTTGTATTCAACCTCCTGGCGTCTTCTTCATCTTTGAAGAGAAGGCAATATATAATGGTTGAATTTTCAGTCATCAAGAGTAATGGGAGTTTCTTATGTCACCTTGAAATGTAGTAAATTATCAAGTTTTCTAAAGTAATAAAATGTTGGACGTAAAATACTTTTTTATAATCATTTGTTATTTTGTTATTTCTACCTTAGTAAAATGATATCAACCCCTTAATTTACACTCCTAAGTTATAGTTTAAAGAGATTAAATTCTTTGAACTTTTATTTTCACTCAAGAGGTGTAATTAATTAACTAAGTTATCCTTTCAGCAAGCACATTGTATTTTTAAATATTTAAATAAGAGGAAGATTCCCTTAGTTTAAAATTTTCGCTTAAAACGTTACTTAAACTTTCATCAATTAGATCTAGATTTATTAAGTTCAATGGTAGATGAATGAACATTTGACTATTATTTTTTTATATAATCCGTTCATGGAATTAATTTGATTACTGTGTATGTAGTCCAGCAATATATAAGGTCGGAATTAGTGGGGGGAAAAAAGCGTTTAAAAATATTTGTTATGGTGAGTGAGACATTTTTGGCTGGCCTATATATTTGGAAGAGCATCACTTAGATCTTCTGGTTGTACCATTTACTGTGTCACTTTTTTTTAATTAATTTAAAATTGTGATGCGTATAATTTACAAATGAGTGAATAATTAACAGCAAAGTCATGATATTTTTAGTGGCACAGTGGTGGTAGGTTTCATGTATCGCATTTTCTATAAACATCACGTGAGCGACATACATTTGATGGCTTGAAACTCTTCTTTCTTACTATTTTAATTTTGAAGTCCAAAATAGGTTGCCTTTGTTCAAATTCCCTGCTTCAAATGACGCCATTTTTTTGAAGTTGTTACACTTACTCTTGGCTCCGTTGAATGTATTTTAGCGGCTTTTAAATGGAAGATAATGTCTGGTATTGAAAATATTTAAATTATTCAAATTAAAAGATTATTTATTGAAACGACAACAAAAAAAAAATTTACAAACATCGTTATTCTTATTTTTTTATTTAAAAATTTCACACTCACGTAGTTGCAATTTGCACATCCTTTTCTCCCTTTTGGTTGCAGTTTTCTACGATGATCCGTTAAATGGCAGTAAGGCACCTAAAATTCTATGACATAAATCATGCGAAATTAATTTCTCAAGAAAATTATTGGCCATTATCATTTGAAAGGGGACCGTTATACAAGAGGGTCCATCATGCTCAGGATTTAGGGTTTTTAGCTATAGATCATTCTGTCTAGGCAAAAAGAAATTTGTTCATCAATTGGGTAATGTATAAAACTTTTTTTATGAAAAAAAAAGCCCATCTCAAAACAAATCATTTTAAGAAAAGCAGCAAACCAAAGCAATTTGCTACTCTATTTTATTATCCGCAAGAGGAAAAGAAATAACAAATTAAAGAATTATTACACACTATCTAGTATCCTTATACAATCTGCTAATGATAAAAATCCTAATATCCCTTTTTAGACCAAAGTTGAACAAGAAGATGTGGCAGGATCATACAAAGCAGGAAGCAAATACTTCCTGCCACCAGCCCCATGAGCATTGTAGCTAGCACCAGTTGTTGAGTCGACGAACAAGTTTCCAGCGTACCCAGGATAAGCACCTTTGCCATAAACTCCAGGACAAGCCGAAGCAGCCTCTAACGGGGCCTCTTTCGGGCCCTGAAAGTAGCCATTTCCAAATGGGTTGGTGGCGGTCCCTGCCAAAAGGCTAGCCAAGTTGATCACCATTCCATCAAGACCCACATCATTGTTTGGTGCCACCAAAGGTGGGCTCTGTGGTCCGTAAATGGGCTGGTGAAATGGCCAGGCGCATTGGCCCGGGCACTGAGTCTCTGAGTTACCCACCCAGATGTACGCGAACTTGTTGTTCTTGTTGTGGCCACTACTCTTAATGGATCCCGAAGCAGATCCGTGAGTCCCACATCGGCTCATGCAAAACCCTTCAACGGCAACATCAGATGCCGTCAACACGACATTAATGGCATCTTTTTGGTCGCCCTTTGAGGCCAGCTTTACAATATCGCCGTTTTTGAGCGACTTGCCAAGTGAGCAGGTCTCGTCGGAAATTTGCTTTCCCAAAGAGAGGGAAAGGGTCGATTTTTTGGAGATGAGGTGGTAGTATTTCTCTGTTGTTTTCCACCACGTGGCAACAGATGGTTGGCTGGCTTTTAATTGGGAAGAATAGGAGGACAAAGAGGTGATGAAATCTGAAATAATGGCTTTTTGGGAAGGATTGAACTTGCCATACCATATGAGATTGATTGCAATTTTGCCTGAAAGAAGTGCCCCGTTGTGGTATTGCAAGAGCCTATCAGGCTGCTGCGCTTGTGCTGCCTCATTAAGGGTTCTCGCAGCTAAAGAGATTTGAAGTAGAGAGATCACTATTAGTAGCTTCAAGAGATTTTGAGGAACAAAAGAAGCCATTTCCAAGGCTAGTAATTAAAGAGAGCTTTCTTTTCTTCAAAGCTGAGATTGCTTTGTTGTGGTGTGTTTGTGCGTTTAGCTGAGATGCAAGGTGAATGGTTTATATAGGTGCAAAAAAGTGCTTATTTTCATTTTCATTTTTTTTTGAAAGATATTTTAATTAATTGTTTATTACTAGGAAAGTGAGGTTTAAGTAAAAAGTATTGAGCAAGGGAACCTGCTCAGAAGGAGACAATAAAGGCACTGCAATGAAATGGCTTTACTTCGCCATTTACGAGTTTCAACTTCGCCAGCAAGAAAAAAAAAAAAAGAGACCCAACGGTTCGCTTATGCGCGTTTTTCTATCCAAAAAGAAAATTACCAATCCCACGCGCGTCTGTTGACACCCTAAGATCACAGCGATCGTGATACCGACATATGAGGAGCGTGAGGGCCAAACACGAGTCAGCCTCGTAACTCCGAACTCTTTGTCGCTAGAAAACAAATTTGTACTACAGCTTAGTCACAGTTCGCCACCGCACGAACTACCCAAACAGCCCTCATTTTTGGGGAGCTCTTGGCAAAATTAATAGGGGTGTATTGGGGAAAAAGAATGAACAGGCCTTTAAGACAGGCTGGATATAAATGGTATGGGGAAGCGTGGTGGCTCCAGCTGGCAGTCAGCAAATGGGCGCCAGAGGATGGGGGCCAGGGTATCCTAGGTGAGGCTAGCACGTGAGGTGACGCGCGCGCTGTTACTGAAAATGCTACACACACAAAGCTCGTGATTTGAGAAAACCTGATTGCGTTCTTAGTAAGCCCAGACCTCTCCAGCTGGAACAAGCTATTAAAATTTAACACGACAGCTGTTGTGCCACGCCAGCTCGTTCATTCTGTGGTCCTAAAATGTGCTTTCTAAATTCTAATGCCTACCTCCAAATATTTTAAAATACAAGAGTGAACGAAAGTTACAATCTATTTGTTCAAATTTGAATTTAATTTTTCTTATTTTCTCTCTCTTATTTAGGTTTTATTGCTTTTTCTTCGTGTTGAAGACAAATTTTAACTTTTTGGTATTTCTTTGTCTTTATATTTAAACGCAGCAAAAGTTGGCCGTTGCTTTGTAATTCAGACGCTCAAGTTTCATTATCAGAAAGTGGCTGCCAGCAAACGACTAAGCAAGACTGGTTAGTTGAACCAAATTGTTACAATAATTTGGTAGTGGGGCTTAGTGGTTAAGTTGGGTCTTACTTTGCAAAATATTGCTAAAAAGAGTTTTCAGAATGAACTTGGCTTGACTAGACACCAGCACTGCGTAAAACTGTAAATCCTGTTTGGCATTTTTCTTTTTATACACACGGAAAAAATAATTAAAAATCCATCTTATTTGAATAATTAAATTAGTAAATGCACCTTTAAATTGGCAATTTAATCTCATACAAGTAAAAATTAAGTGAGGTTCTTTCTTAGTGAAAAGAGAATATATGTCATTTTTATTGATACAAAATTCTCAACTTCATATACTCGATGCAAATTTCCGATGCATTTGAACTCCTAATGGATTCTGAAAATTTTATAAAAGCAAACTTTAGGTAATAAACTTATAAGGGCTAAATCATTAGAAAAAAAAACAAAAAAGACTTTATTTTAAAAGCTAAATTTATAAATATTTCATACATACGCATTCTTTATAATAATTCAAAAAGACTTATATACATACTATTATAATAACTAAAAGAGAATAAGATATGAAAAGATTAGTTGTGCTTGTGCAATATTGAAAAATTGGATGAAAGACAACATTATACCAAGTGAACTTAAATTTTTCTAGCATTTACTACTTGTCCAGAAGCTATAGCGTAGTGTCAATTAAAATAACAACTAATTCTCGACAACACACATGAATTTGTGAATTTCTCGTGTGCAGTATTAACTTGTGATTTATAAGAGGCTTAAACGAGAGAATCAAGGAAGTAACATCCAATGTACTGAGATAGATGCCTCCTCTCCGGAGTCCTTACTTTATTTGCAACTAGCCTTTTACAAAATAGAGTATTAGACAAATCGATGAATAAATTAACTTGGATAAAATCAAACGGCCATCTCACTTCACGAGCTTATGAGCAAAATTACATGCCTTGAGGAGCATTATCCAAAGTTAGCATTCTCGAGGCATACAACGCTAATCAATTGTTTATTTAGATGCTTAATGAGTTCTTCTTCTTCTTTTAAATAATAATAATAATAATAATAACAATAATTAATGTTTCAACTATCCGGCAATGCGTCCACCTACAACGCCCTATATTCCCGATAGACGCGAAAGGCCAGAGAAGAGAACTTCAGCGTGTTTGATGGGAGGCTTCTTTCACTGGATATGCTATGAAAAAAAATTAAATAGAGCTGCCTTGTTTCATAGTTGCTGGCATGTCATTGCCAACAATTCAATTTAATTATATGCTTCTCTGTAGCTGCGTCGATCAGAGAATCCAATACTTGTCTAATTATTCAAATCTAGTGACATTATGAACTCTGACTAATTTTACATATATACTTAAATCTTTTTGTCTATGATTTCCGTTTCTATTTCATATGTACAGCTGTAGCTGTCTTTATGTCATTTAAGCAATTTTTTTTCCTCTGTTAATAAGAAGAAATCAAGCAGGCGATTTCCTTGAAAACGATTACTTAATTAAGAAATTGAAAATTATTGATAAAAATCTAATTGTAAAATTGTGAATCTCATTCTAAATTATACTAGAAAATTGGAAAACCAAGTGAAATAAATTTCATTATGGGATGACAAAACAATGTGCCGGCATACATACGTGCCACAGTTCATTGCATTACACATCCATTGTCGCCACTAAAACCAGCAAGATGTAAATGACATTTTTATTGATCCATTGACCTTTAATTTATGCATTAGCCGTGCATGCCAACTTGCACAACATTATCTACACCTTATTTAATTTTACGGCAGAAAAACATAATGGCAGAATCTAGCTAGCTAGCTGCGTTCTTTGTGTCTGCTACACATAATATAATATGAGGCAGCAGCTAAGTTATTGTAGTTGCTTTGAAAATCTAAGAATCATTCAATTTGAACCTCAAGTCATGAAGACTTATTATAAGACAGCAGTTCATTATTCGATCACATGGCTAGACGATTATATACGTATAATTTGTATTCCTACAGCTACGAGATGAGAGCCTCTTCGAGGCTCATATGAATTGGGAATACATGCTAATACAATATGTTAATTCATATCAGAGAAAACGTAATAGCAGGTGAGATTCTGTGTGTGTCATGTTCCCCATTCAACCTATTGGCCGCCTGCATATTTAAGCAAACGCTTGCATTTTATCAGAATATGATATTCAGCCTTGGGAGCATGTCACCAAGTCAATACATGTCCCCTTGAGCATTGTCAATCCTCTCCTTCAAATTAGGATGACACAAATAAGAGGTAATTTTATAATGGAGGTTCAAGTGTTTTAATGGGCAAAATGGCCTCAATTGTTGTACAAGAAAAATATTTCCTTAAAAAATATTAATTATCAGGAGCATCCGCAATCTGTTGTAAGTTTTTGTCTGAAGGCTGATGATGAATTAATCAGTATGAATGTTGGGAATTAAATTAGAAAACAAATGTTGTGATAACTAGTTTTTTTTTTTTTTTACTACAATCACAATTATAATGATTATTATTTAATTACAAAATTGAAAATATGAAATCTCTTACCTTTATTAAAATTATTTGGAATACAACATTTCAAATGACGCAATGTTTGCCAAGTAGCAAAGATCGGAACATTTGTGAAAATAATGACATGTCGTTTCTAATCAAGACATAAACGCGAGCCATTTAAAGTATTCGCCAGTGCATGCTATTTATGTATGTCGGTTGTGTGAATGATAAAGACGGCATGTCGTTCATTTTTTTTCCTCTATGATGACATGTCTATTCATTCAAAATGATAAAGAAAATTTAAACAAAATCAAAGCAAAATTAAAAATTTTTGTGAGATCTATCAAATATTTATAATTTTTTACAAATTTAAATTTATTTTTAAATTTTCTTATGTCCTATCAAATCATGCCGCCTGCCACTAGTTTACTATAGAAAAATGTTAATTTTTTTTTTTAATTCGGTTCTAGTTCTGAGGAAGGTACTAAACCAGAACCTGAAAATCAAACCAAAACTATTTTTCGAAACGAGTTTCGTCCTGCCTTGCCTTGGCTTAAAGCTAACTATATTATTACGTTTTTATAATGTTCGGCTCTCAAAAGGATTTTATACTTTTTTGTCTCATTTCGCGCCTAAACTATCCCCACTTAATTGATAAGTTTTTTTTTTAATAATAATCCTTATAAATAATATGTCATATGACTTAGTTTTCTCTTAAATGTAGAGTACTCTTGAAGAATTCTGAAATACAACAAATATATATTAAAAAATAAAGTTTTTGGATTTCCAATCTACAATATTATGGTATAATTGTATATTTATATTCCCGAAGTTTATCATTTTGTTATTTTACGAAAATCATAATAATAGTTTTCATTGTAATTAATAGTTGTAATCGGAATTGTCATTATAACTACTATTAAAATTGAGCAATCCATCCATTAGATGGTAAATAAGTAATTTTATAAATTATAAAATTAATATATAATAGATGAGTGACCCACAGTAGTTGGGCCTCAAATTGAAACAAAAATATTATCATTATTTGTATTTTTGTATGTGTTTTTTTAATACAACTGTAATAATTATTATTCTATTTAATTGTTAAAACAAACAATCTCTTACTTGTATTAAAATCATTTGGAATTCAACTACTCAAATAATGCGTCAGTTGTCAAGCAAGAAAAGAGACGTCAGATTTTCGACTCATTTATTAATAAAATGACATGTCATTTTTAATCAAGACACAAAAGATGAGTCATTTAGTGTATGTGTTGGCGCATACTATTTACAAATGCCGGTTGTGTGAAAGATATAGAAGAGATGTCGTTTGTTTTATTCTCTCAACTCTCAAGGATGACACAACGATTGTAATCAAAATAACCATGGAAGATCTAAAATTTGTGTCAATTATAATATTTTAAATATTTTATTACTATTTTTAATTTTTTTAACAACAACAACAACAATAATAAGGACAATAATTAATTAAGGACATTTTGTCAACTAGCATAATTTTTGTTTTATTCTTAGACAAAGTAAGTACAACAATGGGAATATATTTCAATTATGATTCATATATGTGGTAGGGTTGGGCAAATTCGATTTAGAGTTGAGTTCAGATCAACCCAATTAGGTTGCCAAAAAAAAAATTCGAACTTGTAAGCTAATTCAAATGTAGTTTGGGTCGAATAAAAAATTCATATTAAGGTCAGATTGAATTGGGCTATGGGTATATGTGTATCGGGTTAGGTACGGGTTAAAATTTGATTTGTCTCAATTACGATAGATTCAGATAATATTCAGATGAGAAGTAATTTTTATTTATTTTTAGTTACTATAAGATCATTTTTATGTAATTATCTCATTTTTGTCCTTATTTTTTATCAGTTTTCAGCAAAAAAAATAGAAACTACTATTATAAATCAAAAGAATAAAAATTAAAATAAACTATTACTATCAAATCGGATTGGATTAGTTGCACGCCCCTATATCTAAAATAAATTTCTTTTAATAGTGTTAACTTGGTCGAATTTTCAAATCGAATAGGTTAAACTTGATCCGATCACGATCCAATCGAGCTAGTAAAAATCTCGCACAGTCGAGTTGGAGCCTTTATTAGCTTCCAATCCAATCCAAATTTTTCGAGTCCGATCTGATGGGGTCGGGTTGGGTCATTTGCCCATCGCAATGATGAACTTAGAATCTACCTCAAGCGGAACTGTGTAAGCCTGAGGGCCCCTGCCAGCCCAAGCTCAAAAGTTCCAAAGATATGGTATGAAATTGGAAGTTTACCAAATTCTACGCATATACGTTTGGGTCATTAAGTTTGAAAATTTCCTTGATAGCCTATTCAAGTTTATAATTTCTGCATTATGATTCTCATTGTTGGCTCCCCTTGTTTTCTGCATTATGATTTTACTTATTTTCTGTTTTAACCAAATTATATATGCAGCTTCTCCTTGTTGGCCACCCTCAATCCAAAATCCTAATTACGCCCTTACTTTGACCATCTATATTGGAATGTGCATTTACTCTCTGTGCTTTCATAGTGGGTGAATTTTTGTTATTGTGCCGTGAGTTAAGTACTTAAGTGCCATAACTTTGTATAGTTGAACAACTCCAAATAGCAAGCATGGAAACGTCGTCACAAGCATGGGAGCCCAGATGCCTACCATATCTTTTTCAACTGATCATCAAGTTCGGAATCACAGAATGTGTCAGTGCACTGCACCGTGTTTGAATGTTGGGTAAGATTAAATATGTAAAATAAAGCTTGAACCTACCCACTAAAAGTGGCGTACAAATTCTTTTGTCACACCTTTTAACACCTAGAACCAAAAAAAGAAAAAGCTCTTTTAACATATAAAAACTAATGTCGAGGTCCTTCATGGCAGAATTTTAACGAGTAAACGAAGCCAAATTTAAACGTGCACATGGACACGGGTCCCTTTGGTGCCAAAATAAGGCACTGAAGGATAGATATAACAAAGTTTCGAGCCCTATTGGCAATATTTCATTTGTTGTTTTGAGATAAATTAGAGTAAGATATGTGAAGAAAAGCTCTAAACTTGAAGTGGAAATGCGCAACAGCCTTGGAAAAAGCAATAAACACATGCAGCCCATGGCTATGACCATTGTCTATCAATAATTCAATATTAGTAGCAACTTTCATTGCCATTTGGTAGCTAGGCAATCGATGGGGATGGCATTTGCAAAATGTTTAAATCTCTCCACACAAAACATAGAAGAAAAAGGAAAAATTACTTTAAAAGAAAGAAAGATTCTTCCTTGATTTCTCCCTTTCTTATCTTATCTTATTTAAGTTCTCTCGTGACCTGTGTATATTAAAATGCGAACTAATGAACCCTAAAAATTAAATAAATAAATGTGGGACGTTGCCATGTGAAAGCTACGTGGTAACCCCACTAATTAAGCTCAGTTCATGCATCTACATGCCAATAAATATATGTATATATGTGTACATGTATATGTGTGTGTGTACACACACACACACCCCCTCACCACTCAAATAAAAATTACACCTCACTCTTCAATCCTCTGAAATGGACTACTTTCAATTTTCCAAAAAATGTCTCTTCTAATCTTTCTTCTCCACTTGAACTTCATTAGCTCATGTCTTGGAGCAAGAAAGCTAACTTCACTTCACCAACCATCTCCCATTGCCATGACTTACCACAAAGGGGCTTTGCTTGAAGGAAACCTTTCCTGTTTCAATTCTTTGGTACGGAGAATTTTACCCTGCTCAAAAATCTATTATTGCTGACTTTTTTTTTTTTTTGATACAAACTATTATTGCTGACTTTCTTCTCCCTTTGAACCCACAAAAAAAATCAACTTGGTTCTCACTTTACAACACCACAACCCTCAGTCTCCAAACGGTGGCACACAATCCAAACCTACATGAAAAAAGCTGGCAAAGGACAGACACGTGTTTTCATAGCAGGCCAGTTCTCTGATAAAAATTGCTCATTTAGGCAAAATCTTAAAGAAAGCTCAAAGTATTTGACTTGGCCAATCAGAAATTTAACTCAAAATACCACGTGGGCTAAGAGTACTAACTCTTGTTTTAACAGCTAAAGACGTGGCTGTCGAGGGATTTTGCATGAGTAACTGCGGGTTTCATGGCTCAAACCCTCAACACAACTCGGCTTTCATCTGGGTTGGCAACTCAGTGACTCCGTGTCCAGGGCAATGCGCGTGGCCATTCCATCAGCCAATCCACTGAACACAGACTGCACCACTGGGCTCACCAAACGGCGACGTTGGTGTTGATGGCATGAAAATTAACATAGCCGGTCTTTTTGCTGGAACTGTGACTGGCCCGTTTGGAAAAGGCTACTTTGTCGGCTCGGTTGAGGCACCAGTCGAGGCGGCTTCGGCTTGTCCCGGAAAGTACGACAAGGGGGCGTATCCGGGTTATGCTGGAGAGGTTTAAGTGGATCATAGCACGGGTGCTAGCTATAATGCGCTGGGTGCTAAAGGGAGGAAGTACTTGTTACCGGCCTGTTCGATCCTTCTACTTCTTCAGTGTTCGTTGTGTGGGTTCCCGAGGAGGGAATTGCGTGGGATATACCCATTTCCCCCAAAATACTCAAAATACATCTAAACCATCAAAATCTTTATTTTTAAATCAAATCATAACAAAACTGAACCAGTTCCTTGAATTACAAAGTCGAGTAAGATCAAAAGAAGTAAAAAAATAATATTTAAAGTTTACTCGACTTGTTTAAAAAACTACTCAATTTTTACTCACTTAATACTCAACTCATCAAATATATTTACTCGACTTTGTACTTGACTAAATACACAACTTACTCAACTTCTTCACTTCACTTCTTACTCAACTGAAATGTTCAGCTTACCCAATTTCGTACTCAATTTCTTTAAAAAATAACAAAATTGTTACTTGACTTATTTAAAAAACTTACTAAAATTTTAATTGATTTATTTTAAATATGACTCGACTTAATACTTGACTCGTTCAATATACTTACTTGACTTAATCAAATGACTTCTTACTCAACATTATTACTTGAATCTTACTTGATGTGTTAAAAAACGTACTTGATGTTTACTCGACTTGTTTAAAAAATTACTCGCCTTTTTCTCGACTTATTCAACTCACTTATTTCACTTTTTACTCGACTGAATGCTCGACTTATCCGACTTCAAACTCAACTTCTTTAAAAGATAACATAACTGTTACTTGACTTGTTCAAAATATTTACTCGACTTTTACTTAATTTATCTTCAAAATTATTAATAACCGACTCAATTTATCTTCAAAATTATTAATAATCGACTCATTTAATGTACTTACTCGACTAGATACTCAACTTACTCATCTCCTTCAATTCTTACTCGACTAAATACTGGACTTACCTGATTTCGTACTCGACCTCTTCAAAATTATATAACTCTTACTAGACTTGTTCAAAAAATTTACTCAATTTTTACTCAATTTATTTTAAAAATTACTCCACTAAATACTCGACTCATTTAATATACTTGTTCGACTTCCTACTCGGGTTACTCATCTTTCTCACTTCTAACTCGACTAAATTTTCCTTCATTATTGACTTTTTTCTAGACTAATTTTTTAATCACTCATAATTTAAATTGAGTCTTAAATTCTACCTTTTATGCAATAGTGTGTATGCAAGCACAAAAATGATTAATGTACTATTAAAACTCATAAATCATTAGCAACTATACTTGTAATGAAATCAAAGCAAATCCTAAGTATACAAAAAGGTTGCATTTCAAATATATCTCATCCACCACTTAACAATGCACCTTTTTAACAGTTTATTTTTATCAAAAACCTTTGTATTGGAGGTAAGAAATGAAATAGTGAGAGAGAACGGAATCCTTAGAAAGAAAAAAAATGTTGAGAAGAGAAAACCATGAGAAAAGAATGGTGAGAGAGAAATCATGAGAGGAAGAAATTGTGTATATTCATGGGTTTTTAAGGGTATTTTTTGACTTTTACCACCTTCATAAGGCATATGTATGCAATAGGGTATAAATTTGATATTTAGGGACAAATAGGGTATATTTAAATAAAAAAAACATGTTCCCCAATGTAGAAAAACTTACATGCCCAACTACAAGAAATTTTAGAAAATATTTTTTAAGTTCTACGTCATTATATGTTAATACTAATCCCTACAATTCCAATGACACATTTGATGAATTTTACTATGACTCCCATAAATTAAATAATATCATTTTATATATTTAAAAATTAATCAATTTTACTAGGGAGTTTGAACCTATCAAGTGATGAGCTTGTAGTGGACAGACCCGAGAGAGAGTACACATGGCGAATGTATGAAGTTTTTTTTTCTTTTTCTTTTTGAAAGGAAAGATCCTAGTTCAGGTGTAAAACTATAAATACGTGATTGTATTTATATAGTGTTACACCATATTTTGTGAACCAAACAAGGCTGTATAAAGTCTAAATCGAATATGATTATTAAATTCAACTCCAAATGGAATTTCTCACATTTTTTGTATGCATGTCACCTCAGCAGATATTTCAAATACAATATAAATTCTGTAAGTCATTTCAATAAATGGTCCCCGACCGTAACGTAAGCTATTTTGGTTCCCACGCAAAAAAGGCCAATTAAAGCTTTTCTTAACTCTTTTTCCTTTAGTTGTTATCAACAATATTCTTAATTTCTGACTTAAGTATATATTAAAGAGTATTTGTCGGTATCAATCTCTGCACCCTTACGATTATCTTGTCTTATAGATTGAAGCACCTGAGTTCTGATGTCATACAACATTGTCTCAAGCCAAATTCACAATCTGATCTCCACTCAATTCGACCACATCATTAAGCCAGATTTTAATATCAACATATAGATAAATTCATTGTTTTGGTCTACCTTTTACATGAATTTGAAATAAACTTATATATATTGCATAAAATCCTCAAATATCTCACAAATTCAACTATATGTGGTGCAAATATTAAGCCATTCATAAATTACTCTGAGAAACAAAAATCATATTGAGGCCTAGTCGTCCAGACCCTAAAGAGAAAACTATCAAAATTATATGTAATTTTTACTTTTTTATTTTAAATTATGGGAAATAAAGTTGGGCTAGTTGTTAAACTCAGGCCCATACAAAAGTTAATGTCTTACCACTTCTCTTAAAAGCCCATAGCAATCAGGGTTATTAAGACCAACTTTTTTTCTTGCATGTCAATTTTAGATTAACCTTTATGAGTGTGTGTGTGTCTCTCTCTCTCTGTGCATATATATATATATATATATATATATATATATCTTAATGCTAGTATCGTCATTGTTGTCATTAACAATGCAATAATTTTTAGCATTGTTATTTTGATTTTTCATCTAATTTATAAAATTTCAATATTAATTATAATATTCATTTTTAGTCTCGTACACTTAAATAATATTAATATTGAAGTTCATGGATAAATATCAAATAAATCAATCTGGAGTATTTTGAATGGATATTACCCAATCTATTTGGATCAAGTACTTAGATATCCAACTTGAATGGATTTGTTTGCTCTTCCTAGCTGTCAACTTGATTAATAATTACATTAGTTCGGTTTTAAAACTCCTAATATGATAACCCATTTGTAACACAATTAATTATATTAATTGACTTATATTTTAATTGATAGATATGAGTTGAACTACAATATTTATTATTGTCCATGTGCGATGTTAGCAAGAGAGAAGAAAGAATATAAACTATTTATTTTTAGTTTATTTTTACTAAAGAAATATTTAAATTATTTTTAAATAGAGTAATTGTTTATAATTTTTTTCACCATTCTCTTAGATAAGTTAATAAAAGAACTTAACCATATGGATGTCAGGATGTGTGGTAATGACTATTTAAACTGTTGGGGCCGAGTAACAAATATCAATTTATTTGTGTACAATTAAATTTATTCTTTTTATTTAAGGACAAAAACTCAACCAAAAATATAAAAATCATTGCTCAAACAGACAAAAAATGATTGTACAAATTCATCGACTAACCACTTTATTATTATTAGTAAATTAACATATTTTTACCACATGATAAAGTAATTGACAGTATGTTAAATAAATATTATGTTACAAAAAAAATGTTAACTACATAGAATATGAAATTAAATTTATTTTTGTATTTTGTACATTCCATCTACTTGAGATAGTAAAATCTCTTGTGTTGAAAAAAAATGTTATGAGGTTTGAACCCTATTCACATGGGTGAGAGGAAATTGGTTGCCGTTATGTTAAATTTAAAAAATTTATATTTATACTTATCATTAATTATGTCAGTAAAAAATATACATAGTTTAACTATATAATAAATTAGTTAATTTATTAATTTAAATAGATATTAATATATGTTAGAATAATTCATTTAATTGGAAACCTAGTTCAATAGTATAAAAAAAAAAGAATTTTATGGAGTTATATGTCATAGGGTGTGTTTGGGAGTGAGATACTGTAACTTTTAAGCTGTAACTACTGTGAAGTAAAATCTATAGCTGTGGAGTAGAAATTAAAAAAAAAATTGTTAAGCTATCAAAGCCCAACTATCTCACCACATTCCCAAACAGACTCATAATTTTAAAACTTTAATTTTTCTTATTTTGCATGAAAAATAGGGGCTTTTAATGTTAATAACCCAATAATCTTATTTAAGTCATTGTACAACTCTTGCTTAAATTTGAAAAGGACAAAAAATATGGTACCAAACCCTATGGGTAACGCAGCTGGACCCAATGTTGTAAGTATGCAAAATTATTTTAAAAATTTCTAAACTTTCATTCTTTTCATGTTTTTCTTTCATTTTCTGATTGTACTACGTGAAGGTAAATTCTTTTAATGCAATATAATATTCTTTTTTTTTGTAGTATACAGATAGCTATTTAAATTTAGAGGCAAATTTCTTAAGATAAAATTTATAATTTATTATGATATGAAGTTTATTTTATTTATAATTTATGACTAAAATTTTTTGTGATTAGATCAAAATTATTCTTACATAAAATATCCAAATAAACACACACAGACGCCCCATAGAAGTTATTGTCCCCGCTATATCCCTGGCTTTCTTCTAATCTTCTAACATCATCGGTGTCGGGACGGAGATGAATGCATTTGAAACACGCAATAGGAACAGTAACGCACGTGATTGATAGTGATACTTCAGCTAAAATATCGGCATTCGTATCTCATACGCAGGTGATAGTGATGCCTCCGCCAAGATATTGGGATTCGTATCATTCAATAACTTCAGCAAGGGGATAAACATTTAAGATGCAAAACACAATTACCTTGTCAAAACTCGAATGTCCAAACATTTTAAAATTAACTCAAGATTATTCGGAGACTTGAATCTTCATCAATACAATTTATGCGGGCGATTAGTAGTAATAATAATAATAATTACATGTTATGACAAAATAATATCATAATTTTTAAAAATTGAATAGAACTCAACAAAAAAAAAATTTTGAATTTTTTTTTAATGGTGAGAAGATCTTAATTCTTCGACAAGGTATAAAATATTTATATTCGTTGTCTCTTATTGTCTGTTATATTCTTGCTAAATAGCAAATAGCTGTGAAAGTTTAGTTAATGTAAAAGTCATAAACCATCAAGAGTGCGTTATATCTCCCAAAATTTCTTTTGATATTTTAATATTAAAAAGTGCGGCCCCAATGACATCATTTCAAACGACATATAGCCATTAGTTGGCCGACTCTCAAAAGCCCGATATTCTCAAAACATCATTAACATGTTACTATAATTGATATCGTTTATACATAGGTTTATGTTAATGTTACTCCAAGTATAGAGACTGCTTCCACCTTATTGATAGGTATTAAAGTATTGTATTAATTTCACAAGGACACTACATTGTCAATGTAAACCTAACTTCTTGACGTGCAGATATTGACATCCCGTAGGCCCGCAAATTGACATCTTTGCAGTGATCAACTAATTATGCATTTTTTCCCGATCATTATCATATGGTGATAGTGGGTAAGTAAGTAGAACGTCGTTTATCAATTTGTCCAAGTTGACATAAGATGAGCCGTTAGGGGCGGCAGCAGCCTTTTCAGCTAATGATTTCCACTCCAACGCTTTCTCCTTCATTAGTTTCCCACTCTCCCCCTCCATCAATTCCCTCACACGCTTTTCTATTTCAACTCTGTCTGCACGAGGATTGACTTCCATGCCAACACCCCACTTGTTCTGGCAAAACCAACAGTTGGTCTGCTGCTCCGCGAAAAACGGCCAGCACAGCATAGCCACACCGCTGCACAAGCTTTCAACAGTTGAGTTCCAACCACAGTGCGTTAGAAATCCTCCCACCGCCGGGTGCCTTAATATCTGTTCTTGCGGGCACCAGCTTGCCAACATACCTCTATCTTTGGTCTCTTCAACGAACTCTTGTGTAATAACGGCTGTTGCTTCATTGACAATATCAGGCCTTATTACCCACAAGAAAGGCCGCTTACTATTAGCAAGCCCCCAAGCGAACTCAACAAGTTGATTTTCTGTCAGTGCAGTGATACTGCCGAAGTTGACATAAACGACTGAGTTTTGCTCTTTCGAGTCGAGCCACTCCAAATACCCAGGCTGTTCTCTCCATAAATTCGACCCTATGAGACTCAGAGCGCTGTCGTGAGCCGAAACCTCATTGTTGAGGACTAGCTGATTAAGAGGACCGATAGTGAAGATATTAGGATAAATCGAAGAAAGTTCTTTCAAAACCTCAGGCTCTAAATCATCAAATGTATTGAAAATGAGTGCAGAGGCATTATGAGCATTCTCAATTTCTGTTATGACGAAGTTGACCATGAAATCATCTCGATCGGTACTTCTGATAAAACTTGGCAAGTACTTCAACTGTATCCCTTCCATGCCCGGTATCCAATCAATAACAGAGTCCATGTACCCATTCGTCAAATAACTGAGATCTACATGCAAATAATATAAAGAACGGTGACATTAATCAATACCGATATATCTTTTCAGGAAAAAAAGAACTGCGAGAATATATCAATAAAGTAACGGGTGCAAAGACATTAATATATCTCATAAGATTACCTTTGAGAGGGAATATGCACTTTTCAACTAAATGGCAATAGTGCACGTAACCAGTGAAGCCACAAGCGCTTGCCGTGAAAAAAAGAACGTTGGGGATGTTTAGTTGTTTGGAAGCTTTGAGAGTGAAGCCCATGGCCCAGTCGGAAACTATGCAAGTGACGGGAGGATTAACGTTTGACAAAGCAGAGTTGTTGAGTCTAGTTAGAAGCTCTTGAAATGGAGCAGAGCAGGTTCTCCTGGTGGAATCGCAGAGAGAAGGGATATCTTGCGTGGCGTCGGCATCGGACGGCGGGAGGCCGTCGGGGATTGTCTCAAAGCGGAAGGTGGGGACGGCGTTGAGAGAGTCGGGGCCTCGGGATTTTAGCAGACGTCGCTGGTTGAACTCTGTGTTAACAAACGTGATGTGAAAGCCTTTGTGGTGTAGTAATTTAGCCAGTTGAAACATGGGATTTATGTGGCCTTGAGCTGGAAACGGAACACAAACTGCATGAGGACGACGAGGGTGTTGTGTATCGATTAGGGAAGTCATCTCAGCTCTCTGTTTCAATCCTTCTTTCTTTCTTTCTTTCTAAGACGAGCGTGATTATTTCTAGGCCAAAAAAACCTGAAGATTTATGGATGGATCTGTGCTTACTAAGCTGAATGGAGTTTTACTTCGACTTTTTAATAATATTGTTGATAATGTAGAAAATATTGGTTAGGAAATAATATGCATCACCAAAAATCTCCTAATACCATAACTTTACAACACCACCATTATTTTTAATTACTATTTTATTTATATTTATTATAAATTACATCAATAAAAAACTAATTAAAAAATTAAATATTAAAAATAAGAAATATATATTTTGATATGAAAAAAAAAATTAATAATAAAATTTTTTTCTTTTAATTATTTATTTTTGAGAAGCTGGGAACATTTTTCTTATAATAAATATTTTGTAATATTTTAAAATTAAATGTAAAAAGTATAGGTAAAATTTTTATTATTTATCTTATAATAAATTTTTTATTTGTCATTCAAATTTTCTTATAATAATTTTTTTCATTTTATAATAACTTTTTTATATATTTATTATAAGACAATTTTCACAAAATAAATAAGTACAAGAAAAAAATTTATTATTAATTTTTTTCTCATATCAAAACATATATTTTTATTTTTAATATTAAATTTTTTATTTAGTTTCTATTCATGTTGATTTATTTAATTTATAATAAATATAAATAAAAGAGTAGTTGAAAATAATGATAATATTGTAAACTTATACTATCAGAAGATTTTTTAATCATTATAAAAATAACAATAAAAAATAATATATGTTAATTACTTTAGAAAAAAAATTCACAATCTCCCTAAGTAATTATTACAAATTTAGAGGCCCAGGTCATCCAAATCCAAAGGAAACCCTATCAAAATTATACGTATTTTTTTACTTTTTAATTTTAAATGATGGGAAATAAGTTTGGCTAGCGTTAAAACTCAGACCCAAAACAAAGGGTTAGTGTCTTACTATTTCTCTTGAAAGCCCATAGCAATTGGGGCTATTAAGACAAGGGAGCCTCTATGTTACAATTAATGTAACATACACACTCAACCAACAACCATAAAAAATGATGGACCCACATAATTTGTGTGGTTGTTATTGAGTGTGTATGTTACATTAATTATAACATAGCATTTTGCCTTTAAGACAAACTTTTTATCTCATAACATGTTTTATGTGTGTCTATGTATATATATGGTCCATGCTACATTTCGTTAATATATCTTCTTTAGGCTACGTTGTCAGACCAGCACAATCACAATATACTAATACTAAATGTAATGAAATCCCAACAGAAGAAGTATTTTTTTAGAGTTGTGATATTTGAATTACATTTCATTATCCCCACTAATTACTTTTGTATTAATATTTATTCTATCCCTATATCAAATGACTTAAAAGGGTAAGTAGCTCTTTTAAGTGTACCAACATGATAATTTCTATTAATACTTAATTTAGCTAATCTATAGTTCTATTAAATATATACACACACACAACAGGACATGTTTGCATTAGGGGGTTATTTGTCTCCATTCCCTCGTTTTATTAAACCTTAACTTTTAATAGGATCATTTCTTTTACCAAAAAAGAAAGAAAGTTACTCTACTGCCACATTGTCTTCTCTTCATAATCCTAGTTTTGCTACGTTATGTTGCATTCCTAATAGATGAATTAACTATTATATTTTGATTAAAAACATAGTTGTTAGGTGCTCCATGCTCTCATGTCTTCCAAGAAGGACAATTTGCTGGTAGACTTGATTGGCCTAATTTGGGATTTTCTTATTCTATATATATTTGGTAGGATTGTCCATCAATGACCAATAGCTTCTCTTCCCCTAGGCAACTTGCCTAAGTTGCCTAGGGCCCCATAATATATAAAGGCCTCAAATTTTTTTCTAAAATTATAGCTATTGAATTCTTAATTTATATATTATTATTTTATAATAATCTTTTCCATAAATAAATTGTCAAATCCCTACAAAATCTCTTTTTAATGTTAGGATTAACAATTTTTATCATATTTATTCCTATAAAATCTCTAATTAACATTATTTCATTTAAAACTTTGTAAAAGCCAAATATTTGTTAACTTAGAGCATCTCTAAAAGGGTCTTTAAATTTTACTCTTTAAATTTTAATTTGCTTACAGATGTGGCAAATAAGTGTATAGAAAAAATGTAATCCCCTCCAAAAGACTCACCAAATAAGAATAAATTAACATTATTTTAATCAAATCTTTCGTACTATCAAATTGAATTGTTATTATATTTTTTAAAAGAAACATAAATAATAATTATTGCAGTCTTATCTTTTCAATAAATAATAATAAAATATCAATACAAGAGGGAGAAACTCCACGCGAGGTAATATTGAAGAGTGAGAAATAAATCTTGTTTGAAGAATCTAAATTAATGTATCTTTTGGAGTGTTTAAGATTGATATGGCTCTTCAAATAAGAAAGTAGAATCTTATTTGAAAAGTCTTTTGGAGATGTTCTTATTAAAGCCTCAAAATTAGTTGAGCCGCCCTTGCTAATGACTATCCGTAAAAAAGTATTGAGGATGCTTTAGCTATTTCAAGTATTATTTTATAACTTAACCTTTTGTACATGAGACTTTTCTAACTCTTCTCTTTTCAATTTAATTTATTTTAAGATTTACACAAAAAAAATATATTGAAAATTCATTTGTCGGACTTTTTTTGTTGGGATAGATCTTTTGTTTCATTGATGACTTCCGTAAAGTTAAAAACAAAAATTTTGAAAATTTAAAAATAAGGATGACAAAATCCTCTACCGGTTTGGCGCCTCATAGAGCCCCACCCAAGTGGAAAAAAAATTTGAATAATTTTTGGGGAATGGGTGAGGAGTTGGGAGAAAAATAATTCCTAAATTCTTAACGGGGTGTGGTTTGGTTTTGCAGTCCTCACCCCAATTCCCATTATATATAAATATGGTTTTTAATTCTTATTTAATAATTTTTTATTTTATCAACTATAATGTCAATAAATAATATTTTTTTAATTTTTATGTAATATAAATAGGATATGAATAAAAAAAACCCTATATTTTTTTTTTAGCTATAAAACATTGTTATGTTTTCTTTTTTTCTTTTAAAATGCTGCTCTCTTTAAATATTTTTTTCACATTTATTATCATTTTAATATATTGTTTCAAACTTTTGGAGATTTTTTAAAATTAATTTAAATACTTTATAATATGATGATGATTTTATTTTAAGTCTCTATTTTTTTTAATTTACTGAAATCATGTATATATACTTACTATAAAATATATAAATCGGGAGTGAGGTGAGGATAAGGAAGCCATTCCCCACTGGGGGATTCCCCATCCCTACCCTACTAAATTTATTGGGGAATGAGGTGGAGAATGGAGGTAAAAAATGTTTTAATAGAGTGGGGGAATGAGGTAGGCCTCCACTCCCACCCACTCCATTGCCATCCCCTAACCCAAAAGAGTTGAGTTATAATGCACTCATAACCTTACAATCTTTTTCTTGTCGGGTTGAGTATGAACTTGTGACACTAACCTTGAACAAAGATATGTTTTTTTTGTGCGTGTGGTATATAATAATATCGACAAAAAAAAGTGATAATTTTGGGACCATATTATTTGAGCTATAATGAACTCATAAGTATACAATATTTATGTATTACGAGATTTTTTTAAAATATAATAAAATTTCTCTATTGTCGTAATATTGAGACCATACTCATTTATTATTATGAAGAGGTTATAATTTAATAGTGGTGTGGTTTTTAAATCATTAATGGTACATATCAAATATACAAACATTAATAAAAGAGATAGATATAATTTCAAAATTAATACATATACTATTATAAATATGAAAAATTATTTTAAAAATTTATAAACTTTTTACATTCTCTTTAAAAAAAATTTCTCTCATTTTTTTTTTTTGCACTATATGAAGGTAAATTCTTTTAATGTAATATAACCATTTTTTTTTGCAGTATATAGATAGCTATTTATATTCCAAGGTAAGCTTCTTAAAATAAAATTTATAAAAAAATTATGATTTACTATAACATGCAATTTTATTCTTATTTAATAATTTATCTAAACTTAGACTAAAATATTTTACAATTAAATCAAAATTAATCCCCACATAAAATATCTTTATAATGTCGTCAGTGTCGGCACGCAAATAAAACGCTTGATGCACGCAATAAGAACAGTATCTCACGTGATGCTGATACCTCCCCCAAAATGTGGGATCCGTACTTCATTCAGTGATCTCCGCAAGCGTAAAATCTTAACATTCTTAAGATGAAAACATATTTTATCTTGAGAAAAATGACGTGTGCTGAGTTCACTGCTTGCGTATCATTTCCTGTTTTCCTTTGCTCTTATTATATTATTATGATAATAATGACTTCACACCTCTACCGTTGTTTATTTAGAAGAAGAATAGATAGTGTAAGCTGCGAGATAATTCAAATCTTCAATGATTTGTCATTTGATAAATAAATAACAGTTGATTAAATTTGCGACTCCCGCGGGTCCAATCCACACTGCTCATTAAATTGCCCTTTTCAAGAATCATTTCAAAATTTATTCCTTTTTTAGTGATTAATTAATAGTGAAATTGATAATAACTTAGTTGAAAGTCAAAACTCGAATGTCCAAATATTTGAAGGTCACTCAAGATGATATGATTTGAATATTCATCAATGCAATTTACGTGGGCGATCATGCTTGTATTGACCGATTCATATGAGCATTAGAAATTTTAAATTTCCATCCACCTTTATGTCGGTTATCGCTGTTTTGGTAGATCAATAACCTTGATGTCGGATATGCTTTTTGGGAAAATTTAAAATCAAATTGCTTTTTGTGGAGCCCACTAGTAAGAGATGATGCTGGCGCTTGCAAGGTAGGGAAGGCAAATGATTGGACAGGGGGGTTGAGCAATAAATATACCGGAAAAAATGTGTATTGATTCGAAGCCGACTCCAAGTAGGGATCCAAAGACGGCCAAATCCAGTTCTAATTTGGGTGTAGAAGCGCGTGCAGTTCAATCGTCAAAAGTTTTAGTTCGGTCTTCTTTTCTCTTTTCAGTCGGGTTATTACGATGGGATAAGAAATTGAAAAATTAACTTTTCTATTGTCACATGCTGTCATAATACGGAGTTCTCGTAGTGAAAAATTAACATAACCGACAACCACGGATCTTGGCAATCCACCAACGGCTCAATTCAGTCCTTGGTAATCTGTCAAGGGCTCACCTCTTATTATCATTGGTTTCTCTTTTCCGATTTATTTAAAATTAAAAAAAAAAATCTGTTTACCTATTCGTAGACTTCCGATAAAATTGGAACGAGACAGAGAAAATTAGCATGGACTCTTCGCAGTGGCGGTGCCAGAAATTATTTGTAGGGGGGCTAAATTCACATATTAATTTAACTCAAGAAAGTAGTTAACAAATAACAGATATCAAAATAAAAATTCATTAAAATATTTAATTTAACACATTTATAACTGTCCTCGGCGATATTTCATATGTTGAAAATATTGAAAAATAACTTCATTATTAAGACTATAAAATACATCATTTTCTATGAATACAACAAGATTATCATTCAACCATTGATCTCCTATTTGATTTCACAAACGATTTTTCACAAAATTCATAGTAAAAATGCTCTTTTTACTGTAGCTGTGGGCAACCGGCAAAATCAATGCTAATGTCACTAATAAATAAACTAATGAATATAATTAATCATTTTTAGTCTCAACCAATTTTTTTTGTCAGCTCAGCAATCCCTTTCAATTCTAAAAATTTCTTGTCAGAATCTACATCCATAAAATAAATATCAAGTTGAGTTTCAAGTGCCACAAGATCTATTAGAGAAAAATTATTTGGATAAAACTCAAGAAGGTGAAGTAGTTTTTGTTTATCCAAAGTTGCAAATGAGTCATTGGAATATAGACATGCCACCTAAAAAAAAAAAAAACTCAATATTGGTTTCATTGAAACGATTGCTTAATTCTTAAAGTTACATGTCCAAGATGAATTTAATTTTTTTTTTAAATTCTAAGAGGGGCTGAACTTTCAAGTGGCGTCGCCCCCGCCTCTATGCAAGGATGACACATATAAATAAAAAAATGGTTTATTTATCTACAACTTGAATATTATCGGTTATCTTTTAATAAACTAATTATTTATTTATTATTATATTAAATTATATTTAAATAAATAGTTAAAATTAAAATACTTAAATTTAGATTTAAGAGTGTGCAACAATTTCCACAAGTAATATTATAAAAATCCATACAGCGCATCATACAAAAATTCTCAGTCGGCAAGTCAAAGACGAACCCCCTATAAAATTAATATATCTGTTATTTTGACTTTACGGTTTGGTGTAGAAGTTCATCCTTGATGTAAACAAGAAAAAAAAAAAAAGTCACGTGAGTAAATGAATTCAAAAGATTAGGCGGCAGCCTAGTTTAAATTTATATATAATTTGAGCGGTGTTGGCTACAGCTCTCTTATAAATTGTTTTAGGAAATTGTTACGGTACATTGTACCTAAGCCTTACATGTGTTAGTGATGGTAACTGTAAAATTGAAGTACCATATATGATAACATATAATAATAAGTTCCATAATTTTAGCCGTGCAATTTGCTGTTTAGTATTTATTTGACTTTTAGGCTTTCACATTGGCAAAGCCGAAAAAAATAATAATAATTGACACCAGCATGTTTTGGCGGGCTATAAAAGCGGGGAGCATGCAATCTCTCGCAAGTTACCATTTAGTTTTAGTACAAGAGCAGCTAAAAGAGCAATGGGCTCCGTTGCCGCCGCCATAGATATGCCTCATGCTGTTTGCATACCGTACCCAGCACAAGGCCACATAAACCCAATGCTAAAACTAGCTAAAATCCTTCACCACAAAGGATTTCACATCACCTTTGTTAACACAGAATTTAATCACAAACGTTTGCTTAAATCTCGAGGCCCTGACTCTCTCAATGGCCTCCCTTCGTTTCGATTCGAAACGATACCCGACGGCTTGCCGCCGACGGATGTCGATGCCACACAAGACATACCATCTCTATGTTACTCAACCACAAGAACTTGCTTAGCTCCTTTTAAAGAGCTTCTTCATAAGCTGAATGATCCCTCCTCTAATGTTCCGCCGGTCACTTGCATAGTTTCTGATGGAGTCATGAGCTTCACCGTTGATGCAGCTGATGAGTTGGGTGTCCCGGACGTGCTTTTCTGGACTACTAGTGCTTGTGGCTTCTTAGCTTACCTTCACTTTCGCCAACTCATTGACAAGGGTTATACACCACTCAAAGGTACTTTAATTTTCCAAGTATCAGGTTCTGTTTTGGAAGTACGGTTTGATTTTTCCTAGCAGGCAGATCTCCTATTTTACAACAGATTTGAGCTATAAAAGTCGCAGCAGCAAATTTACATCTGTATTTCTAATTATATGTGAGCTGTCAATTTCATTTAATCACTGTAATTAAAATACTAAAGGTGACGATGTTAAAAAATATATTTAAGCTTAATTCTTTGTCATTTTTAAAATAAATCTGAATTTTCTTATGATCTGATCATGTTTTGAACAAACTAATTAATTATTGATTGGTTGTTAATAAATTAAAAAAATTAAATCTTACCTGTATATTACCACTAAAAGACGCATAATAAAATACCTTTAGAATATCAGTATAGCTCATATTATGAGAGAATCATGTTCGTTACAAAATATGTGAAATATTGAGGCTAGATACTGATCTTCTTGTTAATTTGATTTGCAGATGAAAGTTACTTCACAAATGGGTACTTGAATACTGTTATAGATTGGATACCAGGCATGAAGGGTATCCGTTTGAGTGACATCCCGAGCTTTATCAGAACCACTGATCCTAATGATATTATGTTAAATTTCCTTATCTCCGAGACTGAAAGATCCAAAAGGGCTAGTGCAATTATTTTGAACACGTACCGTGAGTTAGAGCAAGAAGCTTTGGATGCACTTACATCACTGTTACTGCCACCTGTATATTCCATTGGACACTTGCAATTTCAGCTGAATCAGATCCCAGAGAATGATTCGATCATGCGGATTGGATCCAATTTGTGGAAAGAAGAAACAGAGTGCATTGATTGGCTGGACACAAAAGAACCCAACTCAGTGGTTTACGTGAATTTTGGTAGCATCGCTGTCATGACGGCAAATCAACTCATTGAGTGTGCTTGGGGTTTAGCAAACAGCAAGCAAACGTTTATGTGGGTCATTAGGCCTGATCTTGTTGTCGGTGACTCGGCGATTTTGCCACCCGAGTTTGTGACGGAGACCAAAGAACGTAGCCTCTTGGCAAGTTGGTGTCCTCAAGAACAAGTTTTAAACCACCCTGCCATTGGAGGATTCTTAACGCACAGTGGGTGGAATTCAACGCTGGAAAGTATATGTGGTGGCGTTCCATTGATTTGCTGGCCATTTTTTGCGGAGCAACAGACAAATTGTCGATACAGTTGCAGAGAATGGGGCATTGGAATGGAGATTGATAGTAATGTTAAGCGAGAGGAAGTTGAAGTACTTGTCAGAGACCTAATGGTAGGAGAGAAAGGCCAAGAGATGAAACTGAAAGCTTTGGAATTGAAGAAGAAGGCAAAAGAGGCGGCTGCCGGTCCAGTTGGATCGTCATACGTCAATCTTGAAAAGTTGATTACACATGTGCTTCTTTCTCCTACGCATTAGCACACACAACAATAATACTTATTAGTGAAGGCATGTTGCGCTAATTGTAACGTAACAATGACCACGAATTAATTGTTTTCTTTCTTTTTTTTGGGGGCTTAATTTTCCACTTTCATGTGATTATATAAATTAATCTCGTGTCTTGTACTCTTGTATTAATTAATTGGTTTCCATGTATTTTTTATTATTAATAATTTTAGTTATCAGGCACCCCAATTTACTTTTTTATGTCGTTATTATTATTATTATTATTATTATTATTATTAGGACAATAATTTCAACTCACTCATCATATTATTATTATCAGGCACCCCAAATTGACTTTTGACTTATTATTTGTTCTTAAGAAAATATTGGCAGTGTTGTCCAGCTGAGGAGATTTTGATGTAATAACCCAAAAAAAGGAAAAAAAAGGCTTCTACAAGATGGCCCATTTCTGAAGATACGTCGCGCCTCGCGCGGTAATCATTATCGTCAATTGCCGATCATCTGATTCATCTCCTCTTTCGGTTTTGGTTGTGTTGATGCAAAATTCTGGTCGCTCTCTTCCGAGACCAGACTCTTGCTCGTTCAATTTTATCTCGATCAGAACTTCTCCTCGCCCAATTACTTTTATGGGTTTCCTGCACTCACAGAACAGGTCAGAGTGCGCCGGGCGTTTTCCCGGCGTAAACCCTCCGTCGCTCAAGTCAGATAAGAAGGTTTAGGGAAAGATTGGCCGTAAATCTCTTGGCCTTAGGTTTTTTATCAGTTCTGGATTATTTGCTTTTTAACTCCCTTAGAGTGATAGAAAGTCCAACCCTTTTACCTTCGCGGGCTGCCTTTTTATAGGCCTCCCGTGGATCCTTCCTCTTCTCCGTGACAGGCGGTTGCGTGTGATTTCATCACTGCTGTGGCAGGTGGTTGCGTGTACTTCGATTGCTGCGGTAGTAGGTGATTGTGTGCATCTACATGACTGCGATGGTGGGTGGTTGCGTGTATCCTCCCGACTGCGGCGGTAGGTGGTTGCGTGTGATTTCTGCTCATCTTTGCCCAAGCAAGCCTTACTTCCAGCTTCCTGCTCGTCTAATCCTGCTCGTTCTTTCGGGTCTCGCTGGAATATCCCTAAACAGGTTGCAAACAGCAATTTTCATATAAATTTGGATGACACGAAATTAAGTTTAATCTGTCCCATTTGTTTCTGATTTCATCTCTTTCTATCAGGAAAATATTATTTTAATTATTTAAGATATGGATGTCGATATATAGAAATTCCACCCACCGTAATATAAACTCTTCTTTCTAACTTTTATTCGAATTTTGAAGAAAATTGATGCAAAAAAAATGCCTCATATTATTGGACAACTTCTTTGATGATTGATCAATCAAGTATTAATTACTATCCGAGTTAGAGACGAGAACAAATAAAATTAGAGCTTTAAAACTATACGAGTTCACCCTAGTTAAATTCTCTAAGAGTTTAGGAACATTCCAAATCTCAAACTCCGAATTAGTCTCCTCAAGGAATTAGCATCCTCTTCAAGGTTAATCATGATAGAAAAATTGTTTAAGTATCTCAAACTCCGATTTGTAGAGGATGT
Source organism: Citrus glauca (assembly GCA_029633175.1). Lineage (NCBI taxonomy): Eukaryota > Viridiplantae > Streptophyta > Magnoliopsida > Sapindales > Rutaceae > Citrus > Citrus glauca. The sequence continues at coordinate 33,083,990 of JAQOOD010000005.1, forward strand.
TAATTCCTTGAGGAGACATTCCAAATTCTTTTTATATATCTACTCCTTCAATTATTGAGATGTTGGTATTATCTATTGTAGGTAATCTGGAAAGAACTGGCAAAACAGTTTACTATGTCATGTTCTTCCCGTGTCAGCTTTGTACCGTGTTAATTCATATTGACCCAAACAATATGAATCCCATCTCATGGGGATGAGGCCCCTAAGAGTTTTTCTCATTTGAGGTGGGTACCAAGATGATTTTATATTTATTTTTTTATTCAAAGAAGGGAGAGGAATGAGCTTGAATCTCCATCCCCTCCTCAATTCCGCATTTTTATAATTTGATTTTTAATTTTAATTTAATTTTTTAGAAATAGTAATGAATAAATTATAAAATCTAAATTATAAATAACAAACATCAAAATATTTATACAAATATACTATGAAATTTTCGGGTCCAACTATAAAATTGGAGTTCTAAATCACTATTTGATCATGTCTTATTCAAAAGGCCTTGGCCCAAATATTTTTATTTTTAACTTTTATCTAATAAAATAAAAATTACAACAAAAGTTAAAGCTATAACATCCAAACGTTGTCAAGATATATTATCAAACTTTACTTTTATTTAAATTTATTATTTAATATATTAAATCAAATTAGAAACTAAAAAAGTATTGATTATTTATGGATTTTTTAGGGATCAAGAATCCTTAGGGATTCCTTTTTATTATTTGAGGAGGGAACAATAATTCCTTCTGATGGGAACAAAGAAGGGACGGGGATATATGCAAAATATTGGGGATAGGTACGGGGATATCATTTCCCTCCCCTACCCTCCCTATTACCGTCCCTACCTAAGCATGATCTCTTTAACAATCGTATCAAAATATTAAGATCCTAACCCGACACGAAATATAAATGGGTTATCTAATAGCTCGCTTAACGTGTCTACATATATGTATCTATCAAAATGTGTGTGTGTGTCTATATATATGGATATCATATAATATACTTATCTATCAAAATATTATACATTTCCACTATTGAAATTTTAAATCTATATAAAAATTTATAAGTAAGACAATATATGTATATATATATCCTTAAAAAAATTGAAAAGAGAGAATTATATCTAATATTTGAGTTTTGATGATAAAAAATTATAAGTTAGTTTAGAACAGAGAATATATTTGTGTCATTGGTTGGATAAATGGGTGAAAAACTTTAATCATAAATTTTTAAGACCCTACATATGCACTTTTAGTATTCACTACGTCAATAACTGATGTACCCCCTATTATTATTTGGCTAGAAACCAATGCCTAAACTAAACTAAAATCTCATACCAGTAAATATTAATTTATTGAAGCAATTCCATTTTCAATCCGCAAATTAGAGATTTTACGGATCAATGCTTTAGATTTTGAATACCCATAAGATGACGGAATAAAAACAAACTAAATATTGTAGATTAATTTGGATTAATGCTGTATATTTGCTGTTGATAAAAAAGTTTTTTATTCTGAAGAAAGAAATTTAAGAAATGTGAAATTTTCAATTGTGCACAGCAAACCAAATGACGTCTTTCTGTATGTTTTTTTTTTAATTATTAATATGATATGCCAATAAAGTGTTGCTGACTTTCACTTACATTAGAGGATACAACCTTGCTCTTTTATCTTTTATAGCTATTTTATATTAATACAATTTGTAGGATTTTATAATTTGCAACTTTCCAGTCTACATGGTTTTTTTTTCCCTACGCAACTGTTACCGTAAAAAGAAACATAAACAGTATTAGCAAAAGAATACTGTTTATGTTTGGTGCGTGGGTTAACTAAATATGTTTTTATCTTTTATCTAATTTGTGAACGTAAAAGACGTAAAACATCAAGAGTGCGTTATATCTCCCAAAATTTCTTTTGATATTTTAATATTAAAAAGTGCGGCCCCAATGACATCATTTCAAACGGCATAGAGCCATTACTTGGCCGACTCTGAAAAGTCCGATATTCTCAAAACACCATTAACATATTACAATAATTGATGTCGTTTATACATAGATTTATTTTACTATTACTCCAAGGATAGAGACTGCTTCCACCTTATTAATAGGTATTAAAGTATTGTATTAATTTCACAAGGACACTACATTGTTAATGTAAACCTAACTCGTTGACGTGCAGATATTGACATCCCGTAGGCCCGCAAATTGACATCTTTGCGGTGATCAATTAATTATGCATTTTTTCCCGATCATTATCATATGATGATAGTGGATAAGTAAGTAGAACGTCGTTTATCAATTTGTCCAAGTTGACATAAGATGAGCCGTTAGGGGCGGCAGCGGCCTTTTCAGCTAATGATTTCCACTCCAACGCCTTCTCCTTCATTAGTTTCCCACTCTCTCCCTCCATCAATTCCCTCACACGCTTTTCTATTTCAACTCTGTCTGCACGAGGATTGACTTCAATGCCAAGACCCCACTTGGTCTGGCAAAACCAACAGTTGGTCTGCTGCTCCGCGAAAAACGGCCAGCACAGCATAGCCACACCACCGCACAAGCTTTCAACCGTTGAGTTCCAACCACAGTGTGTTAGAAATCCTCCCACCGATGGGTGCCTTAATATCTGTTCTTGCGGGCACCAGCTTGCCAACATACATCTATCTTTGGTCTCTTCAACGAACTCTTGTGTAATAACGGCTGTTGCTTCATTGACAATATCAGGCCTCATTACCCACAAGAAAGGCCGCTTACTATTAGCAAGCCCCCAAGCGAACTCAACAAGTTGATTTTCTGTTAGTGCAGTGATACTGCCGAAGTTGACATAAACAACTGAGTTTTGCTCTTTCGAGTCGAGCCACTCCAAACACCCAGGCTGTTCTTTCCATAAATTCGACCCTATGAGACTCAAAGCACTGTCGTGAGCTGAAACCTCATTGTTGAGGACTAGCTGATTAAGAGGACCGATAGTGAAGATATTAGGATAAATCGAAGAAAGTTCTTTCAAAACCTCAGGCTCTAAATCATCAAATGTATTGAAAATGAGTGCAGAGGCATTATGAGCATTCTCAATTTCTGTTATGACAAAGTTGACCATGAAATCATCTCGATCGGTACTTCTGATAAAACTTGGCAAGTACTTCAACTGTATCCCTTCCATGCCCGGTATCCAATCAATAACAGAGTCCATGTACCCATTCGTCAAATAACTGAGATCTACATGCAAATAATATAAAGAACGGTGACATTAATCAATACCAATATATCTTTTCAGGAAGAAAAAAAAACAACGAGCATATATCAATAAAGTAACGGGTGCAAAGACATTAATATATCTCATAAGATTACCTTTGAGAGGGAATATGCACTTTTCAACTAAATGGCAATAGTGCACGTAACCCGTGAAGCCACAAGCGCTTGCCGTGAAAAAAAGAACGTTGGGGATGTTTAGTTGTTTGGAAGCTTTGAGAGTGAAGCCCATGGCCCAGTCGGAAACTATGCAAGTGACGGGGGGATTAACGTTTGACAAAGCAGAGTTGTTGAGTCTAGTTAGAAGCTCTTGAAATGGGGCAGAGCAGGTTCTCCTGGTGGAATCGCAGAGAGAAGGGATATCTTGCGTGGCGTCGGCATCGGACGGCGGGAGGCCGTCGGGGATTGTCTCAAAGCGGAAGGTGGGGACGGCGTTGAGAGAGTCGGGGCCTCGGGATTTTAGTAGGCGTCGCTGGTTGAACTCTGTGTTCACAAAAGTGATGTGAAAGCCTTTGTGGTGTAGTAATTTAGCCAGTTGAAACATGGGATTTATGTGGCCTTGAGCTGGATGCGGAACACAAACTGCATGAGGACGACGAGGGTGCTGTGTATCGATTAAAGAAGCCATCTCAGCTCTCTGTTTCAATCCTTCTTTCTTTCTTTCTTTCTAAGACAAGCGTGATTATTTCCAGGTCAAAAAACCTGGAGATTTATAGATAGATCTGTGCTAACTAAGCTGAGTGGAGTTTTACTTCGATTTTTTAATAATATTGTTGATGATGTAGATGATGTTGGTTAGGAAATAATATGCACCACAAAAAATTAAAAGTAATTGGATTCAGAAGGTAACATAACCATACCAAGATTTATAAAAATTAAAATAAATAAATAAATAAATAGATAAATAAGCGCTTGTGCTACACTGACTACAAATGGCGTAAAATGATAATTTGAGCGTGACAAATCAGGACAATATATTGACGTTAAATAGGAATGACCAAATCTGCAGTTGTGCTTGGCGATGAAATTAATGATGCCTAGACATGAAGAATTTGGATTCGCACAGGAAACATATCCATCCATCCTAACGAATGCTAAAGACAAGAAATTTTGGACGCGCCAAAGGTCATCAGAGCCCACCGATGCTTTAGCCCTTTTGTTTCGGTTTTAGAAAAGTTCGGTTCTTTGGGCTAATAATTTCAATAGAAAAACCAAATTGTCTGAAGCATAATTTCATTAAAACCCACGGTTTCCCTGTATTAAAGGAACGAGTCAATGTCTAGTTTTTTTATATTAAATAGTTCTTTTAATTGGTAATATATCTTTTCAAATCATGTAAAAAATCTTGGGATTCAATTGTGAATTAGGTAAGGCCCTGTTTAGTATTGAGATGTTTTAATTAGATTTATAATTACAACATCTCTTGTTAATACTCCTATTAAATAAATTTATTTTCTATTATATAAATTATTCTTTTATTATTTTTTAATTATCCTTTTTTTATAGTCGTGTATTCAACTACTATTATTTATTATTATTATCATTATTGTTGCCGTTGGTGTTGGTGTTGTTGTTGTTGTGAATGAAAATTTTAAACATGATAGAATTTTAAGTTTTATAATAGGTCTATCTCTATGTATTTATATTTACTAGTTTCATAATAGATTTTGATTTTGATTTAATAAATTCATTTTAATTGAAATGATCAAAAAATTCTTTATTGTCTTAGATAATTAACAAGAAAAAACTATGAATATAATATACTAAAAATAACATTATAAGTCTCATATATTAATAAAAAAAATGAGTGTTAGTTATATTTTATTTTCCATGCTTTGTTAAGGTAAAGATTAGCATTTCTTTTAATAATGAAATGCTTTTTTTTTTTGTAACTTGTCATACGTTTAACCAATACAATATAATATTATTAATATTTATGGGTTATATATGTCAAAATATTATATTTCAAATATTTTATTTTTGAAAAACATACAACTTAACAATTATATTTAGACGTTGAAAAAAGAGAAACAAACCTGTTATTTAGATATATATATATTCAAACATATTCAAACTTTATTCAAATTCAGACCCATTTAGATTTTAAGCCGACAAAAAAAATACAAACACTACCTAAGTCTGGTCAAATTTAAGTTTCATAAGTCTATTTTCATTTAATGATCCAATATCACTTTGCTGAAAATTAAAGTTAAATCTAACATATATTCTTAGTTATTTGTAGTTTATGAGTCATAAAAGATTATTTTATTGTCGCTCAATAATATTGACATGGGAAAGTAATTAATGTTGATTGAAGTTGTAATATTGAAGGCGTAGGAAAGTATGATGATGTTCTCTAATTGTAATCACAAATTGTGATCTGTAATAAGTAATTATAGTAAACAAATCCAAAAAACGCCAGTAAAATTTTTCTTATATACAATAATTATATCTATTCATCGTGAAAAGAGTATTAGATTAATATTTTATACTATTGAATTGCTTCATAAGAGAGAATTGTCTTATCATAACTAACATGAACGATTAATCAATTTTCTTGTATGTCTAAGTTCTTTCTTTATCTATTTATTATTTCTTCTCCATTTTTCTTTGCAACGAAAAGAAATGCGTGTGATCAGCTTATATTGATTTCAAGTTTCAACAGCATAGACTTTTCACATTTCAAGTTTTGGCAATAAGGTGTGTGACACATATTTACATGATGCAGAGTTTTTTATTAATTAATTAAAAATATAAAAATGTACAATTACCTTAATGTTACATCTAACTTTTAAATTTATTTATTTATCTATTATACTAAATGAATGGTAAAAATTAAAACACTTAAATCTAAGGGGGGTTCACAACAACCCATTGTCAATGTATAAAAACTCATATAATATCATAGAAAAAGTCCCGTGAAATGTAAAAGTTTATGAAGTTCAACAATATGGTGAATATGAAACAGTAATGATAAATGAACTAACAATGAGTTAGTTTTGATAATCCTTTTTTTATTTTTTAAAAAGGTTAAATCATAGAATATAAATCCATAAATTCACAAAAAGACAAATTTTTTATTATACTTATGTTCCTTAATCATTTTTCATTATAAAATTATACATTCACATAGCAAATTTGAACCAAATGGTATTCTCTTTCACAGTTTAAAGAGCATATGCTTGAAGCAACATGTTTCGTAGCTCTTGATCTACCAGCAAATCAACAAACAGAAATCAAGCAACAGCGCAAATGTTCTGATTTATTCCTCCTTATTCCTTACGATATATACTTGTCTTCCCATAAGAAATCGAATACCCTTAGTGATTCGTAGGAAGACAAATTGCTCATTCCTAGCAGGTACAAAAAAGCAATGTTACACAAGCAGGGAAGAGGAAGCATCGTCAAGTACCTCGACGCCGTCAAAAGGACGAGAAAACGGACCGTGGCCGGGGCCAAATGCTTTAATGTGGTCTTTGAGTGATCTCTTGTGTTTAAAATCAGACCCACAAACACAAAGCCAACGCTTACCGCAATTCTTTTCGTGAGTTCGCCAGTCCCCTTTAACAGCCAACAATTTCCCACACTTGCGACACATGAAAGGTTTCAGTCCATGCTTCCTCTTATAATGTGTTTGTAATGTACGAAAATCTTTGAGCGGCTTTGCCTTTGGATGGTTTATGCTGTTCTTGCACCCTTCTGTGCAGCAATAGCATGGAATCCCCAGTATTGCACGCGGCTGCGTTCCCTTGAGAGAATCAGGTCCTTTACGATATTGTGATCCATGACCCCACATGTGCATCTGCCAAAGAATAAACAATATATGATAATAATGGCTAACAAAAGACTATTGCAGAAACCCTAATTATTAACAGAGTGATTGCATGCGTGCATGCACCTGAAGATTGTTATAGCGGTTGAAGGTTTTGAAGCAGACATGGCATGAAAAGTGGGTGAAGCCAATGAGTATTTGTTCAGGAGTTGGTATCCAATATTGTTTAGCTGCCGCTACATTTGCATTTCCCTTTGCACTTGGATTATTGGAACTATGGGAATAATTAGGAAGACCAATGTGTAAGGCCACGGCAACATCATCTTTTTCTTCATTGCGTGCTTTACGGTTTTGATTCAGTGATGGTTGAGGGTCAGTTGATCCGCCATTGGAATTATATGTTACACTAGGAAAGAGATTAAGTGGTTCGATTTGCATGTGATTTGTTGAAGAAATGGTAAAGACATTACTGGAGTGACATGAGAGGTTTTGCGTCTCCATGACATATAATAACATGAGATCGTTTTGTATTTTAAGAGGATTATATTATATGTTGATCATTGATCCCAAGAAGGAATTAATTAAAATTAATTAAACATGAGAGAAATGAGAGTCGATGTATGTAGGTTCGCTCGAGAATAATGCGGTTGAATGAAAACAACCTTTGACAATTGAGTCATAAATCTCTCCTGTTTGTTCTGTTTATCAAATTTGGGAATGGAAAGGAAATAACTTAAATTCTGTGGGCCGTGGCTCCTAACTTGGGCAAAAATTGTCTTACAGATGGTTGAAAATTTATGGCAATATATTATATAGGCTGGTTAACTCTCTCATCTGTCACTACAACGTTGACATTAGATTCACAGAGAAAATGAGAGATTGCGTTTGCTGGGGTAATATAATTAATTGCTACCGGAGGATGTGATCATGACCTTTCGTATATATCAAGTATTCATTCGGTTCAGCTTACGCCTTGAACAATATTTGATTTATGTATCGTCCTATACTAATAACTAACAATTCTTATAAAAATAATAATAAGCCTCTCTTTCATCGATTTATATTAGTCTTTAATATGATTTTCTTGTGTGAAAAAAGCATTCTCGTAGGTGAGAAGTGTTTCAAAGGAATTGGCCCACGAGCATACCAGAACTAGCCGTGTATGCATTTTGTGTCCCTCAGTCATCTTATTTCGAGTAATCATTAATAGCGGTGAGGATTGATGTTTGCAGTTGCAGGATGAGATTGATCATACTCACCCAAACTTAAAAAGCATAAAAAGTATATATATTAAGAGATAAAAACATTGGGGTTTCTGGACTTATCAAGTTTGTTTTTCTGTATGAAATAGATCCCTCATCCCTGACCCAGTAACCCCTGTTGAAATGATTATGTTGCCGTTATAAACTTGAATTTAGATAACACAATAACAGAGTATGTGGGTTCTGATTAAAGGGTATTTAGTCATTTCAATAGGATTAGGGACCGCATTAGTATAAATGTACAAAGTTCAAACAATGCCCATGCATGAGTATTTATCAAATATTGGGTTACTCATGTTATTACTACGCTGATAAAAATTATTCATGAACTACACTATAACTTAAATGCAGTCGTTGCAGTGCTGTGTAGCAGCAGTAGGCGTAATAAGGCTATACAACAAAATGTACCAGCAGGCAAGAGATTACTTGCAGCATAAATAAATTTTCAAAATTTCTTATTGGGGGGAATGTAGTCCCCCGTTTTGTCCCACAGTTCATACAAATTCTCGAAAAAGATGTCAAATCATTAAACTTGGCGAAAATATAAAGAACCTGAAATGAAATTGAAAAATAATAATAGAATAATGTACCGTGAGAATTTTCATAAAAAAGAAATTCTGCATAAGATTGATGATTAGTCCATGTTGTTTTTTCTGCCGTAGCTGTGGAGAAACACTGGTGATTTTTTGATTCTCTAATCACTTAACGCCACAGCTTTGAACCAAAAGAATATATTAATGGTTGTGTATGGGAATGATAGTGAGTGAATGAGATAAGAAGGCATAAATAAATCAAGATTATACAATTGAAACTCTGTGGCCAGATCAAGTATATGTTGATGATGATCAAGTTGTACTTCCCCCTTAGGTATTTGGACTCTCTGAAGTAACTTCTCGGGCTGCTTCTGTTTCTGCAGAGGTTTGCTGAGGCGTTTGTGAATCTGATACGAGCAATCACAGAGAAATTAGTTTGATTAGCCTATACATTAACTTTTAAAAAATGTCTAAACAATATTGTAACAAAATTATTATTTCAGTAATCCCTTCAAAAATCGAAGTGCTGCACGACCTTAAGGACATCTCAAGTACTACGCACAACCATAGATTGGATATATAGAAGAGGTGAATTTTTTGAGTTTGATCATTCGTCTCAGTCTAAAAGCAAAAACAACAGTTCATTATTTGAATAATTTTTAGAAAGTAGTAAGCTACATATGCAGAAAAAGAAAGAGCTATCAAGTGGGTAATGATATAAATCTCCAAGTCTATCAAGTCAAAATAAAAATAAAACTATACTATATAATGTTGTAGCAGTAGCCTTTCCATCCTTCCAATGTGAATATCAATATTAATTTTCTTTTTCACCTAAAGCACTATTGGCAATGGCAGCGTATAACATGCAATGTGGGCCTTTGCATTATGACTGCGTATTCAGAGCGAAGCATCATCTTGACACTGGAACCACATGCAGTTCACTATTAATTTACACTTCATATCCTCCTCTGTCATGACATCCCACTGTCCCAGCACTCGAGTCATGGCAATTCCCAGACAGCTCACTCACATGGCCGCGTGGCCCCCACGTCTCTCTCTTGATACCCACACCAACACTAACCCCTACTATATAACATTGACAATAAAATCCTATCATATGTTACACTCACATGCACATATGTTATTGGACAACAATACGGTTTTATGCATTTCATTTACCGTTGTGATACATTTTAGTATTCTATCGTTATATGGTGTAATGAGAGAGTGAGATTACCAGAAGAAAAGGGAAAGGGTTGCCTTGGAAGTTGAAGAGTTGGGGGAGGAGGAAAGATTCCTTCCGCCTGTGTGGGATAGTAAAGATATGAAGGTCCTGCTGGTGATGGTGGGATGCGTTGTGCTTGCGGAGCAGAATATGCTCCCCTTGGTGATTGCAATGAGTAGCCATAGTAATATGGTGAGACTGAGCCCATTGGCGTTGATGTTGTTCCGTACATCTGGTGATAGTATTGTGGCTGTTGAATTTGTGGGTTATACACAGCCTGCACATGTGCAACAATCAATGTAACAATTAATGACAATAATTATCTCTCAACTAAAAGATAATCATGTGATTAATTTTATCAAAATTTGAGAGGATGAGGCACTGACTTGGTGGTAACCATAATCAGGAGTGTATGTTGGGTACCTGAAAAGGAAAAACAAATCAATAAATTGAAAATTGGAGCATAATATCTGCTAAACAGATAAGATAAAATTAGCACCATTTTCGAGGTAAGCAAAGGTAGCACGATGAAGTTATTGTAACGCTTTCAATGGGTCCGGCCATGATAGCAACTGCTACCAACGATGATCTTGGTTATGTTAGGTTCTAAAATTAACTCTGAGGCAGACGTATAATAATAACAATAAAAATATACACTAGCTAGGACCGAGAAGGACAATATTGTCATAATCCATTACTCATTTTCTGTAGTTATTGCCGCCAACTCCTCTTCATTAGGCTGTTTATGAATGTTATTGCATGATGTTGAATGTTGACCAATGTCACTATCCTTTTCAATTCAACCAAACAAAATCATGTGCAATCTTAGAAGTTTTAACACTAATAATTATAATGCATAATACACTTTGCTATTGAATAAGAGACGCATAATTTGGCTACTACAAAAATGCACGTAATAAGAGCTTACAAAAATAGTTCATAAGATTTTTTTTTCCGAAATATTCATTATTTTCTAAAAATAGACTGAAAGCTGTGTGCTGTATATATGAGAGATATCTTTGAAATAATTTAGGACAGAATGGCACTCCATTTTTCTGTTGTTTCTAACATTTTTGTGGCAACCGATTAATTACCAAGTCAACTATATATATTAAATTATCAAGCATGGACCATTTTTCTATTAGTAAATATTATTACCATATATAGGTGCAGTGATAAGAAAAGCAAAACTCACCCAAAAGGTTGATAAATGACTGACGGTGGTGGCGGTGGCAGTGGTGCTGCAACTCCACCGTATGATGGCGCACCTCCCTGTTGTTGATGATAAGGAATATTGCCACCTTGATTTCTTCCTGTATCAATGTATCACCATTACCACCAACAAACATATATACCCAAAGAATTAATTAACTGATTACCATCATATACATATCATCAATAATTTAATTTCCAATCTTCAATCTAAAATCAAATGTAATTCAGGTATTATCTCTTCAATTAATACAAAGTATATCTGCACCTCGTGGGGGCGAAGGTCGTGGCCGTCCGAGAGAAGCAATGTTACAATTTGCTCGTCGTCCATCGATAACTGGATTTGGATTATCACAAGCCCTTCTCGCCGATTCCGGATCACGAAAAGTCACCTATAAATTTATTTTAAAAAAAAGACAAATAAACAACAAAAAAGAGTTATATATTTATATCGACATTGCAATAAATTAACTGGAGAGTGATCAGAAATTAGTATTGAAACACACGAAAGGAAATCAAAGCCAGTTATTAATTGTAGAACATTATGATATTGACTTACGAAGCCGTATCCTTTAGATTTTCCAGTGTTCTTATCGGAGATGATAACAGCCTCAAGAATGTCACCAAATTGCTCGAAATATCTCCGCATTTCTTCAGTAGGTGTCTCCCATGCTAATCCCCCAACAAAAACTTTTGTGAACGTTGTGTCTCCAAATCGTGATCGGTAATGTGGATAAGCCATGGCCTCTAATTAACCAAAATTAACTAAAAGAATAGCTTCCGTCGCCCTTTGCGCGCCTTGCTCTTCTCTCAATATATATAATGATTCAGTTCGATTACGTTAACGTTGAAGAGAAGGTGCAGTCACTAAGCTTCCATCTCATGATCTTCTTTGCATAATGTTGCTTGTGCCTCCTCTCAAATATCTCCATATGCCCCCCCACTCCCCCTCATTACCACCACAAGTCTGGAATCATTGAAGAGAAGGACGACAGAGATAATGGAGGTAGTTTATGTTGTTATTATGTTGGTGGGTTGTCTCAGAACAAATGGGTGGTTAAGTAAGTAAATGAGAAAAGAGAGGAAGATTAAACCAAATTAAATTATAAAAAGAAATAAAAAATAAAATTACAAGATCGAGAAGAAAGAGATGTGGCTTTGAGAAAGAGAAAGAGAGAGAGAGGGAGAGACCCGACAGCTGCAAACGCTAATTTGCTGTCTACGGTAGAGGAGAGATAGCTGGGCTGGCTTTGTAATACCGAATGACATTGACAGCTGCGCTAGTAGTGTTACTAGCTACTACACACTCATTGAGTCTCTCTGTTGAGCCTCTCCTTCCCTGTTATGCATTAATATACCCTCCCACCTTCCAATCAATATTTCTTTTGCATGTTTTCTTTTCAGCTTTCCCTCACTTCTTTGTTAAACTAATAACACAATTAGCTGTTGTTATTAGGTGATGTAATTAACATTAATATTCAAAAACATGGCCCTTGCTGTGACCATCATCGAAATTGACAGTCTTGATTTTGCATTGATCCCCAGCAGGCGGGGGGGAAAAAAAACGAGGTATGTGAACACTTAAGAGAATGAACAGCTAATTAGTTATGAATTACCTTTGGGTATATACATAGTTGTTTTGTCTTAATTGTTTACCGATATTCGTTTGTTTCTATGCGAGCAGATGGATGTTACAAGCAGATTCTTGCATGAATAGTTTGCTATCTGGTAAGAAATTCCCACACATGAACCCATGTTACTAATCATGAGCTGTTAGAAAAGCCAACTTTCAAACAACAAACGAACGAATAAAACAGTTAGGATCAAGAAACCAATCTGAGTATTATTTGTTAATTCTATATTTTATAAACCCTAATATGCTAGCACTAACAATCAATCATGTCAAACAACAAAACTATGGGCGGCTGTGGTTAAAAACAAAACTCGAAACCATCCACATCTCCATCGAACCAGTCAACATTAATTCCTTAGTCAAAGTTTTATAGAGGTAAACTAAGGTAATTATACTGTATTGTCAATTTTATATATATGTTAATGGAAGGCCATTATATATGTGGACCGCCACATTCTAATTTGCAAGATATAGTCAATTAATCAATGCGAAACTAAACGTACATACATGCGTGCGCACAGAAAGAAAGAAAAAGACTCTACTCATAATTTAAGATTGTTGCCAGCGTTAGAGACGAGGAGAGACAGCTATAATATTAAGGACTTCTTATTGTTCAAATTTTTCATGAACTGGCAGTCCCTTCCACGTGGGTTCGTATCACTCTTTGAGCACAATGAGCTGGATTTCATTTCATCTCCTTTAATTATTTTACACATAGGATTTGAGACTTAGAGAGAGAAAGATACACACACCCGCACATATATATATATACGACTCCTTTTTATCTTTGTGTTTTTTTTTTGGCTTTGCTTTGGTCGTAATGTTATTATGGTGACCCACCCACTAGCTGCGTCAACTAGCACCCGCCAATCAATGGCTATTTTAAAGCTGAAATTTTCTGCACATGGGAGTCAAGTTGATTTGAAGGGACAAATTTAAAAGGCTTTTTCTTTTCACCGATATATTCATTTCCTCAAAATCTCCCACTTATGGCAGCCATGCTAAAATTCTCCAGCCCCGTTACAAAATCCTTCTTTTGAGTTGTGACTTGTAAGCCACTCGACTCCGCTCATGATTTTATTCAAAAAGCTGAATCTAATCCAAGCTCCTTATCTTTGCTCATAATTTAATTTGCACCTCTTCGTAACCCATTTGCATACGACTTTTTTCTTGAACATTCGAGGAATTAATTTTCACCCACAGATAATTTATTAAAATTGCAATGTTCCAAGTAATATTTATCCTGTTATGCGTTTCAGCAAGGATTAAAGAACTAAAATCAAGCTAAGTACCAGGTTCAAAGGACAGGTAAGATTTTTTAAGGCCCTTATGTACAAATCGGCTACAGTATTGAACTGATTTATTTAAAGGAAATTATTGGTCAATCATTTAATTAACTTGTTATCAAAAGTATTATCAAAATTAAATTTATTCAGTTTTGTACTCTCTGTTTATATTTTGCACGGTCGGTTAAAAAAAACATAATTATTTTCACAGAATGATCGCTATAATAATTTGTATTTGATTTATTTTGTTATTTTATAAAAATAATAATTCTATTATTTTAGGAGACGGTTAATACAAATTGTAAATAAAAAGTGTAAAATCGAATAACTTTTAAATTTTTACAACAATTTTAACAACAAGATAATATTTTAAGTAAATGATCGATAATTTCTTTTATTTAAGATAATTAGTTTAAAAATAATCCCACTACATTAAAACTAAGAAAAAAAAAAAGAAACGATTCGATTGTAGGATGTTCTCGATGATCGTGAAATGTGAATTTCAAAACCCAAATGCCTAATAAGTAGATCGCTTTTGTCTGTAAAACGCTAAAGCCTAAAAGCCTCGCTAGTCGCTAACACATGGAAGAGGGCCTGTGTGCTCGAAATCTTTTCCTTTTTCTCAAAGTTGCTTTCATATTGATTGACAGGTCTAAATCTAGTGACTAATATTGCACACAACAACAACAACAACAACAGCAATGGACCAGCAACACAAAGTCACGTCTAGTTTGCTCTCCCTCCAATCTACACAAATAGTTCTGAAATTTGGTCCTATCTCTACTATTATAGGGGACATCTCGTTCCACTCGAAAATTTCTTGGTAAAAAATTCATTATCTCACTGCTTGCTCTTTTTGTCTCTTTAGACTTTAGAAGAGGAAAGAGAATATAGCCAGGCAGCTAGTTTAAAACTTTCCAATAATATTCTGGTAAATCACAGTTTTGAATAGTGTGACATGTGCCGAAAGTAATATAAACTTTAGTATAACTTTTGCTAGATGGCTCGTAATTGAGGACTTTACATAACCCATAATTTCAAGTTGGAAATTTTCAAGTGTTCGTTTGGTCGCTATCCATCACCGCGAACTACTATAGAAACTCTGAAATTTTCATATATGAAAAATATTTATTCAAAAATCAATATTTTTATATGTTGTTCTCCTTAGATTCAGGGATTCTATCAATGACACGTCTGTACGGTCTGTAAAAGATTCATTATATCATAATTTTTACTTTTGAGACCAAGGCTTCATTTGTTATTGATTTTTCGTCTAGTAGTTGTGAGTTGTGACGACCCTGAATCAAAATTGTTAAAATATTTAGTAAATATTTCAAAATAAATTTATTCAATATCTGCTTGATAAAATTTTTTATTACTCTTATTTATTTACAGCTACCCAACTTCAAAGGCTATGATTATCAAATTATTTTCACTTACCAACCTCTGCTTCAATTTCCTATAAATTGGAAAGACGAGTTTAGCTAAAATTAGCGTATGTGATTGATCAATTTTTTTTTTTCAGTATAGACTATAAGCGAGTACTTATAGAAGACAAATATAATAAAAGTTGTAACATTTGACCTCTCAGTATGTCCCGCCAACCCTCATTAATCACTTTTATATTAATATTTATTTTATCTTTATATAAAATAACTTGAAAGGGTAAATAGCCTTTAAGTGCACCCACATGATAATTTCTATTAATATCTAATTTACCTAATCTAATTTTTTAAACCCTAATTTCTTTAAACCTTTTAAATTATTATCTCTTCTCAAATATTGTATACTTCATTTTTGTAATCATGGAATAAATTAATTTACAATTCTCAAAAGAGAACAATTAAGGAGTAGCAAATTTTTTTTTTATCAATGGTTATGACAACTATGGATAAAATCTTTAAAAAGAAATATATAAATTATAGTGATTATGAGTGTTTTTAAAAATAGATTTTATAAGTTTTATATGGCGGGTGCTTGAAAAAAATATAAAAATTATAATATGGGTAAATTGAAGATTAGATGGTCTATGTTGAGAAAGGGAGATTGCCAATTTCTCCCCAACACTAATCAACATATACCATTTTCTCCCCTACTGTTTTTATAAAGGCAAAAAGTCCCACTGACATCATAAGTTTACAATATTATCCTTATTTTCAACTACTATTTTATTTATATTTATTATAAATTAAATAAATCACATGAATAGAAATTAAATAAAAAATTAAGCATTAAAAATAAGAAATATATGTTTTAATATAAGCAAAAAAATTAATAATCAAAATTTTTTCTTGTACTTATTTATTTTGTGAAAATTTTCTTACAATAAATATATAAGCAAATTATTATAAAATGATAAAAAAATTATTATTAGAAAACTTGAATGAAAAATAAAAATTTATTATAAGATAAATAATAAAATTTTTTGCCTATACTTTTTATATTTAATTTTAAAATATTACACCATGTTTATTATAAGAAAATATTCACAAAATAAATAATTACAAGAAAAAAATTTTATTATTAATTTTTTTCTCATATCAAAACATATATTTCTTTTTTTAATATTTAATATTTAATTTAGTTTATACTCATGTAATTTATTTAATTTATAATAAATGTAAATAAAAGAATAGTTAAAAATAAGGATAATATTATAAACTTATGCTGTCATGAGATTTTTTATCATTATAAAATAATATAAAAATAAATAGTATATATTAATTACTATAGAAAAAAAAAAGTGATAATCTCCCATTGAGAAATAAGGATTCATTTAAAATATTTAATCAAATTAATTGAAAAGCGAGGGCGGATAAAATATAAAGTAGGGATAAGTATCACTACTCCTAACATAATAGCTAACGGGCTTATCCAATTACCAACTCTTGAATCTTGTTCCCTCATCTCATCGACGAGCTGTATAAACCGCGGATCAAATCCTTGTTAGTGCTATTTACACCCCTATTGCTAATTGCATCCCAACAATTTTGTGGTCACTTAGACTGTCTTCTGAGTACACCTTAACTCCATCAATGTATAATGTATTTCAAGACTGACTCTATCTTGTTCGCAAACTGACAATTGGTAACTTGCAGAATAATACAATTTACTTTTTAGTTTTATTAAAACACAGAAAAAAAAAATGATGACATCAATTCAAAAATACTAACCAACAGATTCTATTCCCATGGGTCTTTCTTAGTTTCTTGAAATTTTCCATTCAGAAGTCAAAATAACAAGGACAAGTTTGAGCCAAGAATTTTGTTCAAGGACAAAATAAATTTTAAATTTGACAATAATAACAATAATAAGATAAAAAAATAATTGAAAATAAAATAAAATAAATTTAAATTTAAAAATTTGACTAAGGGCTTGTTTGTTTTTATGTTTAAAGTCTTAATTTAACTTAATTTAAGATATTTAGGAATTTTGACTTATTTACGTTTGTATCTAAAGTTTTATTGCAAGACATTTTTATCTAAACGAAAAAATAAAATAAAATTTCATGATTCATCTGAATAATAAAATGTCTGAATAAAACATTAATTATTTTTTTCATAAATTCCCTCATTAAAAGCATTTATTTTCTATCTATTTAATACCTATTGACCCTTTTTTATCTTATGAAAAAGATTTTTTTGGATTAACCATAATATAATTAAGAGTAATGATACAGCCACAAACTCTTGTACAAACTTATTTTGTACAAACTGATGTGACATTAATTCATTAGTTGAATTAAATATCACTTGGCCCACATGATTTGTTTTTATTAATTTATATTTTCATTCAACCAATGAATTAATGCCGCGTCAGTTTGTACAAAATAATTTTGTACAAGAGTTTGTGGCTGTATCATTACTCTTGGCCCACATGATTTGTTTTTATTAATTTATATTTTTATTCAACCAATGAATTAATGCCACGTCAGTTTGTACAAACTGATATGGCATTAATTAATTGGTTGACTTAAATATCACTTGGCCCACATGATTTGTTGCATTCAAGTTTCTTTTTATCTCAACTTTTACTTTAGCATTAAATACTTAAACATAATTCAATTTGAATTTACGGCAAATTCTTTTATTATTAGATAATAACTTTTATATAAAAATATTATTTAATTGTAAAAAATAATTTTGTCAAAATTCTATATATATATATATGTAATGTTTTGAATTTATAAATATAAGTAACTTATTGCTTACTCTCATACGTGAAAAAAAGAAGTAAATAAATGAGAAATAACATATTATTCAAATTCATTCAAACTTCTATGATATTTAAATCCATTTAAATTTCAGAAAAAAGAAGCATTATCTTACTATTTATATTTTGAAAATTTAAAACATTGTAGGGCCCTAGTCCTGTAATTTTCATATAAAAATTTGAAAATTAAAAACAAAACTAATGGTAAATGGGGATGTAGAAGAAAGCTGACGGGGTGTTAATAGTAGTCAACCAATATTCTGGACATACATTACTAGCGAAAGGCCGATCATATTAAGATGCTTAAAACACATAGAGCCCAATCCAACAACTAGACTACTAGAGTGAATTTCCCCCCTCACCCCTCTGGGGAAAGGATTTTTTTTTCTTTTTCTTTTCAGTTGCAAGTGATTTTAATTTAGAAATTTGAAATCAGAAGCATACAAATTACACTTCACATTAAAAAACTTGAATCCAGCTCAATATATGTCCATAATAATTCTCCAAATATATTCATTACATTTTTGTCGTTTCTAAAAATATAAAATGACAGATTTCTCTATGATACTACTAAAAACATTATAATATCAATAATGAAATTATTATGAACCATTTGATTTAAAATAAAACACAATTACCCTTGATTTATCTTTAATGAATATTTACCAGCTACCCAAGTTACATGTAATTTTTTAAGTCTTAATTTAATTCAGGTATAGCTTATATCACATTGTTACAAATAATTTTTTATATTTAAGTCATATATAATTTTTTTAATCACTGATTTGCTATACAATATTAAAAAAAACAAAATGGACTTTTTTTTAACAAGGGGATATATAGTAAGCAAAATCATTATAAAATTATTCCATAAAATTTCGAATTAGATCTTTAAAAAAAAAACTTTAAATTAGATCCATCTTATATACATTATTTAGATGTACCATTTCATTTTGTTGTTACAATACCAATTTTGAAAATGTAAAATAATAATATGTACATTTTATATGAATTATACACTTCAAAAGAAAACTCGTCAACTTAAAATAAATGGTTTGTGATTTGAATCACAAAGTTGTTGATATTGACCACAAATAGATAGTTTTTATTGTTAGTTGTTTCGATAGTGTAGACATGGCATATGGTGAACGAATAATAAAAAATAATAAATATGATGAAAATTATAAAATCACACACAAAGAAAATTAGAGAATTATATATTGATAAATGTTAGAGAATTAGACATGGTATATGTGAGACAATTATACAATTGTCCATTAAAAAGATCGAAAAAAATTAAATAATTATTGAGATTTGATAAGAACAAAATAATAATGGAAACAAAATGATTGATTACCGTTGTCTTTATTAATCAATACAAAGATTGACAATCATTCGATGTAAAAATGGCTTCAATGACAACATTCAATGTAAAAATGGCTTCAATCTTTGTTAATTACTCAAATTCTCAAATACCATATCAATTATATCATTTTTATTTTTATTTATTCATAATTATAAATTTTTTCTTTCTTTCTGAAAGAATTCATTCATTGTAAAAATTGAGCATTTGTGCTTATTAAAATGAATTTCATGAGTTAATGTTTTTCATCAATTATAAGGTAAATCATTATATACGAAGATTTTTTTTTTCAAATTTTCCACTGTACGTATAAATTATCAAAATCAACAATAATGCATTATGATATCTATTTCAGTCAACTAATGTAATTATAATTTAGTAATATAAGATAAAAATACAATCTATTTATGAGTAATGGAATTTACTCAACAACTGACTTATAAGAAAGGATTTATATAACGTAATTGTTATACCGTTTATAAATAAATAGTATATTAAATTATATTTTATATGTATAAAGCATTAAATAATCAAATTTTTGTGGCATTTGATTGTTGTGTTTGAATTAGTTTCTTTTTCTTTCCAAGTTATAAATCTCTCTCTATCCTATTTAAACTGGTATGATTTCTTAACATTCATCAAATCCAAGTTATTTAATTAGTAAAGAGTTACCTGCATAATAAATACTTCTATTTTTTATTTTATCTTATTTAATTATTATAAATGGTAAATTTCATCTAATGATTTACATTAATCCCACCATTAATGTTGGGATTTTTCAACAGCATGATGGAGGGCTGCTAAAATGACAATAAAGGAAAATCGAAAATCGAAAATGATTTTAAAGAAGACTTAGACAGCAGGAGGTGTGGCCGCAGTTTGCTAGCAATAGCAAAATTTTTAGTCGCGACGATTTTCTATTTTTGGCTAGCATGAACATATAAAACCGGCACTAACTTTATTTTATTGAAGCTGAATTTTCTTGGGTTATGATGTGATTTAAACTTTAAACTTTAGTGGTCCTCATTCTTTCGCCTAATTTTAAATCTTCTATTACTCATTGGTGATGTTAGCTGGGGTCAGTTGCTCTACTTAAATGAACTTGTTGCTTCCAATTCTCAGTTGTGTATATATGTTAATACTTACTCTCTTAACAAAGACAGCAGTATTTTCATTTATCATTCTTTGAGTTGCAGAAGTACTGGGGCTCTGTTTGGTATTTAAGGTTGAGCTAGTTTAAAATTTATGATGATTCGGATTACTTTTTATAGGTAAAGACAAGACAATTGCTAAACAACTGGCAAAATAAAGCTTAGTTGGGACTTGGGGTTAGTTGAATGGAGCTATCAACCATGTTGATTTCCAATAGTTATTGATAATGATTTGCAATAATTAGTGGACATTTTAACTGTTTGATATGTATACATATATTTTCAGTTAGTCATAAATATGATTTGGAGATGTCGATTCACGCCTACAGGTTAATTACTTATTAACAAATTTTGGGAATACTCAGCAGTTGACGTCAAAATAACAACACAATGCCAGACTATATATGCGCATGAATCTGTTGCCTTTCTTTCACCCCCCCTACACATGGTTAAAAATGAGAAGCTGGAAGTTTCCATTTATCAATGGAGTTTGATGAAGTTTCCATTTGTCAGTGAATGGTTGTCCCAATATGTTAATTCCTGTGAGGGTGGTAACTGCAAGTTGCAGCAAATGACTCAAAACATCCGAAGGAGTTTCAAGTCATTCATAACCTCGCAGATTTCATAAATCTGCATTCAGTGACACTCACGCCTTCATTTATGAAATTTTGCACTTACCATTTGTCTGCAGTGGCCGTGAACCTTACAGTTTCTAATTCATTCGCTTGACGTGATTGATATATATCTCTGGGACCACAGAGTGGTTTTGGTACAATGTTGATGATAATGCTGTGATTTCTTCCATGCTTGTAATTATGTATCATTGGGTTGTTCTGCTCACTTGCGAATATATAAATTACTTCGTAGGAGTGTGTTGGCATTCTATTGCTGAAACAATGAGGTAACGTGAGAAGGCGGGCGATGTGGAGAGGTGAGAGGTCACATGCATGTTACATGGCTGTAACTGTTTGATGAGAATGAGAGCGCAAATACGGACACAATGCCTCTGGCTGATCTGCTTAGTCACTATAGATTGAAATAAGTGCGAAGTGCCCATATTTAAACATAACACATGCAATCAATTATCCCGAGGCTCTTTCTCTGTGCTTGTGGGCGAGGTGGGGCTTTGTTTTTCACTTGTTATTGCTGCAGCTGCTAGGTGATATTTCACAATTGAGTCTTTAGCTGATGATTATCAACTTGACAAAGTCCACTTCTCCACCAAGCTTGTGGGGTTGGCTTATGTAGTGAGGTGAGTGAGAGTGACCGAAGTAGGTCTGATTCTAGTGGATTTTCCACCATCATGCTCATGGCAAAGCCATAAACATCCTCAACTTTGGATTGGCAGTGTAATCAATTAATAAATATGATGCTTTTTCATTACAAATCCTAATCAAATTCCCAGGTCTGACTAATGAGAGTGCCCAATCCCTTAGCCCAGCGGGCACGAAAGGTGTCCGTTATAGGATCCATGGGCCATCCGCCATCTCATCTTCCTTTTGTCTTTTCTACGGCTGAAATTCATTCATAAATCCATTCACTCTCTCTTTGTAGAATGAATTAATGTGACACATTCGTCGATTCTACTGATCAGGGTGGCCAATACGTGTGGGCACATCCCATGTTAGCATGTTACCCTTTCATCAGCACTTGTCATTGGCGATGTAATATTATTAAAAGCCGTCTTCAATTGGGAACATTTAAACATGTGATAAGCTGATAATCAATCATGGGTTGTAATGTCATGGCCATGCTCCAACCTCCACTTCCCATCAATGGTGCATTTTCAAAATTAACAACCTACTGCTTTGATTTTTTTTTTTTCGCAAAATTTGTCGTATCAGGCGAGCGAGAAAAGCCGGAGCGTCAGACGGTCAAAGATTGCACTACCCGAATAATTTATAAAACGAGTCTAATTCGCCAATTTAGTGAACCCATAATTCTTAATTCCCTCGCCAACTCTTTCTGCTAATTAGATCTCCAGAAACAAATTCCTTTTCTTCACGGCCATCCATGGCCGGTCGGTATAATTTATTTACTCTGTAGTCTGTTCGATAATTACTTTTAATTCATACATCAACATTTAAAGAAGGCCTCCTTAGCTTTTATTACAATCTATATATTAATAATAGCAAAGATGAGTACATCCAATTAACTGCAGTGAGGTGGATTTTAAAAAAATTAAACATATGAAATTATGAACATGATAAGACGTGCGGCATAAGTGCGTTAAATTATTCTTATTGTATGATCATCAATTGAACGTTGACTGCGTGTACCGATGTAACAGTTGAGATTTTATAAACTAAAAGAAAAGGAGCAAAGAAAACTTTATAGTCTCTGCCTTACAGAGGGGGTCGAATTTGCTCGGACTGTGTCAGTGGACTGGAGACTAATTGTTGCGGACCGTCCAATTCGCTAGTCCAATTGTCCACAATTCGGCAAATTATCTAAGTGCCGCATGGATTTATTGTGCAAAATACTCATCCCGTGACACTAATGCTGCCTATAATTAGCCAGAGAAAGAGGACCACCGTGGTCATTCGTTTTAGAGGATTAACGTGCCGACAATTGATCTTTCTATTTCAGTTTGAAGTCTAAATAATTAAGCGCAAATTGCGTGATTGGTTTAATTAATTAAATGTATTTAAGCGTAGACCGGAGTAATAATGGGCTGCATGATCTACACACCTACTGCATGCATAGGTCAAATACCGAAATTCACGTGAAGTGCTATTGACTTGTGCGCTACCAAGTTAATAATTTATCCATCCATTTCCTTCCATCAAAATTTGAAAATTCCACAGTTTTTTTTTATTATTTAGTCATTTATGTGCTACAATTAAGTCAGAGGAGGATCAAGATCCACCTTCAGTTTGGTCATCCTGGAAAATGAAGTTGTTGTTTTGTGAGTATGAACAGCTGTAAATTCATACTTGCATTAATATAATGGCGATTATAACAATCCAATAATTTGTATATTAAAATCAACGACGGAGTAAAATGTTGCCGAAAAAAATGTCAACTCTTATAACTTTCAAAATTCAAATGCATTAAATAACATAAAAAAAGTTGAGATAGATCTTGTTTGATATTAAAATATTATAAAAAATAAAAATTAATAATATATAATAAATATAATTTTTAAATAATAATTTTAATAAAAATATTTTAAATTTTTATAATATAAAAAATAAATTAATTTAATTTAATTTTTTAAATTATAATAATTAATATTTATCAAATATTATAATTAACAACCATACTATTATTACGAGGGCAAAGCATGAAGAGGAAGCAACCCGACAAGGCTGCTTTTATTTACAGCTCCAAACCAACAACGACGATACGAAACGACACGCATAATGCAAAAAAGCGTGAAATCTTTATAATGAGTGGGCTGCCAATTTGCAGGGTTTGAACTTACAGGTACAGAGGGTTAATTGTTTGTTGCCAAGAACAGCGGCTGCTTGGCACTTCGCAATTTGCTGCTGCGGGTGGGTCCTTCTTCAATACCATCTTTGGACTGCCAGCCATTTCAGCACGCCTGCCACAGCTCACAGCCAATTTCTTTTCATTAAAGATAAATGCTTAGGCGGTGTTTATATTTTAGGTTAACTATTTGTTTAATCATTATATCTTAAAATACACTCAAGACTCTCCTGTTACTAATTATGCGACACTCATCCGTCGGTTGAGATTTTTGAAAATAATTTTTTTGTTAATTACACAAAATTTCTAGCTTGCATGCCTAGTTTGAAAATTTCACGCATATCCCTATAATTGGAGAAAACCTTCCTAAGTAAGCTGAATTTTTGATTTATTTCAAATGTGACGCGAACAATTGATGGCCGCATGCCTGATATGGACGGTAATTAAAATTTTTTAACTCAACCTAAAAAATGGTGTAAGCTTCGCCCCTGACACTCATTTACTTCTTTTTTTTTTTTATAATAATACTCTTGGAGACATTAGTAATAAAAAAAAAGGCAAAATGTTAATTTATGAAATTAACCAAATATCAAATAATAACATGTAAAGAAGACAAGATGTTAATCTAGCAATTAGTCAAAAATAAAAAAAGGGTTATTATCATTTTACTACTTAAAAAATTATCAAATATCAAATGATTACAACAAATATTATCTCCTATCATTTTCCTACTATATCTTTATAAAAATATCATTTTAGTACTTTTCTGTTTTAACAAATATTATTTTACTACTTTTCTATTACGATTATTAGTGGATCAGTTAGTTGACTAACAAAATACTAAGAGTAATAATACAGCCACAAACTCTTATACAAATTTATTTTGTATAAACTGACGTGGCATTAATTTATTGGTTAAATGAATATATAAATTAATAAAAACAAATCATGTGGCCCAAATGATATTTAATTCAACCAATGAATTAATGCCACATCAGTTTGTATAAAATAAATTTGTACAATAGTTTGTGGTTGTATCATTACTCAAATACTAATTTTACCCTTCATGATTAAAAATAATAATAAGACAAATTTGTAATCAATATATCATAATTCCAGCAAAAAAAATATGTTGGTATTATATATCTATTTTAATAAATATATTAAAAATTTATTTTGTAAATAAGTTTCAAGTAATTTTTTTAATCATGAAGAGTGAAATTGATATTTTATTAATTAACTAACTGGTCAACTAACGGTTATAACGGAAAAGTAGTAAAATGATATTTTTATAAAGATATAGTAAAAAAATGATAGGAGACAATACTTGTTGTAGTAATTTGATATTTAATAATTTTTGAAATAGTAAAATGATAATAACCCTAAAAAAATAGCGGCACAAAATTTTAAATAATTTTCATTTTAATTTTATAATTAATTTGATGGATTATTTTTTATTAATTTTTATTTAACTTTTAGATTTTAAGCCATATGTGCCAAAAAAAAAACTATAACTATAAAATTAAAATTGATAACGTATAATAAATATAACTTTTAGATAACAATTTTGAGAAATACTAAAAATATTGTATGTTTTTTTTATCATACAAGTGCATGTGGGATCAAATCAACCTAATTTCAGATCACAAAAATTAATATTTATCAAATATTTTAATATCGTAAATTAAAAGGTATGATTATCCAACTTCAATTCCAAACAAAATCACAACCTAAAATATAAAGACTAAAAAAGATTAAAATCAAATTGAAGTTCTAAGTCTTATCATGAGAACAAAGTTTATTAGTAGACAAAAAATGACATGTATTGACTTGGAAACTTCGTTGTTTTTAATTAACAACATGTACGTTGAATTGCCAGAGTCGTTCAAACCAGTCCACAATTGATGCTATGTAAAAACAATTTGGTGGGTTCCAACACAGAAACCCAAGATACATAGCGAACGAACGAGTGATCATGAAATACTACAAATTGCTATCACCTATCAATTCAAACTTTTGATTCTCATTCGAAATTTGTTCTACATTATTTATGACATTCATTCCCTTCTTTCTTTTTACATCTTTTCCTTCCTGAATTTAGTTAATAGACATTGAGACTGTATGGTTGGATTTTTTTTTGTTTTTAAGTCAAACATTAGAAAATTTCTTTTTCTGCTTAAAGTCCAATTTGCAATTAGTCGATATATATTAAGACTATAGACCGGTAATGTTAAACCAATAACATTATACCATACGACAATCATATAACAAGCTAATATATATCACATCAGCTTGTTTAAATAAAATTTATTTAACGTAAATAAATTAAAAAAAAAAGAGTTGCTATAAAATTGGGAAAATTTTTGCCTAACTTGATTTCCTAAAATCCGTTACACGTGGGTCAGATCACACTGTAGTTAATCGCCACGTGCACGCCACGAAGGTTGCGTGTCTATTTGACAATCCGGAATGCTACGCAACCGAAGTACCGGTGGCAAATACACTCGGCCCCACGAGATAGAAACCGAGTCTCGCGAGAAATGGGTATGTTCCCAGTTCCCACTTCCCTGCAAAAGTTTTCAACCCCGCGTTTAAAACAGCTCGACACCGTCACCCCGCATCCAAACAAAAAAATCACGAGTGGGTTAACGAAGACAACCTGATCCGCTGCATCACACTGAGATTAAACGGCCCATTTGCAGCCGCCACGTCAACAATTCTGTTCACCGACAGACGAACGCGGCAAATCGGGGCCCCACTTTTGCCCCCAACGTCTCTCGAAATTTACACAATATTCGCATGCAAAGATTTATTCTCGTCGCATGTGAACTCTTTCTCTCTCTATATCACATTAAAAAAAAAAAAAGGGAATAAAAATCTCCGCTTAACAGGTTCTGCGATATTTTATATTTAAGAATCGTCTCGGTTTTGGAGCCTTCCGTTCGATCATACATGAAGTAGTTTTTATAGTTTACGTCCCACATTTTAATTTTGTTTTCGTGTATTGATCCAATACATTCCTCCACCAATAGAACCCGCCACGTCATCCGGAATACATTTTCAAATGACGATGCTACCCTTAAGAGCAAAAGCATTGCTCCTCTATTCGTTTACGAGATTCCCTTTCTGATTCTCTGAGCAAGATCATCCTTTCACGACCCTATCTGTCAAGGGGGGGCTCACAAAACTTTCTTATATTCCTTTTAAATCCATTATAGCAATAATGAGTGACCTTAAAAAGAAGAAACACTAAAATATTCGCTAAGCATCCTTTAACAATTTGGAATCACTGCCCTCCGTAATTACGTGTTGAAAATCTGTCTCAAGATTATGCTTTTGAAGCTTAAATTATTACGGTCGACATCCCAGGGGCCAAATAATTAAAAGATAAAAAACAACAACCTTTTTTGGAGTAAAGTGAAACATTAAATTGCTGTGAAGAAATGAAAGTAAATATAAATAAAGTGAGCCACCATGAAATTACTAAATTTTTAATGGTAACAAACAACTCTATATTAAATTTTTGTCTGCAGTTAAGATGCAAGTCAAATGTAATCTAATAATAAATAAACAAATCTTATTAAACTCGGTGTTTAATTGTGTCTCCCTCACTGCCATATGCCTCAGATCTATAAATTTTCCGCACATGACGGTGCCAAGTAAATTCTCATAGTTTCCGGAGTTACAATTAATTACTCTCTTTTTTTTTTCTAAAAATAATAACGAGATGTGAATTTTTAATCTTAATAAAGCAATTAATCTGGGGAGTGGTTCTAGAAAATTACGTGGCTCGCAAACATTGTCCCAGTAGACATTTAAGCACACTAGAGCGAGTTAATGGTTACTTACATTTATTATAGTTGTAAAATTAATTTTATATATATGGAGACTGTATGCGGTGCGAAAATGAAAGCTTCTGTATAAAAGCACATAGCGCACACTATATGCTCACGAGCTGTGTCGTGATTGGCTCGATACAAAAACTCTTATTTTCACCCGCTCGGTGTGGTCGAGCTCGACTATCAAATTGAGTTTGGAGCTAATAATCGGAGCTTATCATAAAAGATAACTTCAGGTCGCCGAAAATTTCTTTCGACGACGGCGTCAAGAAACAACAACAACAACAAAAAGGCGATATTCTGGCTTGGGTTTAAACTGCTCATGAAATTCTGATTCTGTGGGCTTGTGTTTCTCGCTATACTTATTAATCCTCACTTGTGTTGCCACTTGAGGTAGTGTTCACCTCTATAATTGATACTTCTACTTTCTCAAATGATACGTTATGTTTCATTGTTATGCTTTTTTCAGTCCTTAAAGTTGACTGTGTACTGATCTGAAATGGGTGTTGTTTATTTCTTATGGGCTAGGTTTAGATTTTAGTGGTGGGTACTGATTTGAAGTGAATTTAACTGGGAAAATGGACTTGTAACTTACTGAAACTGATTTTTTGTATTTCACTAAGCTTCAGCACTGTGTTTGTTTTATGTGCTTACTCTTATATTTTCTTACTGCTCTGATATGTTAATGGATCCAATATCGTATACTACCTACTGATCTTATGCTGTGATTAAAAGTTCCAACTATTTTGGGATTACATATATTCGTTTGAGTGAAAGTGTATCTGGGTTTAGTTCTTTCAGTGTTTAAAGTGAAGTTGGATTAGTGATTTGATTTGTTCACTTTTTATAAAATTAATCGTCTGGGGGTTCCAGATTGTAGAAAATGTCAAGGCCTCTCCTAAGGGGTGTATCTGGTATTCGGATCTCAGGGAACGGTCATGATCCATGGGATTCAGAAATGAAAGAAAGGAATGAGAAGGAAGATTTGGAAAAAGATCACTCCACTGATCAAAGCTATTTAGCTCTGAGGTTTCCTTTTCGGTTTCTTTCCCATGAAAATAATACTTCTCCTTCCAAGTATGGTATTAGTGAAAATGGTTTTACTTCTGATATTTTCAGCTCTGGCACTCCGAGAAGCCGGCAAAACTTTACAATGCTATTTTTGAAGTTCAGTTTAATTGCGATTGTTTTTCTTGCTCTTACTGGATCATTTTGGTGGACAATTTCAATTTCAACCTCATCTAGAGGTCACATATATCATGGCTACAGGAGACTTCAAGAGCAACTTGTATCTGATTTATGGGATATTGGAGATATTTCTCTGGGTTCTTCAAGGTCGAAAGATTTGGAGTTCTGTTCTGAGGACTTTGAAAACTATGTTCCGTGCTTCAACGAATCTCAGAATCTTGCTTTGGGTTATTCTAATGGCGATGAGGTTGATAGACATTGTGGACAAGAGCTGAGGCAACATTGTTTAGTTCTTCCACCAGTAAAATACAGAATTCCACTTAGGTGGCCCACTGGAAGAGATGTTATCTGGGTTTCTAATGTTAAAATTACAGCACAGGAGGTACTTTCCTCTGGCAGCTTGACCAAGAGGTTAGCAATGCTTTCCTTTCTTATCAAGCTCTCTTTTTGAACTGTACATTTCAGTCCATTTATTAATTTCATGTGGTTGCAGGATGATGATGCTGGAGGAAGAACAGATTTCCTTTCGTTCAGCCTCGCTAATTTTTGATGGGGTTGAAGACTACTCACATCAAATAGCGGAAATGATTGGGCTGAGAAACGAATCTAATTTCATACTGGCTGGCGTAAGTGCTGATTATGCAATGTTGGGACCACAGAAGATATAGTCTGTTCAATTTGAATTCATTTCATATTTCTAGGCTCATTCCTGCCCATTATATTTATATGCCTTAGGTGGTAGCATTGTTACTTAACTTACTTTTAAGCTCAAAAAGGAGTTTTACCAATTCTGGCTGTCTTGCAAATCGAATATCCAATTGTTCCTTCAGCCAGAATCAGTTGTAGCTATTACCAACAAAACTTCATAACACAACATAATCTGTTTGACTGCATTAAATGATTTACGGAGTTGCTTTGATGTCCAGATCATTTTGTAGATAGATAATGTCTATGTTACTCAGAATTCACTGAAGAAAATTTTTGCCAATCAATCATGATATTTGGACATCATCATATTTTCTATTCACCAGGACAATTATTAAGTGTTAAAAATTTTTGTAGGTAAGAACCATCTTGGATATAGGATGTGGATACGGTAGCTTTGGAGCACATCTCTTTTCCAAAGAGCTCTTAACTATGTGCATTGCAAATTATGAGGCCTCGGGTAGTCAAGTTCAACTAACTCTTGAAAGAGGGCTTCCTGCGATGATTGGATCTTTTGCGTCCAAACAGTTGCCATATCCATCACTTTCTTTTGATATGTTGCATTGTGCACGCTGTGGCATTGACTGGGACCAAAAAGGTAAACGTCAAAAGTTTTTGGGAAGTGATACTTGATATAATCTGGGGTGTAGTAATTAAATATGTAATTTCCCATCCATTATGATGTTTGTTATTTTATTTGCGAGTGGTAAATCTACTTTATATTGATCACAACAGCAAATATACATTTAAATGATGATATGTGTGACCTACTGACCATATCACTTCTGCACTTAACTACTAATCTAAGGGTTATCTTTTTGTTTTATTTTTAAAATTTTAATCTTCCATTTGTATATCCTGAAAGCACCTTATGAAATTATACTTGCATTGTAATGTAATTTATTTTCTTCTTATGGATTTTCTGAGTGGAGATTTATAACAAGGTTTTGCTGTCCGTCACTCAGCTGGCTGAAAGCAATTGCAATCAGTTCAGTATCAAGGAATTTACAGAAGTCATATGTGAACTTTGTTTTGGGCTTCGTTTTATTAAGTGACAGTCAATAAATATGTTTACTTACCACCTTGTTTTCTTGCTGATATTCATTCTCCTTTTTGATGGCTTAGTTCTGATGGCAACTGATGCAAAAGCCTTCTAGATGATATTTATAAAAATATCTGTAGTGTGGATCATATAACTTAGTTGTTTGGATGTACATGGTCAAAAGTGAGGTTATCCTTATTCGAGAGAGGATATTGATGTCCTTCTTAAAATGCATTCTAAATTAAGCTTTATTATAAATTAATTTATTATTTAGAAGTTCGATGTTGGATTCTGTAAATGGTCTACCTTCGAAAAGCTTGATTTCGGGTTTTTGGTTCACATAGTGTCTTTGTTTAGATCTTTGAACTGAATTTATCTTTATGCAATGTGGGACAGATGGAATTCTCTTACTTGAAGTTGACAGAGTTTTGAAGCCTGGTGGATATTTTGTTTGGACTTCGCCACTCACCAATCCCCAGGCTTTCCTTCGTAACAAGGAGAATCAGAAAAGGTGGAACTTTGTTCGTGACTTTGTGGAAAATCTCTGTTGGGAGTTAGTATCACAACAGGATGAAACTGTTGTCTGGAAAAAGACGAGTAAAGCCAGTTGTTATAGCTCTAGGTGAGGGAACAACCATATATTAATTCTGCGTATTTTTTATTTTTTATTTACTTTTTTCCATGCTGCTTAATCTTTCAAAAATGTTTAATTATGCTGAATCAATAATAAATGTTGTGCGCTTGTGGATCTTTCATTACTTGAGAATATTACTGGTCCTAATTTTGGTACCAACTGGTTGTATGTTTAGGAAGCCTGGTTCTGGCCCTTCTATCTGCAGTAAAGGCAATGATGTTGAGTCTCCATATTATCGACCTCTCCAACCATGTATAGGAGGAACACGTAATCGTCGATGGATTCCTATTGAAGAAAGGAGAAATTGGCCGTCTAGGGCTAACTTAAACAAGAATGAACTTGCAGTATACGGTAATTATGGTGCTCTTCTGTGAGATGGTTAAAATAGCATGGTTAAAAGAAAGGGCAAAAAAAAAAGTTTTTTTTTTTTTTTTTGGGAGTACATATTTTCGCCATACCCCAAATCACGGAAATCAATCAATCCAGAAAGTGCTGTCAAAATCAACCTGCTTTTAAGTTGATAACAAATGATTGTTTCTTTTATGCTTTTTCCCATTATATTCTCTCCCTTGTTTAATTTTATATATCCATTTAAATATTTTAACAGGCGTACATCCAGAAGAGTTTGCTGAGGATACAGAAAATTGGAAAACGGCGGTTGGTAACTTTTGGTCTCTTCTGTCGCCTCTAATCTTTTCAGATCATCCAAAGAGGCCTGGAGATGAGGATCCTTCACCGCCTTATAACATGGTTAGAAATGTGCTCGACATGAATGCTCATTTTGGTGGCTTTAATTCTGCACTGTTGGAAAAAGGGAAGTCTGTGTGGGTCATGAATGTGGTCCCAACTATTGGAACCAACTACCTTCCAATGATTCTTGACAGGGGATTTGTTGGTGTATTGCACGACTGGTAAGTTTGTTTTTCTTCTGCTCCATTTTTTTTAATTTTCTTTGATATATCACATTCCTGTTATGATTTCCCTGCATTAGCTGGAATCTGAAATTTATGACAGTCTATTTCTGTTATGGTTTCTTGCTTAAGCTGAAAGCTGAAATTCATACTGTCTCGTGCCCTGTTTTTCTGTCATTGGGGTTTCTATTGTAAACAAAGATATGATTCATGCGCACTTTGTTGATAAATCAGTATTGGAGAATAGAGATTGATCTAGGCTACTCGTTTCATTTGGAGGGATATTAAACATGAAATATAGTATTTTTCTAATTGGAGAAATATTTGAACTTTGGATGCACAATAATTTATGGTGTTCACTTCCTGCAGGTGTGAAGCATTCCCAACATACCCTAGAACTTATGATCTGGTGCATGCGGAGGGACTTCTATCACTTGAATCAGGTCATCGGCATCGGTGCTCTACCCTTGACATCTTCACAGAGATCGATCGTATACTTCGTCCAGAGGTATCCAAATCCAATAGTCCTATTTCTACATGTCATATATGCTTGCTGTGCCTGTTCACCTCTGTCCTCAAAATAAATTGTTAATGCCTGTGAATTGTTGCAAAGTACACTTAGTACGGTTGTTTTGTGTGATTGAAATCTTTTTGTGCTTTTTTGATTCATTGACAATGATTTCTGCAACAGGGTTGGGTTATCATCCGTGACACAGCTCGTCTTATTGAATCAGCAAGAGCTCTAACTACTAGGCTGAAGTGGGATGCGCGAGTCATAGAAATTGAGAGTAATAGTGATGAGAGACTTCTTATCTGTCAGAAACCTTTTTTCAAGAGACAAGCAAGCTAATTCAGAGTTCTCGAAGAAAGCCTGATAAGTTATTTATATTCATTTTAAGGATGTTATTAAATCACCATAAAGCTCCACCTTCAGGAGGGGAGAACAAAATTTTGAACAGAAAGAAGACACAGAGGAAAGCCAAACAAACAAATCTTGGTGGAACCAACCACAGCTCCCATGGAGCCGCAAGGCGTAAATGGGGCCATGTAATTACTCAAAAATTCAGGCGCTATTGAAATGAGAAGTATAGGATTAGATTTAAAGATTTTTCTTCCTGTTGTCCCATTATATAACTGTACGACTACATGATTAAGATTGTGAAGATAATTACAAATAAAGGTTATTTACTGTAGTATATAAAAGAAACCGGTGAATGAAATTCTTTTCTTCATTTTCTCATGTCATTTTCTTGCATTTGCTGAGCATTTATTCTGTAGAGTTTGATGTGTTTATGCAAGAATTTAATCAGGTTCTTTGCACTAGAGAATCAAAAACTGAATGGGGTATTTGGGTACCCATGCCATTCTACACAACTCCTGTTTTATTTACAACAACATGAATGCCGTACCTTCTCCATTTTTAGAGTAGTTTGGCAGCATTTTTTTACTTTCCTGGATAACATGATAAGGTAATCTCATTTTGACTTCATGATCATAGCAAGTGAAAAAAACATAATGATCAAATGAATTGTATGCTTCTTCTAACGGACGGTGCTTCAACTTAAAATATTTATAAAACATCCATTTATGCTTGCAACAATCCAACACATACTGTTCATAGTCACTGATTGCAGCTGCTCCCCACCCTAAATTTAAGGGTAATATCCCCTACAGTATAGGGTGGGCAGTTGCCCCAAACGCAGCCTAAGAGCATATAGGGGGCAATTATGTTTCAGTTTTGCTTTGAAAGTAAACAAAGTGTTTGGCAAGCACCCACTTCAGTTTGGTAGAAAATAATTAGACAGCTAATGATTACATTAAAAAAAAAAATGAAATTTCTGAATCAAAACCTCAGAACTTTATTGTGTATATGCGCCGAGCATTTTCTGTAAATAAATTTATAAACGCGGAACATGACCATCACCATCCGACCTTAGCTCAGTTGGCAGAGCGGAGGACTGTAGTGGCTTAAAATCCTGAAAGTTATCCTTAGGTCGCTGGTTCGAATCCGGCAGGTCGGATTCTTTTAATCAGCTGTTCAAAGCCTTTGTATCCAGCGACGATCATCTCCAATTAAAAGTCCTAATCCGACGACAATTGCGCCATTAATCGTTTTTGGCGCCGAATGCCCGATCACGGTTGATAATTAACCATGTACACTATAAATATCCCTCAGCATTGGAATAAAAGAGGATCTGCATTGCGCAGTGTAATGAAGTGATTAGCTTCAATTGATCAATTCCCAATTCGATATTCATGGCTTGGCGCCTCTTCTTAACTAAAATCCTGACACCTACCCTTCCGAACCCTAATTTTCTCAAAACCTTTCCATTCTCCACCTCATTTCTCATCACTAAAATCCCCAAAAAGCTTCGAAAAAAACACAAAAAGCCCGATTCTCCCCGAACCCGGCCAGTACAACCCGACTCGGCTCGAATCCCTCATTTCGAATCGATCCTCAATCGCGACTCCGTCTTCCGATTCCTCACGAAAACAAAAGAATTCCTCTCCAAACAGCCCGAACGCGTCCTCCGGCTCGATGACGCCGGCAAACTCTACCGCGAGCTCGGGTTTCCTCGCGGCCGCAAAGTCGTCAAGTCAATTCAACGCCATCCTTTAATCTTCGATGTCTACCGCCACGTGGACAACAAAATGTGGCTTGGCTTCACTGATTTCGCGGAGCGATTGCTGGAGGAAGAGAGGTCGATCATGGAGTCGATGGAAACCGATAGGGTTAATAAGGTAAGAAAATTGTTGATGATTTCAAAAGAAAAGAGGATTCCTTTGAGCAAAATTTATCATAACAGGTTACTGTTTGGAATTCCTGAAGATTTCAGGGACCGAGTTGCAAAATTCCCTGAATATTTTCGGATTGTGGTTGAAAATGATGGCAAGAGGATTCTTGAATTGGTTAATTGGGATCCCACTTTAGCTGTAAGTGAGTTAGAGAGAGAGTTTATTGTTAATGAGGATAAGGTCAAGAAAGCATTTAAGTTCCCGGTGAAGTATGGGAAAGATTTGGGATTGGATGAGAGTGACACGAGAAAGCTTAATTTGTTGAACACATTACCGTTGGTTTCTCCATATAGCGATGGGTGGAAGTTTGATATGTGGAGTTTGGAGGCAGAGAAGTATAGGGTAGGTGTTGTACATGAGTTTTTGAGTTTGACTCTAGAGAAGAGAGCGAGTATACATAATATAGTGGAGTTTAAAGAGGAGTTTAGCTTGACTAGGCGGACGTATGAGATGCTTAAGAAGCAACCACGGACTTTTCATTTAGCTGGAACGGAGATGAATTGGGCAGTGTTTTTGAAGGATGCTTATGGTGAGAATGGGATTTTAATTCAGAAGGATCCACAGGTTGTTTTCAATGAGAAGTTGCGTAAGTTTGCCCAAATGCAGGAAGGGGAAGTGGTTTCTGGCGTTGGGGAGGAATGATATGGAGATTGGCAGTTTTGGGAGTGGAGTAGCACTCCGGAGTTTTGCTTGAGGGAGAAGGAGATTTAGATGAATCAAGATCAGCGTTGTGTTACACATATGAAAGGTATTTCTGACTGATCAATTACATCTTAGTGTATGATTTAGAAAATAGAACTTTGTAATGCTATAAATGATATTAATCTATATTGGCCTTGCTTAAAATATACTAGATAAACTGACATTAATCTGTTGTAAAATAGATTACATTACCAATAGCATATGTGAAAATGGCTTGTTAATTATTTTACCAATTGTTTTTCCTTTTGACCTAAGGCGAATTCATTTTTACTGGATGTACCCAATATGCTGGCAGTCCTGATGTCTTCTATGCTGACATTAGATAGTTGCTTCAAGATTATTGTTTTGCCTGTGATGTCAAAGCACTTACCACTACTAAGAAAGTAAAAATTTGATTAGAGCAATCCAGGAGTTTTTCTGTTTACTATTTTCTTGATTCTGTAAATGCCATTATATTGAAACCAATTTTACTTCATATTAGAAGTAATTTCCTCTCTCTGTGTGTGATCATCCTTAATTATTTCCCCTTTTTTTGTGCAGTGTGGTTGCATAGGTCACTGAGAACCTTGCTGAGCACAGTATGACCAGTGGAGGGGGGAAGTCATTTAAGCGTTGACTAAACATTTTATGGTTAATTTCACTGCATTTGTATGTCTCATTTTGCTTTTGGATCATTAATTTGCTGAATTCCTCTTGTTTTTCCCAAAGTCAAACTACCATGACTTTAGGGTAAACTGAAAGGTGAATCCCTTTCACTGCCTTTGATTGAACCACCCTCTTGCCTGCCTACGTTAGGCTTGCTGGCTTTGAGCTTTCTGTCTTTGAGTTTTCCCTACCCTAGTCCGGAGTGAAGAATGGTAGGGACTTGGGGACATGGATTAAGAAATCCGTACGATAGATGTATGAGGGTTTCTTTGGCAAATGTTCCTTAACACTGGGAACAATAATTTAACGTCTGACTGTATACATGGTATGTGTGAAATTGTAGTTACAGCAATGGACGAATTTGATTCTTTAGTTAAAATGATCTGTTTTGCAGTTAATTAGTTCTGTCTTCTTTTTTACTCTTCAATTTCATTCTTTTTTCTTTGTTTTAAATATTATATCATTTTATTTCGTCTTCATTAAGCTTTGCTGTATGTATCTATATACATAGTCTTTTCTACTTTGTCTTTTGTCTCTTTCGCAGCCTCTTTTTCTCTTGGGATAACAGATTAATGCTGTAGCTATATATATATATGTGTGTGTGTGTGTGTGTGTGTTTCAAAAGAAATTGGGGACACATTTGAGATTTCACTTGCTACGTCTGTTTGTTGAATCCAATCCAAAATGGTCTCCCTTAGTATCTACAGCTCTACTGTATCAAATTGAGGAACCAATTTTACAGATCTACAAATGAACCAAAAAATTCAAAATCTCGTGGCCTCTATGGTCACAGGACCAGGTGCATTCTCGATGGAAGACAAGCGAGGTCCCATTGCATTAATCCACCGATAATTGCTGCTGATGATTTTGATAATGTTGTCGTTGTCAAAAGTATACGTCTTCGAGTTGATAGGCTGTCAGATGTATGATTGTAATCTTTCCCAGAAAAAGGGGAAATTAGAAATAGCCTATAAGTTGTTCAGAAGGATTATTAGTTGCGTGCCTCGAAAACCATTAGCCTACTGTCTGAAGACGCAAAAGAAGCATGCCAGGGTTAATTGGGAGAACACGTATGAGATATGAGTTGTCTTGTTTACAAGAGCAGAGCAGACGTGTGACGAGGTGGTCCATTTGTTCACAAGAGGAAGGTTAAGGGCTCAGGGCATACATGTTTTCCAAATATAACGCCATGTCTTTCAATTAAACGCCCGACCGATATTCAGTCTTTGATAGGACGAGAGCTGTAACGGAAATCCAATTAGATTAAATATGTATTTAGAGTTGAGGTTAGATAATTATAGTTTAAAAATTATAATATTAAAGTATTTATTAAAATATTAATATGATTTTTTATTTATATAGTAAAAAAATTATTATATCTTTAATAATTTAATTAAATTATTATTTAAAATCTTTTTAACATATACTATTAACTTTTATTTTATATTTAGAATTTTTTATATAATAATTATAATTTAAAAACTACAGCACCTCAATTTCAAATAGACCCTAAGTTTTAGTCATAATTAATAACTTGATTCAAAAGTTAGTGATAAACCTTGCTTGTGGTAGTTTATTTTTTAAAAATCATAATGAGGGAATTTAAGCACATCTTGTAGTATATATATATTTTTTAAAATCATAATGAATGGATTTGAGGACATTTTTTTGGTCATTGATTATAATATTAAGTTATTACTTAAAAGCTGATTGGCGAATGCTCTGTTCAAAGTGATAAGGCCATTGGATGTTCTTAACTATTGGCTTGCCCAATGAATCTTTACAATGAAGCCTTAAAACATTTATCCCCACATTAAATCAATACCATAACGAACGCAAATTGACTAACCAAACCAATCCAACCATTAAACGAAAGGGAAAAAGAATAAGATATTTTCCTTAGTCTCCAGGTGAATAAGAAGAAAACCTGAGCTTTTAGGCAGTTTACTCAAGGATGCAAAACATCAAGCCGTAAAAGAAACATGCAAGGTGACACACTACCGAGATGAAGAAGCTTGTGCAGATGATACCATCTTTGAGACTACCGTCTTCGAGGCCAAATGGCTATGATTTCGGGTCTTGGACTTGCTCCGGCTTCTCTGCCCAATGCTCGTACTGCTCCTTTGATTGCTGGAGGGTAGTGATCCACTTCGGCCTGTTCTCTTTACTGCTTTTCTTTGAGAGCTCTGACTACTGTTTCCAAGGACAGCTTTGGCAATGCTATCTGTGAGCAACTCTCGTGCTCTTTGTGGTTTGATGGGCTGCTTGTTTAGATACACAAGTTTAGGAAGGAGGCTACAGACTGCCTTGCGCAGCTGGTCATCACTGATGTTGCTCTGAATGGGATTACCCAAGAGGTTCAGAGCTAGCAATGACTGGTAATTAGCCACTAGCTGACCAAGAGCTTTTGTAGTAGTTATCTTGTTGAAGCTCATGTCTAGGACAGTCAACTTCAAAAGCCTATGCAGTCCCTCAATGTCACTAATCTTGTTCCCAGCAAGATAAAGTTCCTTAATTAGTGTACAGTTTGACAAGCCTGACAACATCAGAATGCAGAATGTGATTTAGAATTATACAAGTTGCAGGAGAGTCTCTTACAGTTGGGGATTATAGTCAGAAATTCAAAAAGCTTAAACGAAAGCCAGAAAACAGGTTTACTGAGGATATTACCATGCCCAATGCGAAAAATACGGTTATAACTAAGATCAAGGACTCGCAATCGAGTCATTTCTCTTAGTCCTTCAATAGTGTTGATCTTGTTTCTTGACAAATTGAGTGTGTGAAGGCCCTTTGGCAGTGATCCTGTGGGTATGTGGACTGCAAATAGATAAACAAGATCAGTTAGCATTATAAAAAATATTTATTTCTAGAAACAGGACTTGTTTTCCCCATTTTTTGGGGCCAAAAACATACCTATAAAGTTGTTCGACAAGTTGACAGACCGGAGACTGGAGAAATGCGAGATTGTGGGAATGGCTTTCAAGCCTATACCCGCAATGTGAGCCACAGCTGAGGAAGAATTTAGAGACCGAATGACACAATTGGCATGTAAAATTTCCTCTGATAGATTGATTTCTGAACGACGGGTCCAATGGGCAGAGCTTTTTGCCGGTGATTTACCAGTATCAGGTGATGGTGGGAAAATGACACCTTCTTCAGCAACCTCATCATCTTCAAATGGAGTTTCCATCCCAAGATCTTTCACCCATTCATCTACTCTTTTGAAGGGGGATGATTCTGCAGGAAATGCAACCCATTGTCTCTGAGGCCATACAGCAGAAACTTCATCATGAAAACCATCCCAGCTCTGCCTGTCCTCGTTGTAACTACCATTACAACCTTTGTTCAAGGATTCTCCAGTGCATGATCCAGGTGATTCTGTCTTGCTTAATTTCGTTGCTTGATTTGGCTCGAGGGTATCTGAAGTGTACCCACCTTGCTGGTTCAAGACAACAGCACAACGTGGTTGTGGCTTTAAGATCCATGGTTTGTGCAGATTCCTGTGGCTCCAAAGAAACAATTTCCACCACAACCTTCTACTCCTTGAAGGAAGAATTTGGCTCGAGGAATGCTTCTTTAGCATTACTCTATCAGCACTAAAATGGCTAGTCACAGACATAGGACTGCCAGAATGATAATTCTCTCTTACCTTCTCAGTTAGTTCCTGCAATTCTTCAAAAGACTGAGATTTTGAAGGAGGCAATCGATCCGTTAATTTATTCAGCACTAACCTCGATTCCAGGTTAGAGCAAGAACGTTTAAGCTTTGGTGAAGCCCAGAACTCAGTCCTCCCAACCCCCGGATCACTAAGATGTCCACTTTGGATCATATCAATGCCCTTCTTCGCATGTTTCTCAGCACCGTTCACTGATTGTGCATTCACCTCTGGACTAGCTGTAGTAAAATAATCTGATTTTGTGTTTCTAAGATCAAACTCCTCTTTACCAACATTAGCATCATGGGCCTGAAGATCCAAGTCAGAGAAGTCCCTCTTGATTGATGTGGTCTCTTCATGCTCATCCTCCCCTTCGTATGCTATCTCAGCTGGTTCAACCCCAATAGGAATTACAGGACTCTCATGACTCATCACCTTGACATTGCAGGGGGAATTGTTCTGGATGTCATAAGGTACCGAGATGCTAAAAGATGTTGATTTCGACTCATCATTCTCAAAAGGTTTCACTGGGTGTTCAAGCTTTATTTGTAGGGCTGTAATCTTTTTTGTGTATTCAACAGATGTTGAAGATCCCTCGACTCCCTACAAGCAAAAATTCAAGGTGAAAAATTACAAAAAGGCAAAATGATGTTTGTGCTGGTGTCTGAGAGATTATAGAAGTTTGTGACTCCGTGTTGTGCAACAGTTTATGCGAATATCAAGATGGATTCTTACCTTATCTTTCTTCTTCCTCCCTCCACCTAAAAAGAAGCAATTGAATTTTGCCATCATATCTTAAGATCAGCAAACTCAAACTTCGAAAAAAGAGCCCCAAAATAAAGCAAATTTCTACTTCTTCTTCCTCTGTTTACGAATTTATGCTACTGGTGCTCACATCTCCGATGGTTTCTGCTTTTGGTTCTAATAGCAATGTATTCATTAAACAGCAGGATCACATTTGAAAATAGTCTGAGGAAACATTAGCCATAATCAATGGGAAGTCGCCAAACCAAAGGGCGTGAGCAATAAAATGACGACTGAGGTCTGGAAAACAGAGAACCAAATCCTCCTCCGGCAAGCGAGGGAATCACCAGAGTGTCGGCCAGAGTTGAAATTGCTTCAGCTTCTCTCCAGAAGCTTTACGGAATCCAAATTGTCCAAGGCCAAACCTGCTTATTCATTCACACAACACACAATCCAAACCCAAGGTAAGAAAATTCCAAAACCGACTCGGATTATTTGTTAAGCGTTGTCTGATCAAAACATGCAAACCACACCATCCGCTTTAGATATTTTTCAAAAACACACCAAACCAAGCAACCCCACACTCCCAGATTACTAATTGATCAAGTCCGAGTCAGAACAAACAATAAGTCCAATTTTTTTTTCTTTTTTAAAGAAGAAAAAAATTCAAGATTTAACAAACTCCATTACAAGAAAACGTAAAATATAGCAGTTCCTGTAGAGAAGAGCCGTACCAATTGAGGCCGAGGTTCGCCAGGTTGTGCTAAAGGGTGAGGATTTAGAATTCTTGAGCTCAAACCTGAAGATATTAGATGACAAAGAGAAGGAACTGAGGCCGTGAGTAGTTGGGTGAAGAGTTGGGATTGATGGGATGGAATGTGTTTATTGAGAAATAGGTGCGAGTTGTTTCAGAATTATGTTCTTTTAAACGACATACGCGCTTGAAACACGGCGTCGTGATTGTCGTAGGTGGGTAACCTTTTACAATTAATTAATTCTATTTTGCCACCATGCCGCATGGCCAACGACAA
The DNA here is from genome assembly GCA_029633175.1 of Citrus glauca. Classification (NCBI taxonomy): domain Eukaryota; kingdom Viridiplantae; phylum Streptophyta; class Magnoliopsida; order Sapindales; family Rutaceae; genus Citrus; species Citrus glauca. The sequence goes on from JAQOOD010000005.1 coordinate 33,126,201, forward strand.
ACTAAGCTTTAAAAATTAGGCATTATTATTACTAACATGAAATATATTACAAATATCTGCCGCTTAAAAAAATGAAATTGGCAACCACATTAGTCAGCGTGACCGTTATTGTTGTTGACCTCTTTAGTTTTCGGAGCAGTGTGTATAATTTTATTTTTCTCTATACTAATTAATTAAGAACGTAGAAGAAAAAACATTAAAAAAAAATTACCCCATATTTATTATTATTGATTAAAGGTCATTAAAATGAAAAAAAAGGATTCACGTCTCTCGAGAAGAGGCTGGGTCAGGTCGTACCAGGTGTTCTATTTTAGTACGAAATTTAAATTGGAATGTCTTTGGACTGCATGATGAATGATGATGTATGTCTTTGGACTGTTACTGGTGACGGCTGCGGTTCTCTGTGTGGCCGTGACATCGGTTGCCACGTATGAATTATGATCTCCAACACAGCAACGGCGATCATGTCCGATCGCATATTACCATCTCCGTATCAACAAATTGATTTTATCGGTTAATTTTGGGCCGTTGCGGCGGGCGCAGAGAGGAATCCAGCCACGGGATTAATTTTCACACGGACTGTGCATGTCGGTGCGAGTAGACAATGACACCTCTCTCTCTCTCTCTCTCTCTCTCTCTCTCTCTCTCTCTCTCTCTCTCTCTCTAATTCACTCGATTGAGACTCAAAGTAACCCTTACGCGTTCTACTCAGTTATTACTTGCGTTACTTATTCTCAGTCACGAAAATAAAAATTTTTCAAAATCAATTTTTAGAATATTTATAAAACATTCAATGCATCAATTATTATATATATTTACTTTTTGAATTAAAAATTAGAATTTAAAATTAAAATTATTGATAATATTGTGGGAATCGAAATCTTAAATCCTATCTTAATTTGTAAATAACGAATCGAAGATTGATTCTCAAAAAATTTGGAAATCAATCTCTCAATCCCAGGAATAACGATTTTGCTCCATTAATAATTTAAAATTCTAAAAATACCTCTTTTAAAAAAAATTGCAGCCAATGTCGATGAAGGTTCTGGTGGTCCCATACTGCGATTCGTAGCCGTTGGTTGGACGCGTCATGGTTTCAACACACACTTGGGTGGTGCATGCTGCTTCACCAAGCCTAATCGAATCGAATTTATTGGGAAAGCAAAGCAATCTCATTAATTATTTTGGTTTGCTCGAAACGACAAGAAAAGATAAAGATAATGTTTTCAAACTTAAGTGGAACAGAAAATGCCTTAGTGAATTAGATTCGTGGACCCAAGGGTGAGAATTTTTAATTGGTTATTCTTTATCGAGATAAAATTAAGTTACTTTTGTGAAATAATTTTCCTACCTTCAATGAGATAAACTATTTTAAGCAAATTTATATTTAAAGAACATATATTTTATTTCAATTTGTAATGGGCATGATACATGTTGTGCATTATATATTATAATGTGTTAAAAAGTTATTTGACTTATTAAACAAAACCACCTTTCCAGAAAAATAATTTCGGTCTCAATAATGCATGATGATCTCTTTGCTTAAACATGCATCATTTATGTGTTATGTACTAGCGCGTAGCCTTCATGTTTGAATTAATTTTACAAAAGTGCCTTTTAGAAATTGAAGAGCTAGCTGTTAGTGAATCCAAGAGCGACTCCTACTAATGAAGGCTAAATAATCAACGTTGTATTAGATGACGATTTAATTGGCTACGCCAACGCTTCAAATAATAAAAATGCACTATCTTTCAATATTGCCTCTATTCTTCAACAACAACAACGACGACAGCACTATTATTAATAATAAATAATACAAAAAAGAATGGATCAATTGATTGTGTAAAATTGTAAATTGCTATTGAATACATCTAATAATATTTGAGAAAAAAGATAGATAATACTAGTTGAGATTTTATTGGTAAGATATTAATTATCAAATTTTTATTCATTAAGTAATAAGTGATAAAATTAATATCTTAGCGAAAAAAACAAAAAAAAAAGTTTGCCCTTTCTTTTCCCAAAGAAAAATTGGTGGATGTAGTTGTACGGAGGACACGTACAATTCATGAATTTTATAGAACCTTGCCGGCACGCCGCCACTGTCATGCCACATAGACCCACGCTCGCGTTGTACGGAGTACCTGCATGTCATATTTTCAGTGTCACTGACGTCATCGCTGACGTCATTTAATTCCCAACTTTAATTTACTACCACTAGTCTATTGCGTGCAAAACGCAAACTTGGTTCAGCAAGGGCCAACGAGGGCCTCAAATTCTTTATTCATTTCAGACTCATAAGAATATTCCAATATGTTTTTTTTTTTCCGACATGGACGCGTTTAGCAGAAGAGCAGTGTTAAGTGTAGAAAAATATGAAAAAGAAAGACGAAAAAATGTTGTCATATTTTTCTATTCATTTCTTTTTTTTATTATTTTCTTCTTTATTTTTTCATATTTCTCTCCTGCTTCTTTTCACCAAATATTTTTCTTTAGCAAAATTAATTATGATTGGTTAATTAAATATATTAAAATATTTATTGGACTCACTTTTAAATAAAAAATTATTTTCTTTTAATTTGTCCAAGACGTAAAGTCGTAAATTATTATTACTGGCTAGATAATATAATCATCAATTACTGAAGAAAAATATATTATTCACTCCCATCTTCAAGCCATTTGTTTTCTATGAACAGTTCCTATGTTTCTTTGAATTTTTACCCATTTATTGAATTTATTTTCTTCATCTATGCGTCTGTTAGTTAATGGAATGAAATTTGAAGGAATTTTTAAATATTTAAATTTGGCTAAAAGTTTGTCATTGATAAAACTCCCTCTTGATTTCAATCCTTATTCTATTCCCGTCAAACTTTTTTATAATATTGAACAACAAATTCTTTCTACGTTGAAAGCCTTCGGAAAAAGTCCATGCAAGACCCGTATCCATTGAAAATGTGATCTTATCATCCATTTATTTCTTGAATGTTAAAGATATTGTTTCATGCACGAAATATTAGCTAAAAAGGCTACTTTAGAAAGAAAATTAAAATGATTTGGGTCTGAAGCTGTGATGGATCATAAAGCGCTAGAGGGAGAAACGGAGGAAGGAATGAAAAAACAGTGAAAAAAAAGGAGTAATTACAATAATTTAACTTAATTAGAGTATTTTAAGTGTGAATACCCTTACGCAAATAATTATTACTTTCATATCAATTTGAGCGCCATTTCAGTTTCATTAATTTAGTTACGGGCTGATGACAAAATTATTACACCCGCAACTTTGTTGTATGCACACACACTCACATATATGGACAAACACACTACTCATAGCGCAAAATGAGATAATGCGTCTCAGCAGATTCGAACGAAATCATTCGTCTTTTTCAAAAGTTTGATATACAGCTGATTTGATTCGTGTTAGCACCTGCGCTATTTCTCACGATTTCCTCCAATCATTTTGATTTTAGATGACCCCGCCGAGAATCACATGCAACGATGGACATTACATACAAATGCATCCAACGATGAATATTGTTTGTTTTTCTAATCAAATTATCTTTACGTCTTGATATTTTTGTTATTGGCAGAGCCTTCAAATTACCCTTACTTTTCAGCTCAAACATGCACCGTATATTTTTACTATCTAATCTAATCTAATCACAACGTCCCAATGAGAGAGCCTAATCGTGAATGCAAAAGACGAAAAACTTGACACATGAATGAGACACCCAACCTAATGAAAAACTTGACACATTATACGAATCGACTTAATATCAAGCCACTGGGGACACTCTAGCTATCTGTTGATTGATATATTCATGAATCATACTATCGTGACGGCATTATACAAGGAAGGCTTTCTTTTGGGGCCATCGACATTGAACGTGAACCACATGTGAGACCTTTTAGAAATTCAAAATCAACTATATTAAGAATTGGGTAGTTCAGGGTTTGTTTTCGGAATTAGTATTCAATGATAGAACTGAATTTTTACTGTGCACTTAATTAATAGTGAAAACTATTTTATGTCTTATATTTTTATATTTCTCTTAATTATTGATTCGGTATTTAGCAAAAATTTAACTGTGACTAAATCTTTATTTCTATTTTTGAGTGGTTCATGAAAGTCAAAATCAACTATATTAAGAATCAAAAGTCCTTTTAGAAATGTCTGGGACAAAAAAGAGAGAGCCCCTCCCGAATAGGAGAAGCACGTATCTAGATTTATAAGGAAAGTGCCTGCGGTTGCTTTTTCTCATATGCAACACGATACTTGAGAAAATTCTTAAATTGCCTTTAAAATAATTTAAAAATGATTACAAATGTAAAAGTAAAAAGTTAAGTTCAAGTAGCAAAATTTATAAAGTTTACAGCGGAGTTGTTTGAATTAACCGTATTCATCTCCATACCCAGTTTTAAAGACAAGTTCATTATTCAAAATTTCAAAATTATCATTCTCTAATCTCTTTCTTTATCTACATCATGACTGCATAGTCTTTTTCTACTCCCACATTCTAAGAACGAAACTTTTAATTTCACTTTCTTATTTATTTATTTATTGTCTTTCTAACTAAACCATAATCTATATTCCATACTTTTTGTATATAAGATTTTGTTTAAATATTTACTAGCTTTTGTGGTCAGTAAAATTAATTTCTTAATATTTATTAACTTTTATTGCTGAAAATAATTTGGCGATATTCATTTTTGAATGATGGGTTTTGATCCTCTTTGCTTATGATAGCCTATAATGAAACTAATTATTTACACTTCGTAGCTAAAAGAAAATATATGAAAGAGTTGGTGATAATTGAAGAATTGAGAATGAAAAGATAAAAAGTGGTTAATTAAGCAATTATATCAAAAATTATTTTAATAATAGAATTTTTAATTAAAAAGAGGGTGTGGAGAGAAAATTGATGGGTTTAAATAACATCACCCTATATTTTATTAATATTAATGTTTTTTCTATCTTGTTGATTGGCCTCTTTTCATTAAAATGAGAGCTTCGGTCGTTGAAAGAATACTATATGCATAAATACATATTAAGACATTCTTATTTTAACAAAGAATGCACACTAAAATATAAAAAATATAAATTTTAATACATTGAGAATTGTATTTTTTTTGTCTATTACTGTATTGAAATTTATGTTTTTAGTTTTTTGATGGCGTCCTTATTTTAATAAAATGAGGATGTCATCACTAGAGAATGATTATGTGTGCATAGACAAAGTTTTAGAAAGATCATAAATTTGGATTAGGTTAAATTCACACAACTCAAATGATTTTTAGTCTTCAACTAGATGAGACAACCCCTAAATTTTTCACTCACATTCTTAATGTTTTGAGGTATGAGTTGGAATCAGTATCATTTCAATTTATTTGTGATTAGGTTAGACAATATATCTCGTCGAACATTAAGAGAGTCGGTGTTTGGATAGGCAACTAACAATACTTTCGGCTGTTGAGCGAAGTGGGCCAAATATTTAAGGCCTGTTATGTTCTTTGGATGATCTAGCGGCTTACTTAGCTAGGTCCAGTTATTTTATTTTATTTTTTTGAGTGGTGCTGTTGGCACCTACCTAGACCTGACTTGAAACCCTTTTTTCATGTTTATAGATTTGTTCATAGTTAAAATTACGTAAAATGATAAAATAAATTCAATTAAAATCAAACTTAATTTCTTTTTTGTTACTAAATCTTCACACCCAATCAATTATTTTATTGGGAATTTTGTAATTTTGCCTTTAATTTCTGATTATAGTTTTTTTGAAAAATAAAATAATTGTCCACTTAGTGAAGAAAATTCAATAGATTTGATAAAATTTATTTTTTCAATAAAATTTTGATAGACTTAAACGTTTTCTCTTAATCGCTTGAAATCATTTTGGAATAAAAAATAAAAAAAATTGAATTCAATATGTATTAGATACTGGAAATAAGGAGTTTATGAGGTGTGGGTGTAAACTGCAAAGAGATTATATTAAAAAGAAAATATTTTAATTGGGTAATTAATTGTGTATTTGTAGTTTTACGTAACCGTATCTTGTAAAATTCTATTCATGTAAAAAGCAAGAGGGGGGGGGGGGGGGTAGGTTAGCTAGGGCCTAGGTCCAGTTGCATTAGATAACTATCCCAATACTATTTTCAAAACACAAATACATTTCACAAATTAGGCGGAGCACTAAAAAAACAAAAATACACGTGTCAACCGTACACTTGAACCTGATGCAAAACACACGATCTCTCTGGTTAGAGTAGCAAAGCTATAGTCGACACTCCTAATCCTAACCCTTGGTCGTTTCTCCGATTCCGATTTCGCTCAAAATTTCAAAACTCTAAATCCGATGGCCACCGCCACCGTTGACCACCACCATCACCTCCACTATGACTCCCTCCCTTTAATTGATCTCCGCCTTCTCGCTCAATCAGAACTTCTCTCCCTCTCTCTCTGTTCTTCCCGCGTCTCCACCACCACCTCCTCCCAAAACGAAGACGAAGACGAAGTCTCCACTCCCAAAATAGACCGCTCCGTCTTCAACGAATCAGCTGGCAGCCGCAAACAAACCTTCTCACGCCTCCGCCTTGCGCCTCGCAATTCCCCCCAAATTCCACCTCAAATTCCCTACACGGCTGCTCGCGCCGAAACCCTCGACGAGGATAATCCTCAAATCGTAGGCCTATTAGAGTCTCTTTTCAATATTCAATCTCACTCTTCAAGCACAATCGTAAATGACCAGCAGTTAGTCCCTGTCCAGGTTGAGTATAAAGCTTACTTGAATGATGTGAATGTGAATGTAGACGAGGATTTGCATGATGTTCCAATTAGTGTAGCTACTTATAGTGCAAGAAAGAGAAAGAGAGGGCGGCCGAGGAAAGATGAGATGACGTCTAGTGATAATTGGTGGTTTATCGAGAGTGAGAATAAGGTGAATGTGGTGAGCAAAAGCTCACTTAGTATTACAGATAATGTTAATGTGGTTCCTTGTAAGAAAGGAAAGAGGAAGCGAGGGCGACCGAGGAAGAGTGAGAATAGAAATAATAACTTTAAAGTGAATGCGGTGAGTGAGAGCGCACCAAATGTTGGAAAGAGGGGGCCAGGGCGGCCGAGGAAAGGTGAGGTTAGGAGTGGAGATAAATCTGTCAAGAAGGAGATTGTGGTTAGTGAGAGTAAAGAGGATTTGGTGAATGAGGCATTGATGGAGAACAGGGATGGGATTGCTGTGAATTTGGTTGCATTGGCAAACACGGAGGATCCTTTTGGGGAGGAGTTGAGGAGGCGAACAGGGGGGAGTGAGAAGAGAGAAGAGTTGTTAGGCTTTTTGACGGGATTAAAGGGAGTGTGGGTGAGTTATAGGAAGAAGAGGAAGATTGTTGATGCAAGTGAATTTGGGGATGTATTGCCAAGGGGGTGGAAGCTCATGCTTTGCATCAAGAAGAAAGTGGGGCACATGTGGTTAGGTTGTCGCCGATATATAAGGTTTCTCTCAATTATGTCTTTTACCCTTTTGTGTTCTATTAAATGCATTATTCCAGCATTTGCATATTTTATTTTTGGTTACATCCACTTGCATATATGCAATCAAATATTGAAGAAGTAATCTGTTTCCTGAAGTCAATTCCCCTTACTTTATTTGATGGGAATAAGAGCTATTTGAAAATAAAAATGCTAGCATATATTATTTGGATTCTTATGGAATTTCTGTTTGCTGTTAGTTCACTTGTAATGCCTTATGTTTCTTCTTTGAGTGATTAGACCAAAATTTTCATAAAACAAAACGTGTCAACACTGCTATTGAGTATGATATGGAGTTTATAGACAGCTTATGCTGAGTCATGATTTTACTAATTCACTTTATGGGGTTATTCTGCTGGTATGATACAAGATAAGTTTCCATCCAACCAAATAAGCCAAGATTCCTATCACAACTTTCGAGATGCCATAAGTTCAGTATATGCCATGTTCCTTCCATGTTCCTTTAAGAAAAAGTAATTCTAAGCATTTAAATCAATGCTAGTGGCAGATAAACTGCTTCTGTTTTATGGAATTGTACTGAATCTTAAACGTTGTAAGTGACAAAGAATACTTAGGACGTGTGGGAAGTAGCATGCTTGGCTTACCTTGTAGCATTCTAAGCAAAATTGTTTGATTGAAAAAGTGAAAAAAGGATCGGTCGAGTTTATGAATTTTGTTATTTTCTAAATCAATGACTTGGTGAAGAAACATAACAAGTACATGCTTGTTGAGCTGGTCGATCAGTGACCTAACTTGCCTGAAGGTGCTATAATCCTTCAGATAAATACGTCATATAGAATCTACGCATTGCTCATTTGGACTGCTATATATTAGGTCTTAAGTATCTGTTGCATTTACTTGAGATTGTTATCAAACTATTATTGCCTGTTTCCATGATCATTATCATTATTAGCCAAGCCCAGTTACTTTAGAGATCTATTACGAAATCTGTGCAGACTCTGCGATCTGCATCATTCTATCCAAAAATCTACTACATTTGTTGTCTACTTTTGAACTGAGCCCTAGATACTTTGGATGCACTGAAGTAATAATATTCAAAATTATTTATTAGTACTTGTAAATCAGAGCAATTTCCTGTATTGTAAATCAGAACAATTTCCTGTATAAGTTGTGTATTTGAAGTTTTTTTCATCAGTTTGTCTGCTCGTCGTTAGACCTCTTACCGAGTTTATCTTGTTAGGAAAGGCCATGGAAAAGATGAGGGCATAGCATGCATAATGAGACTTCTAAGTGATAATGCTTTTCTATAAACAATGCTGAAAAATATGGGTGTAAAAAGAATGAGTTATTTAGACCATTGTTCTAGTAAAAGAATTTTCTACCACAGCTGTCTTTTAGTTTATCTTCCACTGCCGCTGCCTTGCCCTCCCCCCGCCCCCCGCGCCGGGGACATATATCGTCTCATTTGGAAAAAATTTACAAATTTTTTAAGTCATCCTGATAAAGGCGTAGGGTTGCAGCTCTATCTGCTGAATTAGGATCTACATAACCCTATTTAAATGGGAAGAAAATAAGTTTTTGAATGCTGTGGAGTTATTGCTTATACGAAGAAGCCTTCTTCTTTATAGTATATACTTTTCATATCATTTATTTCATGACTCATGTCGTCATTCTATTTTTGTGTTTGCAACACTACTTTGTTCATTTAGTGGTGAGTTGAGGCTGCAACACTATACTTACAAGTTTTAATGGTTATTTTGAAATTCTATAGTCTTAGCTGTGTGGTTCTTACACTATTTTCCCTAATTCAATACCATCCAGCCCTAATGGGCGGCAGTTTGTGTCCTGCAAGGAAGTTTCTTCATACTTGCTCTCCCTATCTGGACATAAAGTTGCAAGTCAGCCAAGTGCTGCTCAGACTGGTGACTGCATTCAGTTGGATAACAAAATGACTTTTGGAAATGTAAGTCATCCATCTTTTTTTTTTTTTTTTTTTTTGTAAGCATTGCAAGTTTTTGTGTGGTTTCCATATACAAGCTATATTGCATACAGGCTGTGGATCCTATACTCAAGGATGACAAGAATGGGGCTGACCTGGTTTTCCATTTGCCATTTCCTGCTTCTTCTGTATCTACTGGGCATGAGAAGCAAGCCACTTTACCGAAGATAATGAGACCAGGGGAAGACGAAGGACAGGAAAATTGCAATAAGAAGTATAGTGTTTCTAACATAACTGATGAGAAAGTGGAGAAGATGAACGCGGCCACTGAGGTCACTGCTGCTAAACTCGATGTTAGTTTTGGTGCTAAAGCAGTCATGTGTAATCATCAGAATAATAAACATTTTGGATCCTGTAGTGAAAGAGATGTTCCCAAGAGCACCATTAGTAGTAGTAATAATATGAGCGGACAGGATCAAGTTTTTCAACCACAGATACTTGACAGTAGTGGTAATGGTGTTTATTTTAGCTCAGTGGAGAAGCAGAAGCAAGAGATAGGTGATGATAGTGGTTTTGTTTCTCCAAATGCCAAGGATGAAATATCAAGTTGTCAAAATCTAGAGAAAGGACTTTTTACTAGCTCCATGGAACATATGAAAGTTGATGTGGATAAATGTGAGAAAAATGAGGCAATAGCTGGTTCTGTATATGGTTGCTCCAGGTTGGTGGATACTATGACGTATGAAAAGGGGCGTGGAAGTTTTGAAGGTTGTTCAGTTGTTCTGTCTGGGAGTGATCTAAAATGTGGTTCCATGAATGCTGTGAACAAATCAGGGAGGCCAGAGGATTCTGAAGATGGCCTGCTTAATTTGTTTGGGAGTGAAAAAATCTTTGGTTTTGATAATAATTTGACCAAGGTTTCTGTTGATAAAATGGAGGCCCCCAAATTTGATGAAGTCAGGAACTCTAGCGAACATGCTGACGGCCTTAAAAATAATTATAGGGTTGACACATGCACAGTTCAGGGGTCCAGGTTAGAGGATTCAGACAATGCTAGGAATAATGAACTAATGTCTGATATAAGCAATCACAACCGATCTGGTGTGGATTTCATGACTCAGCTTTTGTGGAGAACTGATGAAGAAAACATCTTGTTGAGTAGTTTAACAGATACTTCATCTCGACTGTTGCAGTCATCTGCATTTGGAACAATGTCGGATAAGGTATGTGGTTTGTCTGTTCTTTAAGTTGCAGTATGTTGATGTCAGGAAGCATGGGATTTTCTGGTGCATGATGAAGTAATGTATTATTCATGCCTCATGCCTGTATGTAGCATATTACTGCAAACAACTTAGTTGACAACAGCCACGCTTTTTTTTTTTTTTTTCCTTTTTTCTCGATTTCTTATCTTTTAGCACCATAAAAAGATTTTGTGTATGTTTTCAATTGCTGTTGTAGTGTATTACATGTCGAGTTTGCATTCCCAATATATGCTAATAGAACTCTCTGTTGAATTTTATTACTGCTGCTTTATTAGAGGAAACTGAAGCCCTTGTTAGTGATCGGTTAGTGATGGATTTCATGAATAAATCCTTTTTGATTTCTCAAAATTGCTATGCACATAAACTTCTGAAGGACATGAAAAAAATATAATGTGGAATTTCTAATTTTGATGGACAGGGTGTAAGCGAACTCTTTGATGAGAAATATGACAGTATATCAGGTTTTGAAGGGATGAGAATGGGCACCACAGAACATCTGGAATATAATTTTCTGACTACTCAACCAGGCCGTCATTCAGAGGTTTCCAAGGTCCTGTCATATGATGCAGAGATGTCACAAGGGTTTGACTCCTCTGTTTGGCTTGAGAAGGAAGCCTTGCCTTTGTTGCCAAAGATAGGGAGCAGGCATCGAGTCACTACGGTGTGTGCCTGGTGCAGAAATGAGTTCCATCATGAGCCTATTGACACTGGAGGTGAAACTGGCTCAGTGGGTTTTATGTGTCCCACGTGCAAGGCTAAATTTTCTGGCAGCCACAATTCAGTGTAGAACGGTTTTTCTACAAAGAACTCAGCTCTCGTCCTTTGAGGAGCTGCTTCTCATCTGCTCTGTTTTAATCAAGGGTAATCGGGAAAAGGTAGATCCGCATCCGAGGAAGACCATCTTTGGCTATAGGGCAGCCAATTTTCTCAGTTTGGCAGGGATCCAGTTGGTAAATACCAATGTTCTGGATCGCGTATAAGTTGTCATGTATTTCAAGTGGCATACTCAGAATTGATTCCTGCTAATTGTCTTTAACGTAACCACAACAGCTGAGATGCTGTCGGTGTATGTAACAAAATGGCTATTTTCCTTAATGAAGTTTTTTGTTACTAGGGTTTCTTTTGTTTGTTAGATACTATTGTATGGGTTTTATCTTGGTTCTTTTTTTCTCCCCTTGTTTGAGGCGTTGCACAAATATTAAGTAGTAAGTAGTTAATTGATCAAATATATTGCCAACTCGGTAGTGTTCAGTGTTCCTTTCGAATGTTCAAATTCAGTTGCTTTTAGCAGAGGATTGGTACTCATTTTGTTTTAATTTTGAGATTGGTTAATAATACAATTCTATTAAACGATCGGTATCACTTAGCTACCTAGCATTAAAAACCAAGACAATAGTTTCGTTTGTACAGTTGTTTTCCCTTTTTTTTATCTTACGGCGTTTGTTCCCACATTTAAGAAAAGGGTTATTAGAGACAAGAGACACAACGACGGGCACAACCCAGTGGCGCATCATCATAATATCAACAGCACGTTGCCTAAAACTCTTGTTCCTGATAATCTTTGCTATTTATAGTATCCCAAACTCTACAGGTGTAATCTTTTCTGTGGTAAAATTAGCCTCATCCGAAAATTATTTGCATATAATATACGCATTTAAATATTAAAAAAAAATATAAAAGTCAATAGCCAACGCGGTCAGACTTACGCACGTGTGTACCAAATGCTTGCAACTGGAGGACACATTTTAATTTTAATTTTCACCATTCGCTTATTTATATAGGCTTTTGCAAATTGCAAGGATTGTGTTTGGTGTTAGCACTTGCAGACAGCACCCACCCCACCAGCATCTACAACCAAACGACACCGTCGACAACCCAAACGCCAGCCGTGCGCACTGCGCACTCCCCTTCGCTCCCTCCTCTTCCAATCTTGGGATGAACCAAAACAACAAAATCCGTTTTTAATTTAACAACCGAAATTAGCAACACATACAAACATTTATCTAGCAATTAATAAGATCACAACATCCTTTTGCTCTAATGACCCGGGCCCCTCTTATCTTCTTCTATTATTCGTAAAGCTTTCATTTTGGATTTGTTTGTGATTTTGATTTTGCGGTGGGCACGATTTGGTGGTAGCTATTGACGATGGGGTTGAGATTCTGGGAAACGGGGATCCTGATGCTGGTGCTGTGGGGAAGGCTGACGTGCGCTGTCGTGGCTGTTAGATTTCCATTATGTCCGACAGAATCCGTTACGGACTCGATCTTTAGGTTTCAAGATTCTTTCTGTCCAATTGGCAGCAATGACTTTCAGGATATCGTCGGTGTTATCGAGGTACGTATTTACGCTTCTGTATTCATGTCAATTGAGTTTTGAGAACTGGAATTTTTTATTCATTTTTTTCTTTTTAGCTGTTTGTGGGACAGAATCTGTTGTTCGAATTTGGCTGTTTGAAATTTAAAAATTGGAAGTCTGATTTTTGTTTCCAATTATATAAAAAATTGGAGTTAAATTTAGAGGATTCCGTATAAAAAATTTAGCAATAATCTTCGATTAATGATCATTTTGGAAAAAGAAATTAAAGGATTTTTGGGCAAAAGAAGAGGATTGATATTCCAGTGTTTGTATTTTAGCAGCTTTGTAGCTTTAGAGCTCTGTAAAGGCACAAGCCTTTTGGAAGTAGTTTTGAAGCTTTTCATGGTAAATTTTCCTTCCTAGCAAAAGCAACTAACTTTGGCTCAACCTGCAGGGAAGAAAAAGTCCTTACATAATGATTTTTTTTCTGGATTCTTAAAATCTCACTGAATATTGATATTCCCAAATTCCGGTGGGACATTGCTAATCAGATACATGGGAAAAGTTGTTGGTAGAGTTAATTTTGGTTTTGGAAAAACTTACTATCGTGGTTAATAATGAGAAAGGGACGATATACTTGGGTGACATAGATGTTGATCAGTTTTATAATTTTATAAGATTTATTTGCTTTATTAATTTAAGTCTGTTAGTATATTTGATGGGAAGTGTGCAATTTGGTTTTTGTGAAGGGGGATGAGGTTTCACTGCAAATGGCTCTGAATATGGTTCACAAGAATAGTCATGAATATGTAGCTGTTCTTTTCTACGCATCTTGGTGTCCTTTCTCGCGGAATTTTAGACCAAGTTTCTCTGTCCTTTCCTCTTTATATTCCTCCATCCCCCATTTTGCAATAGAAGAATCAGCCATCAGGCCAAGGTATGCAAAGGATTATCCATCTTTCTATATCTACAATTTTGAATGAATCTATTTGGCTGTTGGATTAACTTTTAGATTGATTCTACAGCATACTTTCAAAGTATGGAGTTCATGGGTTTCCAACTCTTTTTCTACTTAATTCATCTATGCGTGTGCGATACCATGGCTCCCGGACTCTTGATTCACTTGTTGCTTTCTATAGTGATGTCACTGGTATGGCATTTTATTTTTGGAGTTACTTGTCATAGGATACTTTGGACCATAAAGATGATTTGCTGATTTTTTTTATGAGAGTTGTTTCTTATTTACAAACAAATTCTTACTCTCTTCTTTTTAAACTGAGTATATCAACAGATGATTAAACATGCGTTGGTGTGCTTTAAACATGGTTTCTCATTGTCTTATGTTGTAGGATATGCCTTGTTTAGTCCCATAATTTTAATATTGTTCCGAAGTAAGAGACTGTTCACACATGCATGTGACTGGGAATGGGGACAGATAAACATATTTGATTGTCCCTTTAGTAGCAAATAACTGTTGGCTATTATGTTGTTTTATTTATAAGTGAAAAAAATAATATCTGTTGTTTTCTCCATGTAATTTTGTAAGAGAGTGTTCATTAAATTTTCTCTTATGGGACTTGATGAATTTCATGCATTATAGGGATTAATACAGCATCACTGGATAAAATATCCCCAGACAAAGTTGGGAAGGCATCAAATCATGAGAAGCACAATAACACAGAAGAGGAAAGCTGCCCATTCTCATGGGCAAGATCACCGGAGAATTTACTTCAACAAGAGACATACTTGGCCCTGGCTACTGCATTTGTGCTTTTGAGATTGGTTTATATATTCCTTCCAACTCTGCTTGTATTTGCTCAATTTACTTGGAGAAGGCTCATCCGAAATCTTAAACTGGGGAGCTTGCTGGAGCATCCTCGGACTTATTTGAATCGAGCAATACAGTTGTTTAAAACTCTAAATGAGCCTTGCAAGAGGAGCAACCTGCAGGAAGGAGCGTTAAATGCTAGAGCATGGGCTTCCAAGTCTCTTGCCACGGTTTCAATTGGGGATGCAAGCAGCAGCCGGGGTGCATGTGTGAATGAATGCCACTTCCATTAATATGGGATAGATATTTGGATGTCCTGTGAAATCTTTGGCTGCCGATTCTGTTATGGTAGAATTTTCTTTGTCTTCTTTTCAGGATAATTTTGATAGTTTGGATTAGGGTCCATCTTTGTAATGACAAAAGTGAAATTGTTGCTGTATTATTAGTCCATTTGTTATTTGTCTATATAACTAAGAATTTAATTGATTTTGCACTTCTTGGGCCGCGTTTACTTACTGATTTTGCATTTTTTTTTCCTCTCTAGTGTTAACTTTCAAGTCTTGATTATTAAGAGCGTATTTGAGTTTGAAGTGCTTTTACTTTTAATATAAATTGTTCGAATAAAATTACCGGCTATCAGGCGAGGAGGGTGGATGGTAAAAACTGTCTACAAAGAGAGAGTGAGTGCTAAAATAACCTTAACTGCTGGACTGCAACTTCGAGAGTAAGTACAATAGTCACAAGCATGCTTAAAATTAGAAATTTTAGAATTAAGGGATCGACCTAATTGGACTGAAATGCTTGAAAATTTATCCTAAGCTGTTGATGACCAAGAAGAATAACGGTCCCGCCTTCCATTGATATTGCAGTTTGTACAAGATTTTTTGTTCAATGTAGTGACAACCAGAAGCTTACGTTTGCGGTTGTCTCGAGTTAAAAATTCATTACACTTGCTATTGAAGGAGAGGTTGGGGATTGATTTACTGGCAGAAATGTATATGATATCCACTAAAAATTTTTATTAGGAAGCAACCGGTAGCTGACAATTTTCATTTATCAATCATCAGAATTCAGACAGGCTAAAAGATATCCAATTGAAGCCTATTTTACTTGACTCATTTTGCTCCCATAACTGCTCTAGCTTGTCCCAAAAATCTGTAGTTACTCCAAGTCTGAAAACATCACTGTTTGCACAAACCATTCTCAGGTCAGGCTACATAATTCATGGATACAATATTGGCTATTAGTGCAGTGCAGCAACCTCTCTGACATTCAAATTCTAGAAATGAGATTGGTGATTTAGGCCATTGCCTTCCCTAATCTGCTAACTTCCCCATATTTACACCACTGCAGTCACCCCAGATCAGAAACTTTTAACATGCCCAGCCTGCAAGGGTTAGTAAACATCTGATATGAGCATCTGGACTACCAGCAAAAGAGTCAAGATCATTTGAAAACAATTTAACACCGACAAAACATACCTCTAAAAAGTTAATGAAGATTAGCATTACGTAACTACTCAGCTTCGTCAACATCCACGGGGACAACATCTTTGCTAACAATCTGAAACATTAGTTAATAACATAATACCTAAACTCAAAATCATTATGTAATAACACAATACCTAAACTCATTAATCACATACAGAAAATGCATTTTACAGCCCTCCAAAGTTTAATTTTTCCCTGACATTAAAGCTGAGAAAGAAGCTTGTGACAAAACAGAAGGGAGTTAGAATGTGTCTGTTTGGTGGGAGAACCCAACCCAATAATACCAAAATCCCTTGTTATGCACGGGGCAAATTGCTATAAAGCAACAAAAAAACATGCTTAAAGAGAATAAAATGCGCTTGGTGGTATAAACCAAGAAAACATCTGAGAATGGATCGCATGCCATTGTTCTTCTCTATGATAATACATAAATTCATTAGAATTCCATGTGGCTTTCCAAGTAATTTCATTTGTGTAATGCTGTATATAGGGAGTAATTGTCCCTAAAACCTTGGCTTTCAAAATTTTAGACCGTGTGTGCAGTACCAAGAGGGTCTACATAAAAGCTCCTGAGCAGCTACATCAGTTTAAATGCCTACACTACAACAAATTTCAAGGTAATATATTTGTTAACCAGAAAAGAAAAAAAAAAGATCATTTTACCAATATGATTAGTAATACCCTTCCAAGAGAGCTCAATATGCAGATGAATGAGATTCATAACATAAGAATGACAAAATGGCTATCATCTCTAAAAAGTACCTCTGATATATATTCTTTCATTTTCTCACTAACTGGTCCGTCCAGAGCTCTCTCAGCAAGCTCATAAAACAAAGTATTGCCTTCAGGGCCATTAACCTTATCCTTCTGCAAATATCTGGAGAAAGAGAAAAAAATTAGGGATAAATGCTTGTAATCTGTCTAGAAGAAGCAACTCTTGTGGATACAAGAACCAGAAACAAATATTCCATATCATAAAGAGAATCCAACCTTTGCTGGACCAGTGTCTCCAACGCCTGCTTGGCATTTCCAAACACCGGATGGCTTACATCAGTTTCACACAATCCCATACGTTTCAAGTGACGCCAAAGGATATCTACAAAAGAAGCATAGTACGACTTATGCAAGGAAAGAACATGAAACCAAATCATGATATAAAACAGAACCTGCCCTCACAAATTCTCATTGTGTCAATCACTAAAAACCACCTCCTGTAGCATAAAATCCGATTAATTTCACTTCAAGCATTAAATTTAAGTTCATAAACTGACATGAAGTAAAGAACACCAAACGAAAGTATGACAATCACATAAAATTCTGTGTCTTAACCAAGAAATTCTCTCACCAAAAGGTTACTTCAAATCCAAAAATTTTATCCACAGGATTTTATCTAAGCATAACTTTGAACAACCAAACCCGAAAGCATACCTTCTGGGATTTTACCTCCAGCAAGATGCACAATGCTAATTACAACAAATGTAAAACCAGATAGATGTGCTGAATTTGCATCTTCTACATATTTCTTGTACACCTCAGCAGGTAGCTGACTTATGAGAACATAGGACTTTGCCTCGGCAACACCTGAAAAAATTGTCATTAGAACTACAAATTTAGCCAAAAAAATAATAATAAAAAACCAGTATATGAAATGCCCCAAGGAAATAAGTGAGTTTTTACTAAACATTTTACCGTTGTAATTTCACAATTAATCTATTAATTGTGTGTGTACACGTATATATGAAGAAAAGGGCAATAGTGTTCACCAGTTTGCTGAGTAGAGCGGCCCTGAGTAGCGGACGAAGGGCGGCATCTCAGAAGCTCTCTCAATTCATAGCCAAAAGCATTAGAGAGCTTCTCTTTAGCCGCATTGATCACATGAGCAGGAAGAGCACGCTGGCTATAGTTTTTGGTAACCAATTGAACAAGCTCTTCTCTCTTGATCGGACACCCCGAGTTCTGGTGAGTCTTAAAAAGGACATACCGTACAACTTCTGCAACAAGCTTATCTATTTCCTATAGCAACAACAATAATTATTTTTAATACCAACTGGACAATACTTAGCTTCCTCTCAACTTGTTAGATATTTAAAATAAATAAATAAAAAGGGTCACCTCTTTCGATATAACAAATTGAGAGAAATCTTGGGTAGCGCCGGCCATCCTGAAGCGTGTACTACTTATTTCTGAAAGAAGAAGGGAAATAAAATAGTTACCTTGTCGTGAATCGGATGATTAAAAGTGGCGGCCGGTTTAATTTTATTTTTTCAGAGAAGAGAACCCTAGACTTAGATTTTTCCAAGGAGGGTAAATGAGATCATGTGGCGGGAAAATCAGCCATATCCACTCGTGTGAATGTTTATCTTTTTTATATTTTCCAAAATTCTAAAACATAGTAGTATTTGTTTTTTTATAAAAAAAAAAAATCTCTGTACTCACGTTGAGGAAATTCCTTACAAAACCTTGACTGCGCCTGAACCTGCTGGTGAGCCTTATCAGTGGATATCACGCTCGTCTCTTCTTACGGATGAACTGAGCATCGGACGCTTGCGGGAGGTCCGGTGGCGTTCCAGTACCCTTCGGACGGTACTCCAGCACTCTTAGATGATGCTGACTTCAAAGCCCGATGAAATTTCATTCCTTAACTCTTTCCAAAATCACATCCATATTATAATAAGAAAGTTAAAC
Organism: Citrus glauca; assembly: GCA_029633175.1. NCBI lineage: Eukaryota > Viridiplantae > Streptophyta > Magnoliopsida > Sapindales > Rutaceae > Citrus > Citrus glauca. The sequence continues at coordinate 33,145,123 of JAQOOD010000005.1, forward strand.
AGCAGAATTTATCTAGTTTGGTTTTCATTTAACTAGTATAAATAAACTTACAGATAAAATAATTTATGAGTATGCTAATCGCAATACCTTGTTATGTTATTGGATTTTCTTATTAAAATTACTTTATAATTTTGTAAAATGCGTTATGATTGTAGTATTGCAGGAAGTATTAAATAAAGTAACCAAACATAATTAGAAGTTATATAAGCCATGAGAAAAATTTCTTTTATTAGTTAGCTCAAAAAAATGTGCCAATTCCATCAATAGTTGGGATTTAACTCCCCTCATAATAGGATATCTCTCTACAAATCTTGCTTCAGTATTAAGTAAGAGTATATCAATATATAAATTAAAAATTAAAAAAAGGATTTTACGTTCCAGATTACAAGCAATTGTTGCTTATTTATGGTGAAATTTGGCCAATACAATCAAGCGGAATGTATGTGGGCCAAGCGAGAAGTGTGCAAATCAAACAAATAATCACATGATATAGGGGCTGACTAGAGGCTACCTATACTAGATAGCTTTGCCCTTTAGCTAACTAGCCAATATTAGCTAGCTAATGGGCTGATGAAGCAAGTAAAATGAGATTTATATCATCCGTGCAAGTGGTGGAAATCGACCTTAAATACCATAACAAAATTCTATGTGTTAAAATTACTTTAATACACTTTTTCTGTAAAATGCTACGAGGGTTACGTGATATTTCTTAAAAGATAAAAATAACAAAATTTTAAAGACCAATTTACAGTTAACATAATTCTAATAAAACACTATCCGGTTATTCCTCTATTGAAAAATTCTTAGATTTTATTTTATTTTATTTTTTTAACCCAAATAACAAGTCCATTTATCAAGAGACCCAAGAAAAAATAAAGAAAGGGAAAGGGAAACTTCGTTAGCGACGACGACGACGACGACGAGAGTGATGATCAATTAACCGAAGTGCGTAATTGCACAAGAAAAATAGGAAAAGGAACTTGACAATACTACGAGTGGAGCCTTCAGCCTAATGTTGTGTTGTGTGTGTGTAGTCTCGGCGCTCTCATCAGAACACGAGGAAATGGTCTTTCGGGTCAACGTCGCGACCCATGTGACCAAATTTCCATCCAACGGTCAGATCTCACCCAAAGGCAAATACTCGCACGACTGGCCAAGATACAGTCACCACATGAAGCAGATTAGTGTTTTCCAATCCCGAAACTCTTTTATGACCGTCGATCTCACTATTGACCCTTATCAAACAAATCCAACGGCCCATTTACAAAGTTCGGCATATCTAGCAACAGCAGTTATGGAGCAAAAATTGAAAACAAAAAGCGACAAAGCAGAGAGAGAGAGAGAGAGATAGAGAGAGATAGAGAGAGAAGGAAGAGAGCTAGCGAGAGAAAGAGTGAGAGACTGAACGAAATGGAGAAGGAGAGAGAGCATCATGTTTACTTGGCCAGACTTGCTGAGCAAGCCGAGAGATACGACGGTGGCGTTTCAGTTTTTTTTTTTTTGTGTGTGTGTTCAATTTGTTTGGTGCATGGCAAATTAATTTGCATATGTTCATAGATTTATGGATTAGTAGTTATAATTACTCTGATTATGTTAGTTTCTGTGCTTTAATTAGTTGTTTGATTCATGCAATTGATGAGCTTCACCAATTACTGTTGCTGTGTTGGTGTCAGCTATTCGTTACTTTCAGCGTTATTTGTTTTACGCTTTAAGGGAGTTTATGCTGCTAGAAGAGACTATTTTTTGGGCTTGTTCCTCAATTTGGTCGCTGATCTAGAAGATCTATGTAGTGCATTCAAGAAATGAGTATAATTTCATTGTTAATTTGTGTTCTTTTGTAAATTTACTGCTATGAAGCTAGTGTAAAATGATGAATGAGGAAGTCGCTGGACTCTTAGCTAAGGTTGAACCTGATCACTTGCCCAGAGTGTTGTGTAGAAACATTGATTTGTTGTCTTGTGTGATGTTTCTAATATGGTATATGTATATGAAGTGCAGTATACACAAAGTAAATGTTGATATGACAGTCCCCCCCCCCCCCCCCACCCCAAGTCTGATTAAGAAACCTTTAAATGTAGTAGGTTCCATATTTGAAAGATGAAATTGAACTTTTTGTTAGTGGGACCATTTTCAGTATTTTCTACTTGAGTTTTTCTCATTTATTGTTATTTTTTTTCCTTATATTAGAGATGGTTGAAGCCATGAAGAAAGTTGCTAAGTTGGATGTGGAACTGACTGTGGAGGAGAGGAATCTGGTGTCTGTTGGGTACAAGAATGTGATTGGAGCAAGAAGAGCATCATGGAGGATTTTGTCTTCCATTGAACAGAAGGAGGAGGCCAAGGGTAATGAACAAAATGTGAAGAGGATTAAGGAATATAGGCAGAGGGTTGAAGATGAGCTTGCAAAGATCTGTAATGATATATTGTCAGTCATTGATGAACACCTAATCCCATCCTCCACATCTGGAGAATCAACCGTGTTTTACTATAAGATGTGAGGATTCTTGCCTTTACTTCTTTGTGGTTTTAAGTGTTCAATTATTCTGAAGCAAGAAATGCTTAATTATGAGATAGAAGAAAGCAAATGTCTATTTGCAGACTTGTGAAATTTTCAAGAATAAACTTTCAGTAAATATAGCTTTAGATTATTTGGCTGTCGATTTAAAAACTATTTAGTCTAAACATTATTGTTGGAGTAAGTATAAGAAAAATGAGAAGAAATGGCATGAGATCAATTTTTGGTGTATAATTGTGCTTGTGAAGGGGATTTCAATTTCTTAACATGGTTCTTTCTTTAAATGCTTCTATCTTTCTCAGCTCATTCACAACTTCCAAAACATGTTCTTTTACTGCTTTTATATTTTGTATGTGCCTTGCAGATCCATATGTTTCCTTTTCATGTGGCAGGAAAGGAGATTATTACCGTTACCTAGCTGAGTTCAAAGGTGCTGATGATCGTAAGGAAGCTGCAGATCATTCACTTAAGGCTTACGAGGTGCATTTGATTCTTTTCCTTCCTAACTGTCTCTCTTGATGTTCTTCTTCCTTTTCATTAATTATTTTGCTGTAGAATATGACACAGAGTGTTGTTTTTTCAATATTTGTAGGCTGCTACAGCTGCGGCAGCCTCAGAGTTAGCCCCAACTCATCCAATCAGACTTGGCCTGGCTCTTAACTTTTCTGTTTTCTACTATGAGATTTTGAACTCACCTGAGAGGTTAGCTTGCATCTTTCTCTTTCTTTCTTGACAGACCTTAATTGTAGTGATAAAATTTTCTTTTCATTTTAATTATGTTTTCAAATATGGCATACATGTCGTTGATTATTTATATATTCTTAGATAAACTGTGGCTCTGTAGATTCTATTCTTTCTGTATTCTCATACTTTGTTCTGGTTGTGTAGGGCTTGCCACCTTGCTAAACAAGCATTTGATGAGGCTATTGCTGAACTTGATAGCCTTAATGAAGAGTCCTACAAGGACAGCACCCTCATTATGCAGCTTCTTCGGGATAATCTCACCTTGTGGACCTCGGATCTACCGGAGGAGGGAGGTGAATGCTATAAATTTCTCTCTTCCCTCCCTTCTTGAAGCTTCTGTCAACTTTTTATTTATTTATTTTGGTTTTGAGGTTCAGAGATCCTCAAGAATTATCCTCGTCTCAAAATCTTTTCTTTGATTAAATTATGAAAAATTAGTTATGTTAGAAATCAAATATCAATTTGATCGCTCAAAGAGCAAGCTTGTTATACAAGGGTTGAGAGTATCATGGTTCCAATTGTGCACAGTATTTTCTTTTTTTCTTTCTCTTATCACTGGTTCAGATTTTTCTTTCCTGCAGTTTACTTCAAGAGGCTTATCGCAGTTTCTTATACTTCTTGTTATATCTATTATCTATTTATTTTTCTTTTAATATATGTAGTTAGTACACGGATTGGATAGAAATCTGACATCTGTGCACAGGGGCTTTTGATGCATTGATTCTAATCTTAAAATTGATTTGGCAGGTGAGCAATCTAAAGGTGATGAAGTTCAAGCAGAGGTGAGATAATTAAGCTTTCCTATCCTTGTTTACATTTATATTACCATTATCCAAGTAATATCTTTAGTATGGTAATCAGTTTGATGTTTTTAAAGATTGTTATTATTAGTATTTTTATGGTTTTTGAAACTTTTATGGTCATTTGTGTTGCTTTCAGCTTTTTTGTTCTTAAATGAAAGGGTATTGTATTTCAGAGAAAAAAATTCAAAGATTATCTGCAGCATGATTACAATTCCTTGAATTAAAGATAATTATTATTTTATTTTTAAAGAAAAAATATGTATTTGGTAAATATAAGGTATGTGTTCTACTGTTCTTGTTCTTTGGCCAATATGTTGGCGATAAATATAATTTAATAGCAATGACTTGTTCAACCAGTTTTTAAGATAACTTTGGTATTGATTTTTATAGCAGTTATCTCCTTATCTTGTAGATCAATTTTGTGCTTCGAAGTTGTGTTTGTGTACATTTCTAAATTCTATTTTATATATATATTGAAAACTAAGTATTATGTAAAACTTTATTAGCTGTCAATCAAACCAATTTATGAGGTTTAAATTTTGCAGAGCTAGCCGGGGATGCATGAGCATCAGGAGGAGAAATTGTGCTAGTTGGGTTCTAATATCTATTAGTAGTATAGGGATTGAAAGAACATTTGGCTTGTATAATACTTATTACATGTTTTTAATTTCAGGTTGTTGTGCTATTTTCTGTTTACATATAAATTGAGTTTGCTACTTCTCGAGATAGGACTTGCTATGCTATTTTAGTTCTAGGTTTTGCACTCTCCTATTTTGAAAATTGAAGCCCTACTATTGGGCTTCTTCCGCTCTTTAGTGGTGCACCAGTGATAATTCCAATTCGTACAAAATTTAATTTTCATGAGATGTGGTATAGGAAAAGAACAATATTTTTTTTAGGGTTAGCATATTCTTTTTAAAAATACGCAAGAACAAGGCAATTAAAAACAAGACATATGCAATTAAATTGATTATTTAAATCAACAAAGCCTAAATATCCGCTGATGAGTTTGATCTGCCGAACCTGCAAGGCCAATTGAAAAATCAAAATAAGCCGAGAAATCCTGGGAGAGCCTCAAACCAATGTAAGAAGATAAGTTGGGACCGCTACCAATTAACTAACAAGCGGACATCTCCTAGCATCTGGTGTTCTTTGACTTTGTTTCAAATAAGTACATAATAATGAGTGAATTAAAAAAAAAAAGAGAAAAATCTTGCGCAACCCAGACTTCTCCTGCATGGCCAAGACATCGACATGATCTGCGCCTCCCTAACGAGAACATTCATGAAGCCTTTTTCCACTTTTTATGGTGGCTGTTGTTGTCAATTGATCCCAAAAAAAAAATTATAAATTTTAAAATTAACGTGAAGTCAAATAAAGTGGCAAATTGGAGTTGGACAGACAGGATGTGCCAGCAGTGCATTGGATGGACGAACAAGCGGACGGTCTACCAAAGAATGGGATATGTGTCTCATGTTCGACGTGCAAGATGCTTCTCACGTTTATTGCCGTTTAATCAATTAATCTGTTCTTCCATAATTAAATTAAATAAATTTCTAATTGAAGTCTAACAAGCATCAAATGCAATAACCCAATCTTCTGAATGCGACGATTTTAACCTTTCTGCCACCGAATTTTTGGTGATTGATGGTTAAAATTTTTGTGAAGATTTCAAATGAAAAATTGAGGTGAAAATAGCGCCACTCGTTACTTATTGTGTATATATAATTCCTCGCTTCTGCGAAAATTAAGATTTTGGGCAAATTTTGAATTACAACCTACCCTTATTTTTTTTTCTAAAGATTAAGAAAAAAGGAAAAAAAATAGAGGTAAATTGATTAATTTTTTTCTTTTTTTTGTCTTATTTATAAAAATAAGGGCAAGTTGAGATTTACAAATTTATAATAAGTTGAGCAATATTTTGAAGACCATCATTACATGAGGGGATACTATGAAATTAATCTTAAGATTGCTTAATAAGCCACTAGGCTCTATGCTGGTAACCATTTTTCCTTCAGACTGAGGGCGCATGTTTGAGCTACAAACCTTGTGTTAACACTCTTCATTTTCTTCGTAGATATAATAGAATCTTAATTAAAAAAAATAAGAATATGGGTTCTACTATAATAAAACTGGTATAAATTAGTGTAAGGACTTGTTTGTTAAAATCTCAAGTCTGAAATTTTATTCATTTTTTTTAAACTTACATGTTTGTTTATTGTAACTTATTTCTAATTTTTAAACATTTTTATTTGAATAGAAAAAGTAAATTTTTATGACTTTTATTTTAATAAAAAAATGTGTGCATAAAAAGTAAATATTATATTCTAAAAATAGCTCTATTAAATATACTTATTTCTTAAACTATAAAATCTAATCTTTTTATTTTTTACTTATAAAAACATAAATGTCAAATAACCATGTTTAATTTTTTTTATTTACTAAAAAAACAAAATGCTACTTATATTCAAATATTAAAAAGAGAAAAACAAACATATCATTCAAATATTTATTTTCAGACTCATTTAGACTTAAAAAAAAAAATTAGACTCGTTAAAATTTAAGAAACAAACGCTACCAAAGTAAATTTCTAATTATAAATATATTAGATTTCTAATTGCATGAACTAAAAATTGACATGATATCTGAAAAAGTCATTCTTGTTAGAGGAAGTTTTAATTTTTCCTTGGTTACTAATTTCAACTCCAAGTCTTTTTTTTTTTTGGTGACTAAATTATTCTAATTTCTGAAAATTCATAAATTTATTGCGAATTCCTTAATGGTGCTGATGGTTGGTTATCTTGTCCATTATTCTTCCTGCCAATCCACTGCCCGTGCATGGCTATCATTGTAAATCACCAACTTACTTACCTAATTGGTCAGAACTCATAAAACTCCCTTAAATTTAACATCCAGCACTAAATTTGCAACCACTCCTCCTGCTCATCATACAGAGCTGTTACACTACCCGCACAAAGGTTTCTCATAATTATGAATTTTAAGATCATGAATTGACCTTGCATACTTTCACTAATAAGCTTAACCCCAAGGTTCCCGACTGCATGATTATTCAACGGTCCATCCTGAAGAGCACTTCTGCATCATCTTGCTCGTTTCCACTCTTTTTAATCTTGTCCACAAACAATAATTCACAGCCTATCTAAGATCATTTCCTGATTCTCATTCCACGTGATTAAACCCATCACATCATACACAATGTCCAAATCCCTTACTTGTTTGACTCAAAAACCCCTTTTGATTTTTAAGACGCAACGTATGGGATTAACTCACCAGTTAATCCCCAGTTTCTAATTCTACTCACTTCTGGAAGAATGTCAAGGTGCTTTAGCTTCACCGAAGCCAAGAACTGGTGCTTAAAGTCCTGTTTCAAAAGACTGGGATTCCGATCCTCAGTCACTGATCTTCAAGACGGCAGTGTCATGCACTGTTGGGTCCCCAAGACCCGAAACGACTCAAAACCGGATCTTGTCCTGATCCATGGGCTCGGCGCCAACGCATTGTGGCAATGGACTAACATAATCCCACACATGATTCACTACTTCAACGTGTACGTCCCAGACTTGCTCTTTTTTGGCGACTCGTTCACGACTCGGCCTGAGCGTTCCGAGTCGTTCCAAGCTGAGTGCGTGATGAGAGTCATGGAGGCTCACTCGGTGAAGAAACTCAGCCTGGTGGGCTTGAGCTATGGTGGGTTTGTTGGGTACAGCATGGCTGCTCAGTTTAAGGAGAAGATTGGGAAGGTGGTGATATGCTGCTCTGGGGTGTGCTTAGAGGAGCAGGATTTGAGAGACGGGATGTTTAAAGTTTCTGATTTGGAAGAGGCTTCAAAGATTTTAGTGCCACAGTCGCCAGAAAAGCTTAAAGAATTGATGGGTTACACTTTCTTTAAGCCGCCTCCTTTGAGCTTGGTGCCATCGTGCTTGCTCTCCGATTACATTGATGTATGAGTAAATGTTTTTCTTTTCCTGGTTTCAACTGTTGTTGATCACACGACCAAACATTTAAGCATTATGTTTAAAAGAACTATTTGGTTGGTTACTTGGGCAGGCAATGTGTACAGAGTATTTAGAAGAGAAGAGGGAATTGGTAAGAGCCATACCCAAAGATAGAAAGATCTCAAACATTGACAAGATTACCCAGGTAGATTTCCCTTCTATCTACGATTATATAGTTAGAATTAATTAATTAATCTACCCGAGTTGATTTCTCTTCTAAGCAAATGGCTTCACTTTCAATGGTAGCCCACTTTGATACTCTGGGGAGAGCATGATCAAATATTCCCATTAGAGTTGGGTCGAAGACTGAAAAGGTAAAATGTCCATATCCAACAATGAACAGAGCATTCCTTATTTTGAACAAGTCACTTGGTCATCTCGTCTGAGCCTAGATTGTTGTTGAAACGCAGCCATTTGGGTGATAATGCTCAGCTCATAGTGATCAAGAAAGCAGGGCATGCTTTCAATTATGAGAAGCCAAAGGAGTTTTACAAGCACTTAAAATCCTTTCTACTTGATTCGCAGCCATCTCCTCTTCCTCCCAGCAACCAATCCGCAAATGCTTAGCTACTGTACTGATTCTGGATCGATAATGTATTTTCTTATATGTCTAACTTTAATTAATTAATTAATTAAAAAGGCAGGGATGTGGTCAAGACCATTGAATAGACTTCTCAGTGAAGTCTCTGTTGAGGCCGTCTGTCTGGCGCCGGCCACATGTGTGGCTTCTGTTTGATTACGTACAGGTTTTTGAGTCCATGCGTAACGGGATAATGGTTCTGCCTGTCAAAACATTTTCCAGAAATGAATTTCAGCCACTAATGCTCCGTTTGTGCGCAGTACTGTCATAATGTATGTGGCTTTTGTGTGTGATTTTTCAATGCTTCCATCCAAGAAAAGATTCTTTAACGATGTGAAGTATTTGGCTGTTCCAGAAGATAAAGCAGAGTCGACTTTTCAGGAGCTTGTAGAACCTTTAATCAAACTATATTATATATCTGTTATACATTAAATTAAGATTAAAACTTGTCAAGACCTTTAAAACACACTATATATGTAAGCAATTAAGCGGTTCTAATTCACCCATTTAAGACTAAAACTTGTCACCTTTAAAACACATTATAATTTAAATCTAAAATTAACATAAGAACCTAACCTAAGCTTCTAATTCCCCCTTAAAATTTGTCAAAAGACAGACATCAACACAGTGTAACAAGTTTCTGTCAGCAACCAGAGGGAATGACATACGGAGGAACAGAATATTTGGAGATTCATGATGTACCAAAGCAAGGGGAACCAAATAAGCAAAAGTGCAAATAATTTGGCTAGAAATAATCCCCAAAAGCATCTGGGTTTATTATATGCCTCCAGAACAAAGCCGTCAAGAAATAGATCCGAAGATCTCAACCCTTGCAGCCGAAAGGGGAGGCAGCAATATTAGATACCATCTCACGTAACAAGAAATTAGACAAAAACCAAAAACGCACACGCAGCAGAAAGCAGAAGGTGTTGAAACTTCAAAATGTCGACGAACAAGTGCCGGTATAAATAAACGATGGAGTCTCAAAACCCTAAAATTGCCTGATCTGGCTTTACTTTGTAGTTGGGCTTGGGCCATCCTTTGGGCTGAAGGATAACTTAAGTCCTACATGTGGGTAGGTACGACTTTTTTGGATTGGAATTGTTATTTATTTTTACATGTATTCTACGATCTGAAATCCGTTGGAGTCCATATACATACACCTCATAAATTTGTTGAACAAATATTTACTCCCGCAATTGATAAAGAGATAATCTATCCCATATAAGAAAAATTACATTCTTAATGAATAAATGATGAATCAGCTGAAACTTTGTTGTTAAATGAGACGGATTGGAGCAATTGAATATATAAAGATGGTCCCCGTGTTGTCTAATTTCCATTTTGACGGCCATATAAGTCAGAATTTAGCTCATTAGATTTTCTCCATCCATTTTCTTATAGTCAAGTCAAATAATGCCACTAGACTTGTTAATGCTTTCATAACTTTCACGAAATTTTGTGCTTAATCGCATAAAGGTGCATATCAACCGAGAAAACTAAATAATCTAAGTTGATTTTGTTTCACATGTTTATGGGTGCGGATTAGAGTTAGAAAGCTATAAATACTAAAATATTTAGTAAACACTAAACACTATCTACTATAACTTAAAAGATATGTTGATATGATTTTTCACTTATATAATAAAAAATCTATTATATCTTTAATAATTTTATCAAAATTATTATTTAAAATTTTCACTTACTATATATTACTAACTTTTCTTTCTAATTACAATTTTTTTTCATAATAATAACTTAAAAGTAATAATACCTCAATCTCAAACACACCCTATATCTAATTATATTAACTCATTCTACATAAAATCCACCAAATATCTCAAATAAAAATCAAAATAAAAAGTAAAAACCACCCAAATTTTCAATACCAAAAACTCTAGCATGCTAATTTATGGTTTTTCTAGTTATTTAATTGACAATCCGGATTCTGGGGATATTATTAATTTTATTATTTCGACAGCCTGAAAACTCATAAAGTTGAAACTCATTTGCGCAGCTGCTATGGCATTGGCGGCGCCCTTCTTGCTTGAAAAATCCCCGAATTACAATAAAAATCAAATTCTTCATCTACAAACAGACGGTGGTGTCTTTTGTGCAAGTTGAAGGATAACAATATACATCAGGTCCCTAATTCACTTTCATAAAAGAAATCAAACAATATCAAACACCATAACCTAATCAATCAAATAAAAATTTACAGAAGGAGAAACTCTTATCTTTTCTTTTTATTTTCTGTTTTTTCTCTTATCCTTGTTCCTCTTGACAAATTTCAAACTTCTGCAGAACTCTTGATGAGGATTACTTGAACAGCCAATTGTCCGTAATTTTTTCATTTTTTTTCCTTCCTTTGGTTGGTCTAGTCACAAATTGGCATCCCATTATTTCAGGTATATACTGCATCTGGCAGCGATTTGGTTTAAAAGGTTTTTATCCCCTAAATCTAACGACAACACAAGATATATCATCTTTGCTGTCTCTTTTCAATGCTTCAGCTGTTAATTGTTTGGCTGCCTTCTGTGGGTCTTTGAACTTTCTTGCAATATCCACAGCCTCTTGATTGCTCATCACCTGGTTTATTTCCGCAAGAAAGTGAATTCATAACGTAATTTGCAAGCACGGGTATGCAATAGTTACACTGACGCAAGAAGAGATAAAAAGTTGAGGAAAAAATAACTTACCTTCCAAAGACCATCACTTGCAAGGACTAGGACGTCACTACGGCTGTCTAAGATAGTATTTTGTATGTCAGGATCTGATCGCAAATGTGATTTAAGGCTCTTGTCTCCAAAGGCACGAGAAACTGCCAGCTGCCCATTAACTCGAGGGACATCACCTGATAAAAAGATGCAAAGACAGCAGAATTAACTATATGTAAACTGTAGCCCAATTGCCAATTTGTCTGATCAATGCAAGAACACCAATAAAGAATTCGGCGTTGAGAGTTCAGCATAAGGAGGACACCAGAGAAAATTTACAGTTCTTCTGTTAAAGCAACAGCTTTGCAAAATATAACGCAGCAAATCAACTAAGGAAACACATCACTTAATCTGCAAAAAACAAGGAGAGAAAATCTTTGATGTCTGATAAATGGGGACACATTCAAAGGTTTTCATGGGTGTGCACGGGCATGTATGGAAGTAGAGGCACCAGTTAGCCACTAAACGGAAGTGAAAAGCATACCATCATCTATAATTTGGCCACAGTCTATTTGAGGGCATTTACTTCAAGTTCACCAAATCGATATAGACATCACAATCACTTACAGAAAAGGACAAACCAAATCGATATTTCCTACCAAAAAAACTTGATACTCTGACAGGTGGAATTTCATGAACCAAAAAAGAGTAAGTCTGAAAAGTATGAAACAAGGAAAATGCTCAGCAGAATTACATTTGTTTTTTTTTAAAGACCGTGCATGGGTGTGTATGGAAGTAGAGGCACCAGTTAGTCACTAAACAGAAGTGAAAAGCATACCATCATCTATAATTTGGCCATAGTCTATTTGAGGGCATTTACTTCAAGTTCATCCCAGATATAGACATCACAATCGCTTGTGAAAAAGGACAAATCAAATCGATGATTCCCACCAAAATAACTTGACACTCTGACGGGTGGAATTGAACACAAAAAAAAAAAAAAAAGTAAGTCTGAAATGTATGAAACAAGGAAAATGCCCAGTCGAATGCATTTTTTTTTTTAAATACCATGCAGAAACCTCGATCCACATATTGATTAAGCACTAACTCATACATACTAATTTGTGGTGATCATTATGATGGCTGCAATTTTCAGAGGCATTTTAAGAGATTCTGCCAAATGGCATGTAACAATTCCTCCTAATGCCAAAGACTCCCAAAATATAAATCTGTCTTCAAAGATTTGGATACTGAAGAGCATATGTAGTTTCCTACATATTCTTCTAAATTTGCTTGTGATCTTATGAAATAATTAAGTATTCCATGGTATATCCAGACAGAGCTGTCCTTGTGACCTATAAATTCAAGAAGCCAGTATTCATTTAGGTTACTCTTATTAAAACTAATGAAGCAGGGATACTCATTCAATCTCCTAGCGTTAAACAAATTGACAGGCCTTCAAAGATCTCAGCCAAAAGCCCAAAATTCAGCAAGACGTATGAATAACATAAACAGAAATAGAAAGCAGCAAGAGAGTGCTTCTCAAAAATGCACAAGAGCATAATCCTAAGTTTCATAATGAGAAGTTGGAAATCAATGAAGTTGTCTTTCAAAACAAAGAAAAATTGTCACTCCTAAAAGCAAAATATTTCAGCACTTGACATATAATAAAAGACTGCATGAACTGCCAACTATCTCTGATGAACTACTCCAATCCAAATGCTGCCTAGATTATTGCTAAGCTGACAATTCATTAAACAACAAATCTGGAAGATGGAAATGAGCTTTTAGAAATTTTAAAAATAGTCTGAATCCAAGTAATTTTAACCAATGTAAAATGTTGCATAAACTAGAAAATGAGTCAAGTAAAATGAGGATACAAGCAAAAAGAGTATTGACAATATTTTCTAAAAATCGACAACTTTAGTCTACATGAATTCCAGAAGAATATATTTTAGTCAATAACAATAAGTAATGAACTTTCAAAACAATGTCTGCAGTGAAAACCTGGCATATTAGAGACAAAGCCGCCTTTATCCTCAATGCTCCCTCGTTCAGTGTTCGGCTCATGGTCTATAGTCATCTGTACTGCAACGCCAGCCGTTGAAAGAACTGCTCGAGAATCTCCAACGTTGGCTACCCATAACCTTTGACCATTTATCAAAATTGCAGTAACAGCAGTGGATCCACCCCGGCCCAAGTCAGAGCTGTGTGAGAGAATTGCTTGGTCTGTCTTCTCATAGGCTTTAGAGATAGATCTCTGGGGGTCAACCCAAAACTCTTCCTAGAATGTTAAAACGTGAAATTTCAGAAAAAAAATCCGTAACTAAAACTCGACCTTAAAGTGTAGTTACCCATCACAATTCAAAGCAGGGTCCTACCTCCTTTAGGATGTTGGAAAACAAATGCTTTTGTAGGTAGGCAGGCACAGTCTCTCCCAAATGGCCGTCATAAATAGCAAAAAGCCCTAATTCATGACCTTGAAGTTGCACAAATTTTGCAACATGATAATCCTCCATGGGATGATTAGCTTTCCCTTTTACCAAGCTGAAACCAAACTTGACTAATCCAACATTGCTTCTCCCCTTACCAGTAGATGACGAGCGTCCTCCCACAAGCTATATGGCAGAAATATGAATAAAAATATTTAACATAGTCTAGAAGGGGGGAGAAAAAAGTAATTTCAATTTTAACCACCTGCATCAGACAGCTGCAATAACATTGTGCACATGGAAAAATAATATCAAATATAACACCCCAAGCATACAAAGAAATGAATTTAACTCCGCATCTCTTTATTTCTTAATGACTGGATTTTTCTAGCAAATTTCAGAACATGGTAGACTGGGTAAGAAACGGTCAATAGAAGAATTTAAATCTTCGTACTTCAGAGCAAATCCATTATTCACTTAACTCACTATATTCAGACCAAACAGAGAAGCTTATTAGCAAAAAGTATGCCGTTGGTTCACTTAACATTGCGAACGAGGTTAAGCTAAACTATGATTACGATGACAAAGATAACATTTTAAATTTCAATAAAGTGTGCACCGAGCTTCAGTATCTCCAAGAACACAGCACACAAGTAGTTAAAAACCTCAAAGCAGATCAAACTTATCAAATAACCCAAATCTTAACCACCATAAGATCAATATAACCTAGTTAACCCCACCTCCAGCCCAAAAATTAAACTCAGCACGCACCACAAAGAATGATGATCAAATTACCTCAACATGCAAAAGACATAAATGGGATCAATTCTCACTTGAATCCAACAACTGAATTCAAAACCAATGAGAATTCTCAAAACCCTACTAAAATTGAGTATCACAATATATATATATCCCTCCAAAATAATACCAACTGTAGCCCCAAAGTCAATTACCTAGCTTTAAAAAGGAAAAACAGAACAAAAACAGAAAATCAGCAAAGAATCAAGCCAAAAAAAAAAAACTCACCTTCGAGTACGAAGCATTAAAGCAGCATAAGCTATCCATAAAATAAAAATTCAGCAAAGCAGTTCCAACTAATTCAACTAAAATTTCAACATCAAACTCTTGGTAAACAACTCTACTCCAAAATTTTAAATCAAGCCCAGCTCCCAGAATTCTCAATCTGCACCATCAAAATCAGATCCGATCATTAACAAAAACCCTTTCAAGCATAACCCTAAAACCCTACAAATTCATAGACTAAAAGAAAGCAAAAGCAAAAACTGGGTGGTTGAGAATTGCCTCTCGTTGATCAATTCAAAGCTCAAAATCAATTGATGCTCCTTGTTGGTGGTCTTTGTTCCGTGGGGGGTTTTTGATGTTTCTTCTTCTTCCTCCTTTTTTTCTAATATAATTTGTGTTTATTAGTTTGTGCAAGCAATTGAATAAAGAGCCAGATTATTATAAACAGAGATTAGAAAGAGGGGGGGGGGGGAAGAGGGAGAGAGGAGAAGATTTGAAACCTTTTTGTAAAGGAGAAAAAATAAAAATTATTTTATGAACAAGAGAAACAAATTAAAGAGAAAGAAGGAATCGAGAGAGTCGCTGGTTCTTATGATGATTTCGTATCATAAGCGTTTTGGGAGTATTCCCAGTGAGAAAAATTTTATACTAAAAAGAAAATTAAAATTAAAAATTAAAAAAAAAATGAAAAAGGCTGCCACAATACCAGACTTCTTTCGTGTTGACTTTGCTGCTGTACTTTCTATTCTTTAGTCTTTCTGTTTGTCTTTGGCCCTTTATGTTTCCGATATTTAAAATATACAACCCCTTTTTTAATTGTTTTCAGTTTAATCCATTCGAGTCTCCACTAAACTTATTATTATTCATTTTTTTTAATCTGAAACTAGTATTCCACTCAATTCTAAAACTGGATAATTTCGGACACAGCTGTCATAACATAATACGTCGTGGTATTATTGGACATTGAACTTATGACAAAATCTAGTCAATTTCTATAATTTATTATTGTAGCGGCAAATCCCAAAATGAACTTGGATATAATAATGGGAATGATGGAATGTTAAAAAAATTAATGCATTAGTGAATCTATTCACATGCACGAAAAGAGAAGTGATTTATCACCGAGTCATTAACAAGTTTGATAATTAAATTTTATTCCTAAAAGGGCAGGTGATTAACAATAAGAGAGGGAGAGGGGGGGAGGCAATTAGAAATTGATTAATTTGTCAACACGAGTAGGATATTTTTGAACCGGGGCCATGTGGACAATTAGATACAAGGGTAAATTGCTTTGCCAACTGCAAAAGCGACGACAAAGCATGCAGTGCTTACTGCTTAGCAAGTGTATTTCCTCCGAAGAAGCATGTCGCTTCCTAATTCTGGTGTAATTGACAAAGCGGCTAGAGACATCAACATATTTGTTAAAAGAAAATTATTATTTTTTTATTTTTGATAAATTAACAAACAGTCAAAATTTGAAAATAGAATAGAAATAATAAAAAGTGTACTTAAACTATATCTACAGTGTTTTATTACGTCATGCATTTTGACCACGACCAGCCAACAAACTTCATTGACTGGCCGGTTAATGTAAGCATGCAGAAAGAGAAGATTTGACCCATAAAGCTCTATATATATGTAAAATTGCGATTTTTTAGATTTGAGTGCAATGAATGTCGATATGAGACCAATTTCAATTTTGTTAGATTAGCTCTTTTTTTGGTCCATTTGGTCAGCATTATCTATACCCTTTGCTATCAATCACACCGACCGTTTGATTTCTAAATTGGTATGTTTTGTTGTTCGAGGGAAGGATGGAATAAAGAAGACGAGTAAAAAGAAAAAAAAAATCGACAAAGAAGCAACCAAGTCATAAAAACATGCTGAACAAATTTGAAAAGTGAACAGTAAATTTCCTATTCTTGGTTGAAAAACCCCTTCTTTCCTGAAAACTTTCGTTGCTCATCCTGAAATTTATTTAATTTATTGGTTTTTGAAGTTTTTTTTTTTTTACCATATGATGATCCTAAGGCCATAAGAGTATGAAACCGTTTTCTAATAAATTAAGTATTTTTTAATATTAATTACACATTAAATTATTATATTATAATATATCATTACACTAATAATTTATAAATTAGATATATAATTGAGACTTATCTTATGAGTTTGAGTTCGTAAAGAGTCGAATCCTTAGGAAATTCACCATTGGGGCAAAGGCCATGAGCAAGAACAAATTAGGTATTAAAAAAAAAAAGTCTATTTCTCATTTTCCCCTTCTTTAGTGTGCTTTCCTTCAAATTTACTATTTTTCCTCTTACCCTTTAGTCTCACCGGCAACAATAAAAGCTGGCAGGTATGCGTAACATATTCTGTTCACGGCCCCGCCAAGATGGATATCGTTGCACGAGATTTGTTAGTAACACTACTCTTTTGCTTTTGGATGCTTTTTTTTTTTAATATTATTACATATCAGATTATTGTATTATATAAATATTTATAATTATTATTATAACAGAGATTATATTGATATTTATAATTATTATTATAAAGACGAAAAATATCTTTACTTTACTCGTATTTTATAAGAAAAAATAATTTATAAATATTTTAACCCTTAAAATAACAACTCAACTACTCAACCAAAGACCGCGTGATTTTTGGGCTCATTTTTAGGTCAACGAAATTGTTTGTAGGCTACATGTTTGGTTCGTGCATTAAACTTCTGGCAGTGCCTATTATTATTACTAGTTGAATGAATCATATTGACAAATCTACAATCTTTGAAGTAATCAAAATATATCCAATACATTGCCAGTTTCCCTTTATTAATAAAAAGTCTGATGATGATCCACATGTCATATAAGGTAAGACTAGTGGACGAAAATTGAATTGGTCTAACATTTGAGGATTTTGTGGATGGAATGATGATGGATTGATGATAGCTTCTGCCGTTTGTGTGTGAGAAATCTCAAAAGCCCGACTGTGACATTCAACGCAACAATGATAACATCCAATCCAACGGTCAACCGAATTTCCTTTGAAATTTGTCAAGTACACCAACGGTGGCGATTTGAAGAAACCGTGCATCATTTTGAATAATGACGACCATAATTAAGATTGTGCTGATAGACGTATTATTTTTTATTATCATTCTTAATTTTCAGGAAAATTGACCATAAATTTGAGCGCTTGCATAAAAATAGCAATCGTGAGTGCTTTGATCTTTCTTTTTTAAGTAAAATACACGCAAAATGGGCTCCCCTTCTCACATGGGTTGCTGCCAAGCAAGTTACCTTTCTTTCACGTACTAACTCTTCTCTAGGCTTTTACCGGTATAATGACTTTACAATTTCTGAAACAGTAGGGTGCCGCCTAATAATGACACACGATGATGCAATTTTTATTTTTATTTTATTTTAGTAAAATTAACTAGTGATGGGTAATTTTAGAAAAGAATATAAGAGTAATTAAATCTTAATAATACAATATCAATAATAAACTCATGATATAAAATCTTTAAAAAATAAAAAAAAACACTCAAAAGTCTCAAACCAAGAAAAAGACCTTAATTTTTAAATATTGGAAAACTACTACACCTGAATGATCAAACTGTAATCTTAGTTTGTGAGAATGAATCATCAGTGGCACACAATATTTTATCCAAATTAAAAATTAAAAAAAAACCTCTTGTTTTCGTGTAAGTGGACTTTTTCCCCCCCTTCTTTTCTATTTTTTAAAACCATGATTCCATATCAATCCTGTAAAGGGCCTGCATTTTCATGGTGCTTCATCGAATCATTTGAGTCTTTTATCACATTGATCTCTTTATCTTTCTTCAGGAATAAAACGAAAAGTGTTGACTTACTACTACTCAGTGGTCCCAAATCGAATCCAATGCTTTCTTTTTCCTTAAAAATTTGCAGAGCCTTTGATGCAAATTTCTTTACACAATAAAATTAAATCACTGAAATGGCCAGGCCAGTTAAACTTAATGAATTATGAAACTAGCTAGGCTTTATGCCCTATAACGGAGGTACAATTTCTACTCTCAGCATTGATCATTCCATGATTCCCGTTCTCTCTTGCTTCTTAGTATACCACAAAAAGAGACCTTGACAAAAATTTTCAAAATTTTCTTTTAGAAAAAAAAAAAAAACTGACACAGGATTTCAAAGAACATTAAATAAATTTGAAGGTGCATTACGTGTTATTGTGTTTTGTAATTAATGATGTTTCGTTATTATTCATTACAGGACCACCTGCATAGACTCCTATGCATTTATAATCATCATTCCAATTTCCATTTCTTTTATTTATTTTCAGCAAATGGAAGTATTTTTTTTCATTTTAAGGAATATATATGTACACACAAATATTCCGATCAGGAATTTTACTCTTATTAAAGTTCAGTGACAAGATAAAAGATTAAAAAAAAACCACAAATTCTAATACTATATATTTTATTTGGTAGTTTATTAAAATATGTGTTCTTATCTTTTAGTTTATCCCCAATTTTATTATAATTAAGAATCTTGATTTGTAAAAACACATATGCGTGCGTGTGTGTAGAGAGAGAGGGTTAGTATTTTTTTATGGGTAAGCTGCTTAAAAGTTAAAATTTAAAGATTTATAACGCATTGCACGAGTGGTTTAAAAGTTGAAAACAATGCTGATCACAAGATTAAATTATTTGATTAATGCAATCCTCTTGCAAAAGAGTAATGATAATTAATCCTTTAAAGGGTTTAATTGTAGATAAAGAGACTAGCACTAACTACTTAAAATATACATTGCAACTTAACCACTTCAAGATCAGCTATATCCACGAGCCTGAAAGTTTTAATGGGAAAAAGTAGAAGGGCTTTGTGGATTATCAAGTTGGATGATTCTTATAGGCATAGTAGTTTCAAGCTTTTGAGTATCATTGAAAGATAAGCTTTCTGCCCCCCCTTTTTTCCCCTCTTTTTATTTTTTGTAAGGACCTGTGGTCGATGTTAAAGAGGTGGTAGGATATATGTCACTTTCACTTAGGAATTTTCATCCAGGTGAACCAAGACAGCCAACAAGGTTCCTGCTTCCTGGATTATGTCTTGTGCCGCGAACCTTTTGTGCAGGTTGGCCTAGTTAACCATGCTATGCCTATGAAGAATAGACAATGTTGCTACATTTATGGTCAAAATCATTTTCAAGTCCTTGTCCTTGAATGTTTCGACATTCGATGAGGTTATGAACATCTTTCAGCACAAACAACATGCTTATACTGATTGGATTTTAGTGCAATTGCAGACGAAGAATTTAAGGACTATTTTTATACAATGTAATTATCAGTCATCATTCTGTTGACAATGACGTCCTCAGGCAAGACAAATACAGCACCTCATTAGTTCAAAAGCCCTTGGATGCTGCTCCAATTTAGATTATGCTTGATGGTTTGACTTTGTCCGGCTTTCAAATGAAAACAAGGTGCGTCCGACAACTTATGCCATAATAATTTGAACATAACATTCTTAACAAGGTTTAGGTGAATGTGCTTGTGACAAATGCCACAAGCATATAAGAAGACTTGCTACTGCCACTTGAAATTTGCAGACTGGTTTCTAATTGCAGAAAGCAATGGCTAGCTCACCTTCAGTTACTGTAGAATTCTCCCCTAAACATACACTGCCTACGAAACAACCAGTTGCAGAAAAAGCTAAGGCTCATCGCCCAAAATGGCTTCCCAGCGACATTTCTCCGCCGTCTCATTTCCAAAAGGTAACCCCAGATAGTGATGTAAAATTAACGTCCGTGGCAAGCGTTGTTATGTCCTTATCACATGCTCCGAGTTTTTTTCTAAATCATTCTGTTAACAGATTGTTGCAGAGCTGATAGGCACGTTCATTCTCATCTTCGCGGGCTGCGGCTCTATTCTGGTTAACAAAATTCAAAGCCTTACAATTGTCGGAATAGGGCTGGTCTGGGGTCTAGTGTTGATCGCAATGATATACACAGTTGGGCATATCTCTGGTGCACATTTCAATCCTGCTGTTACCCTTGCCTTTGCTGCCACTCGTAAACTTCCATGGAAACAGGTAAGCTAATATCGATAAGTAACCGCATGTAATTAAAAGAGAGTATTATTTATTCCTTTATGATTTTTGTCCATAGGACTATGTTTGGATTTGATTATGTAGGTCCCTATGTATATGTTGGCTCAAGTTTTGGGAGCAACACTTGCGAGTCTTACACTGAGAATATTGTTTCATGAACAAGATAATATTCAGCCAACAGTGACTCAGTATAAAGACACAACCTCTGATCTTGAAGCTGTCGCATGGGAATTCATAGTAACTTTTATTTTGATGTTCACAATTTCTGGTGTTGCTACTGATCACAGAGCGGTACGACAATCAATTATCGCAGTTGCTTTTGCCAGCCATTATTTGACTTGAGCTATAACTTCCATTCTTCGGAAAAATGAATGTACTGACTCTCAACTTCATCCTATCTAACAGAGCAAAGACGTTGCTGGAGTCGTGATAGGTGTTACAGTGCTGTTTAATGTCGTTATTTCTGGGTAATTAACTCTTTTGCCAACCATTTCACCATTAAATTCTGTATAATTATTCCATTCACTTCTGGATGATGCAAAAGAAATTATAAATTTGGTTAGCACATATATTTCTGCAGGCCAATTACTGGAGCTTCAATGAACCCTGCAAGAAGCATAGGTCCTGCTGTGGTCTCTGGTGTTTACAAGAATCTCTGGGTTTATATCATTGCTCCCATCATTGGAGCCTTGGCTGCAGCCATGGTATACAGCATACTCAGAGTACCCAAGCCAGTAGCTGAAAAGCCTGAGGAGACCAAAAGCACAATAAATCAATTGTACCCTCATGCCGACCCATAGATTAACCAGTCACTCTGCTCTACTGCCCATAAGCGCCAGAGGAATGATGCTACGTGCTCAAAATTAGTTTACTTTAAGCCTCTGCCTGAAGTTATCAGATATCATAAATCAACATACTTTTTCATCTCAGAAAGCTTGTGTATGTCTTTTCACTCAGCATGAATCCATATATAGTTTTCTTTCCTCTTTTCAGGAAAACATATAATAATGAACCTCAAAATGAATTCCAAAATACCAGGTAGTAGCATTTCAGAACAAGAACCTATCCTGCAACTCGCCAAACCTGTAATGACACAGTTAAATTACTTCTTAAATCTACCAGCTGAAACAAGGGAATGATTTGAAGATGACATAAACAGGAACTACAATAAAATATCAGCCTAACCAATTCGCAAACCTTAGTTTATTAGAGGACAACACATCCCTACAATGACTCTTCTCTCCCTTCTAAGAACAACAAATACTATACACTAGAGCTATGTATATGGTACAACGAAAAAGGACAGCAGATCAGCCACCTGTACTGACATGGAGTTTCAGCCGCAGGAAGTAAACTATCAGTTTTATACTATTGAGATGAAAAGTGGGTGGATAAAGATAACATGTGACACTGGTTTATCATCCCTTTGGCGCATTGGATTGGAAAATCATCTCATCTTTCATCTTCCCAGCTTCCAGTTTGTGTCATCTACATATGTACATATGTCTTACCTGTTAAAAGAAGAGAGATCCATGGTAAGAATAATCAAAACCTACTCATATCACAGAAAATAACATGTCCACTTTCAATGAAAGTTGTATTGACAAATATATCAGGATGCAGCTAGGAATTTCAGGAGTCATCAGTACACTTAAAGATAGAGCAGCTATAAAAATCTAAAAATTGGATAGTATATAGTTTCAGTCCAGATATTTTCAGCCCTACGCCAAAAGGAAATGGTAGACAAAATTTGCAGTACTACACAGAACCAAGGAACCTTGCCAAATACTTATAAGAATTCTTACCCAGTTTGAGAAAGCCGCCTACAATTCATTATTTGGTGAGACTGTGGATGCCTCTGCAAGTAGGATGAACTCGTTCCAATGCCATTTTCATCACCTACTAGCTGCTCTGAGTAACTAGAAGTTGGAGGAGACCAAACTGGAACCACCCCTCCGTCTCTCTCTCTTCTACTAGTACTTGAAGATTCTGCTGTGGAGTCTTCAGCATTTGCCAGCGCTATTGCAGCATTAAATTGTTGAAAAGCGTTGTTGTTATGAACAGTTTGGAGAACACCTTGGTTTAAAGTGTCTCTTCTAGGTTCTTGATTTACATTTGCATTTCTCGGCACTTCTGCTCTGCTTTCTTCTGCTGAATTTCGAAGCTCTAAAGAAGACTCTTCCTCTTCAACTCTCACCAAAGAAGTAGTCATGCTTGGGACCATCTGATCCTCATAACGCCGAGCTGTGGTAGGAAGGTTGTTCCTAGCAGGTTCAGGGATTTCCTCCATCTGTATGTCCGCAGGAAAGGCAATTGGGGCTGAGTCAGAGGAGTCTCCAAGACCTTCCTCAGTTCCATTCTCAATTGCAGCTCTTGAAGCTGCTTCTTGCTGCCACATTTCTGAAAGTGCATCATCCAGCCTGCATTTTGCTGCGTCAATCCGTACTATGGGAAAAGGGTAATTGGAACCCAGCTCAATGCCAGCAGCTTGGAGCACAGATTCTGGTGCATTCCATGGGTGGTGTATCCATTCAGTGGGCAGTCTGGCAAGTTCAGGGAGCCACCGTCGTACATATTCTCCATTGGGGTCAAACTTGTAACCCTCAAACTGTTGAAATGTAGTAACAAATCAGAACATTCTTTGTAATGAAGGCCAGTAATTTAAAGCCAAAAGGATGTAATGCATAAATCAAAATTTCAAATCCTCATTATTGCATTCTGAAACATTGTCTAGAAAGAGATGCATAGAAAAACTTATAAAACAGGAAAACTTAAATTCGAATAAAGCCAGCAACATGTGCTCTAGTTTTCTTGTCACAGCGTTTTCAATATTACAAGTGAGTATGACCAAGAACAGAAACAGTTTAGAAAGAATTAAGAGAGGTTAAGAAAAAAATAAAAATAAAAGGCAGTACCAAAATAAAACATGAAACATTGGTATACAAGTTCAGTCTACATAAGATACTAGAATCAATGAAGGAAAAAGCACTGCTGAAAATATTTTCTACAGAAACTTGGTTGAGGGATCTTCACCTCTATTCACATCTCTGAGCACTTAAGGGACGGGTAACTAGGAAAAAGGTATCAGAAATGAGAAGGAGTCATGATTTCTATCATTAACATTTCTTTTAAAAAAAGGTATGCAACCAGAAATCCAAAAGTCAAATAACAGGACACAGATGCACAAGAATTGTTAAAATTATCATCCACACCTGTGGATTGTCAATTCGGTCAAAAGCACGGCCATCAGGGATAGTACCGGATATGTACTGCCAACCAAGAGCATCACTTTCTAAATCTGCATCCAAGAGGGTATCCCAAAAATATTTCATCCCCCATCTCCATGGAAGCTGTAGAACTTTTACAAAGAAACTAGAAACTACTACTCGTATCCGATCATGAAGCCAACCAGTGGCCCACAACTCTCTCATGCCAGCATCCACCAGTGGATAACCAGTTCTACCTTGCCTCCATGCCTTAAAATAGCCCTCATCCACAACCCAAGAAAAGAACTTAAGGTGCCCAAGAAGAGGCCTTTCATGACTGTAAGGATGGTTAAAACTCATGTACCTTGAATATTCCCGAAGACCAATTGACTTGAGAAACAAGTTCACACTCTCATCACCAGCCTTGTTCCCTTCATTGGCCCATGAAACCTGCTTGATGCGGACAAGATGGAAGACTTTCCTCACACTAACCTCCCCAAAATGCAAATGTGGAGAGAGAAATGAGGTTGTAGCACTGTCAGCCTTTCTCCGATTCTTAGAGTACTCAATTAAAGGCCCATTAATGAAAGTGGTCAAAGCCTTATCAGCATTGCTCCAGCCAGGAGACCATGCTCGAGCAAGAAGTGCATTGCTTCCCTTCTCTGATTCATCTTCAAATACCAATGTATCTGAAGGACACCTGGACATATCACCTTAAACAGAGCGTGCAATGTTGAAAAGAAGATTAGTACACCAGAGGGTTGAAACAGAGAAAGAAAAGACCACACAAATGATACAAACATAGGTCATAATAAAACAATATATTCAAAGCTAAATAGTATATGCCTTTAAATCTTTTTTTTTTCAAATGACAAGTGACAATTGTCAACGACAACACTTGATATTTCTGAAAATAATAAATGTTCATAATTCTGCAAGGCTACTACTGATTGGACCCAAAAGGACAACAGAGTTCACCCGTAGAATATTTACTGCTCAAGCCTTAATTACACTGAATGTTTTTGAAATAATAATTTTTATTTTCCTCTTATTAGATCTCTTAGAATGACATCTAGGGAAAGTCCACTCAGTGCAACTTCTTGTGGAGGCTCGCAAGTGGTTTATTGGACTAAACTTGTGGTACTTAGATATTTAGACTATAAGTGTTGTAAATGAGTTTCCTGTGGATTAAATTCCACATAGAAAAATTGCCCTTTTATGCGGATGCTTCAAATGATTCTTGTAGTATTTCCTGAATTGAATTTTACTGCAGTCTGAAACTTCATTTCTCTAAAAGCTCGACATTTTGAGTAATCCAATGTTTAATAGCTTACAGTTCATAAAAGATCATATATTATTCAACAACAAAACCAAGCATCACGTCCACAAGAAATACAAACCTGAATTTATCCTCTTAGGAGGGAGAAGTGGAGCGTCAGGGTCAAAAGACATGCTAAGGCATTTCTCCCAGAAAGCAGCAAAGGTCACAAAAGGTTGGCCTTGGGCATCATTTACATCCCACGGCTCATAGAGCAAGTCAGCATTAAAGGAGCGCACAGCTATTCCTTGAGCAGTTAGAGCCTCCTTAGCTCGGTGATCCCGAACCAGCGACAGGGGGTCTGAAAAAAAGTTGAATGCAAAATTGTTTTCGTTGTTTACAAGGAGTCCAACATTTCATATGGGACATATTTCCTAAAATTGAATACCTAATCAAATAAAACATACTCAATTGAACTGAATAATTAAGACCAGATCAATAAAAGTTTGATCAGAACAATTGAGGTGTGACTATAACAATTGGTAGGGAATAAATTCCAAAATTATATAAGCGCCTTTACCAAAAACAAATGATCTTTATTAGTAAGCAATAACAGAACAATTCCCCGGCAGTTGATAAAGGAACAGGAAAGAAGAACTTGTCCAATCTATAAGAAGATACCGCTCACACAAATATTCAAGTAAAACATAATCATGCCATCCAAAAAGAAAACAAACTACACAACAAATGAACCCAAAAGAAACCCGGAAAAAAAAATGAGAAAGGAAAATTAACAACACAAAAGTCAACCAACATGATCCATTATCTGACTGCAAAGGAATAAATTAAAATGATCAAAAGAAAGTGAAAGGAAGGAAAGCTGACCATATAAATGGTTGAAGAAGAGCTGAGTAGCACCAGTAGCTTTAACAACCTCAAGAAGAGAAGAAACACTATCAGTTGATCTCTTAGTGACAAGAGAAGTACCAAGACTCCTCAAAGAAGAATCCAGATGAGACAAGCTGTGCTTGAGCCACCACCTAGACACTCTCCCAGGATAATAAGGACCCTCTTCTTCAGGTGCCCAAATGAAAACAGCAATTACAGCACCAGCTCTAACACCAGCTGCAAGTGCTGGATTATCTTCAACTCTTAGATCTCTTCTGAACCAAACTATGCTACAACCACCACCTGACATCTCCAACAAAACTCACCACCAACCAAAAATCCAAGACAAACCCACTTCCTATAATTTATGTCTCAGTTATGTACACCATGTCTTTCATCAGTTAAATCTTATCTTTTTTTGGTCCCCTGGTTTTTTATTTTTTCTGATTTTCCTCTTTTTGGCTTAACAATTACCCTGGAGATTTTAGACCATAAAGCAATAAATTAAAAAAGAAGGAATAAAAAAGGTGTCGTTGATGTCACAATTACGCTTTTTCTTCTTCTATGCCTCTCTCTTTGTTAATGATTTATTTATTACGTATTTCTGCAACGTATTTGGAAGGTATTATTTATCTTTTAATGCATGTAGGTTTTTTTTAGTCATTTTGGACCAACGGCATCCCCATTTCCCACCCAAAAGGCCACAAGAGATGGGAGAGCCAGTGAATCAGATTGTTTAATAGAGTGGGGAACGCAGCAAAATTGATAGGCAAATTGCAGCCACAACTTTTTATTTTTTTTCTAGATTTTTCTCTTTTAAATTTTCTATTTTATCTTATGATAGCAATAGAAAACAAAACACTACCCACCCTCTAGCTCCTTCTCCAATCCGCTGTCTTTGCCAGGGTGGAAGATATGCTCAGGAGAAAAAGATGATTTTTATTTATTTATGAAAAATATTATCTCATTTTTTAAATTTCCAGCCATATTTTTCTCTGGGTGAAAAGACATTTGTATCCTCAGTAAACATGCTTTGTTCGAACGTGTGAAGGACAATTTGGGGTTTTACTACTATATTGGTTTATAAAATATAAATTTTTTTTCTTTTATTGCATCAGATCCTGAGTATTTTTCTTTTGCTACTTTGCTAATTGAATTATATTTATTATTATTATTATTATCATTATTATCATCATCTCAACTCGGATTGCATTGGAAGCTTGGATATTGGAGGGAGTTGGAGAGGGAGACAGGAAGTCATGGGAGAGATAAGTTTGCTGACCTGACTATATTCGGTTAATTCAACCAGTGGGCCTTCCCTACAATTTCCTGGGGCTGTCAATAAAGCTTAGATTCCATTCATACGTCACTAATCACTCAATCCTCCCTTCATGCAGTAGCAGCTTGCACGATTGATTTTCTGGCCTGCATAAACCAAGAAAATATTCTTTAAATTAAAATAATATTTCTTAATTAAAAATTATATTAATATTTAAAATTTTAAAAAATACTATAATTCGAATTTTTAAATAAAAAATACTTCCCTCTCTTTTATTTAATAATTGATAGGGTTTTTTTTTCTCTTTAATTTATATTTTTTTATTTTTTATTAAAAAAAAGTATTTTAATTATTGTTTAGTTTTTTTAAAAAATAGTTATTTAATTAAAATAAAATTAATTAATTTATATTTTAAGAACTTTTTATAAGATAATATTTTCGCTCTCTTATTTACCTCACACATAAATAAATAGATATTTAAAAAATAAAACTAAGAGAGTCTTTTAGTGACAATTCGAAGTATTCATGTACTTATCAAATCTAATATCATTAAAATGTAAAAGGAGCTGCTTCATTTTGTGTATTACTTAATTCATTTCTACTCGCAAATGATTCTCATTGATCCTTCAAT